>CAJQZP010001160.1:675000-1137500 GCA_907164705.1 Parnassius apollo | reverse complement strand
AAATCAAGAGATGTCATCAGCGTCTTCCTAAAAAAGAATTTAAAAATACTGCGGTTGCCAACCCATTTGCCGAGCGTGGCAACTATGGCAAATATACCTATGACGAAATCTATTGGGAAGCTCAATGTTCAGCAATGGACCTAAATAGGCTGTGACGGTAAACGGTAACGGTGGGACTCCTTTTCTGCGGTATGAGCCCATCATTCCCATTGATTTCCATTATGAAACAATATGAAATATTTTTATATATTAGAAATTTTCAAAAAAGCTTACATATACATAACAGAACACATCCTGACAAATAAAATATTTTTTGGCAAATAAAACATATTATGACGAATTCCAATTACGTAAGCTACTTACGCTTATGGGAAAAGTCCACCATTTAGATAAGCTTATCATAAGGGGTATTAAAGGAAAAATGCAAAAATATATTCACAGAGTTGAATTGCGATTATTTTATTTTTTATATAAGTAAGAGTGAAAACGAATCAACACAATCTACCCTGATGGTAAGTAAATACTGTTATCCATAGATACTTGCTAGTTATATTATGACCAAAAATCAAAATACTGGTGCATAGGTACTCCAAAGAGCTAAAATAAAACGCCCCTTTGATAGTATTCGCCGAGCATTATGCTGCTGTTTACCGCTGGTATCCTGTAAAAGCGTGTCACTTCTTCGGTCGTGCCGAACCATTCTTGCTGCATGCTTAGTAGAGTTACAGCGTGGCTCTAACACGTATTTTTTAAATTTACACAAAATCTGATTCAAACGTACAGTATGAGTACAGTACGTACAGTATGAGCACGAATGGGTTGACTTGACTGGGGAGGACTGGTTCAAGAATGGACTTGGGAGGTAAGTTTTGAATAAAAATATTGAATAAATATTCGTCATCACCATTATCAAGCCTATCGAAGTCCACAGCTGGAAATAGGCCTCTTACATATATTGCCTCATAAGGCAAAGATTTCTTATAGTTGGCACGCTTGGCAAGCGGTTGATAAACGCAGTTTTTAATTATATTATTGCTTCAAGATACACCCACGGGAGCATATTGGGTTGTGAGTTTTCCTGCGCTGGCACTACACAGCATTTTCATTAGAAAATTTCGGATGAATTAACACGCGAGTATTGGACACAATTTCACTTAAAGTTGAAACTGTAGAAGTGCAAGCATTCACTGAGTGGGACGGTGACAATCTTGTGAATTTCAATGCCTACAAAATACTTGTCTTTTCACCGCAATAAAAAAGAATTAGCTAACTTCTTTGGACTTTCATTTGATTAAAGCCAATATTCCCAGACTCACGCACAGGCTTAAGATATAATTATATGACTTAAATTTTCCCTCACCGGTAAGTATTCATCCCTTTGTAATCAAAATATTACGTATTTAAATCATATTGTTTGTTTCATTGTCCATATTACCTACGTCGAAGGAGTGAAATAATCTTTTCTTCCGATTACAATATGTAAGTTGACCATTCAAAGGTTTGGAAGCTTTTATTGAACAGTGTGTTTTGCCATCTTCAGCTACATCACCACTCATCAGGTGGGATAGTCTAGCATTGAATTTTAATAAATTAAACCATACTTAATATAATTAGCCTTTAAAATATAATTACATTTTGAAATAAAAATAAGAAATATTAAAAAAAGCATCACACAACTGAACTAATTCCGAAAATACTTTTAGAGTTAAAGCAACTTATACTTGGCCTTTGTCAAAATTAATTTATTGTAAGGGCATCAGTTCATGATACGTCTGAGAAATTTCAAATTATCCACATGTGTGGAAGTGGGTGAAAACTGAAACATAAAATTCAAAGACACAAATTAGAATAAATAAAAAGGCGTCACACATTTTTTTAAATTTATTTCACATTTTGCAGGTTCAATTTAAAAATAGATTTTTTTAATACATTGTTAAAAATCTCGAAGATATGTCTTGATCTTGCAGTGGTAGTGTATAATTAAATTATCCACTACCCAATAGTTACGACGTGGGTATCGTAAGAGTTGACAAAGGGAAAGAAAATAGGAGATAAGCAGCAGCTTCTTTCTAATAACAATAAAAAAATAAAACTGCGATTGCTTCCGCTGCCAAGATGGCAATCATAGAATACTATAATACATACATAATAGAACGGGGGAGTAGGCGGAGCCCGTGTAGCCACTAAAATGCCACTAAAACGTCAATTCACACGTATAATTGTCAACACGAGATATGTTTTGACGTTACAATCGTTTCCAAATTTCGCACGCAAAGTATTTAGTAATTCCCAAATTGTACCCTATTTACAAAAAATTTTTATACATATTGTTACGCGCTCCAGTCAACGATACACTAGCGCCATCTAGTGTCAGGAACGAGAGCGAGGGGAGCATTGAGAAAATGACATCACAAATTACTCAACCGACAGCGCCTAGTCGAAACTCGAACGCTCGGTACCTTGCCCGTGTTTACTTGAACATTCTGGATATTTCTTTGCTAATTTAAATATATAGGCGCTGCAAGATGCGATGGAGTTAGTGTTGATTTGGGCGAAACAAGCGAAGCTTCGGAGTGGAATTAAGTGAATTAGTGTGTTTAAATTATTAGTGTTTTAACTTTAATTGTGTAAAGTAAATTAAAGTGTTAATTTAGGTAATTTTATCGGCAATTTTTATTGTCACGAACCTCAAGCTCGTAACAATTGGTGTCAGAAGTGGGATAAAATCATGCCGATTTTACCTAAGGAGGAAAAAGAGGGTGTCCGTACCCGAAGTCAACGCCAGCAGGAGACGGACCAACGAAGATTTGGTGGTGCGACGCCGCAGACGTCGGAGGGCCAGCCGCCAGCTGCAGGCCCGTCAGTAGCTCCTACATCTGCAGCACCTGACTTAGGTGCTCTGATGGTGATGCTGCAGGAGCAGGCTCGCCGACAGGAGGAACAGGTCCGTCGTTTGGAAGAGCAGCTTCGGGGCGGACAGGAGGAACAGGCCCGCCGATTAGAAGAGCAGCTGCGGAGCGGACAGGAGGAACAGGCTCGTCGGTTCGAAGAGCAGCTGAAGCGCGGACAGGAGGAACAGGCCAGTCAGTTGAAAGAGCAGCAGGAGGAACAGGCCCGCCGACACGAGGAACAGGCCCGCCGACAGGAGGAACAGATGCTCCTCATGAAGGACCTTCACGCTACCTTCGGGAAGGAGATAAAGGAGGTGAAGGATAGGGTTGCTCACCATGACAACCGCCTGTCGGAAGCTGAAAACCGAATCGAGAAAGCTGAAATCCGAATCGACCAAGTAAACAATCGGGTTGACAACGTAATGGCTGACATGAAGAAATCACTGGACGAACTCAAACTTGGAGATGGAGCTACAGCTCCCGTAGTAGCTGCAGCACCTTCGCTACGTGGATTCAAAGTGCCGCCGTTCGACGGGACCTCTTCCTGGTCGGCCTACAAAATCCAGTTCGAGGCCGTCATGGAGGCGAACGGCTGGAATAAAAGCCAAGCCATGACTGCACTCACCCTAGGCCTGCGCGACCAGGCCTTAACAGTTCTGGAAGCTCTCGGTGAGGAAGTGACTTATGAGCAACTCCTTGAGGCATTGGAGGCGAGATATGGCGACGCTCACCTGGAACACGTCTTTCGTGCGCAGCTTAAAGATCGTGTGCAGCGCATCAACGAAAACCTGCAGCAGTGGGCTCTAGAGGTGGAGAAGCTGGTGCGAAAAGCTTACCGGTCTGTACCTGCGCTCATTAAAGGGAACCTGGTGCAGACATTTATCGACGGCATCCGTGACCTGGAAGTAAGAGCTGCTGTGAGGCTCGGGCACCACGAGACGCTTAAGGACGCCTTGGCCCATGCACTGGAGGTAGAAGCCGTGCGGCAGGATCATCGTTCCCATCGCGTCAGGGAGGTTGCAGCCGCTACAGTTCGCGACCGCAACAAAGGATACAGCCCAAGGTGCTATGGCTGTGGGGAAAAGGGCCATCTTCGAATCAGCTGCCCTAAGCGAACCGTTGAAAGGAGAGTTGATCGATCTCGAGAGGGTAGTGCAGCTAACGACACTGCCTGGCGGCGACAGGATCATCGTTCACCTCACGCTAGGGAGGTTACAGCTGTTACGGTTTGCGACCACAATAAAAGATACAGCCCTAGGTGCTATGGCTGTGGGGAAAGGGGCCATCTTCGGTCCAGCTACCCTAAGCACACCCTACGAAGGGAAGGTGAACGGTCTCAGAAAGGAAGTGCGGCTAACAGCACCGCCCAGCAGCAGCAGGAATACGACTTTACTATCAGACACTGCAGCGGGAAATCTCACGGCAACGCAGATGCATTGTCAAGAAGACCTTGTCCTGAAGATTGCAACCATTGTAGTAGGCAAGAGAGTAAGGAGGTGGTATCCGTGAGGATGCTCAGGACAGACCACCTCAGCAACGGGTGGAAGGACAACCTACGACATGCACAGCAGGAAGATCCGGACATCAAACCGATTCTGGGATGGATGAAGGCCCGTGCTACCAAGCCTAAGTGGAGGGACGTCTCAGCGATGAGTTCAACCACGAAAAGCTATTGGGCCCAATGGGACAGCTTGCTGATTCAGGATGGAGTCCTGTGCCGTAAATGGGACAATGGTCGAAGAGACAGCTGTCGTTTGCAAATGGTTGTCCCTAAAGCTAAAGTGCCGAATGTTCTACAGTTGTGCCATAATGGTCGTTCAATAGTCCATCTGGGAGTTAAACAAACTCTACTGAAGGTCCGAGAACAGTTTTACTGGGTCCATTATCGTGACGATGTCGAGGATTGGTGTCGTACATGTACAAGTTGTGCGGCCGAGCGGGGACCTCGGACACGTAGTAGAGGAGCACCGAAATTGTACAATGTTGGTGCACCACGGGATAGGACAGCCCTTGACATTGCGGAGCCGTTATAGAAAGGCGCAAGAGGGACTCCTAAGATCGTCCATGTGAATCGCTTGGCGCGTTATTATGGGGCCGATAATGCTCGGGACGAGCATGTCTTAGGAGGGGGCAGTGTTACGCGCTCCAGTCAACGATACACTAGCGCCATCTAGTGTCAGGAACGAGAGCGAGGGGAGCATTGAGAAAATGACATCACAAATTACTCAACCGACAGCGCCTAGTCGAAACTCGAACGCTCGGTACCTTGCCCGTGTTTACTTGAACATTCTGGATATTTCTTTGCTAATTTAAATATATAGGCGCTGCAAGATGCGATGGAGTTAGTGTTGATTTGGGCGAAACAAGCGAAGCTTCGGAGGGGAATTAAGTGAATTAGTGTGTTTAAATTATTAGTGTTTTAACTTTAATTGTGTAAAGTAAATTAAAGTGTTAATTTAGGTAATTTTATCGTCAATTTTTAATGTCACGAACCTCAAGCTCGTAACAATATTTATTTGTAAATAGGGTACTATTTACAAATAAATATGTATTAAAATCCGTCTGTCAACACAGCGAATCGGGTTTGTAGAAGTGATTAACTGATAATATGACGTAATTGCTTGTATGTGTGATCCTGGCGACGACAACCCCCCTAAAAAAAAGGTTGACAGCCATTTTACTTTGAATTGTAGTATTCTAGTGAGAGTACACTGTTATGATAATCTTGGTTACTACTAGAATAAGCTACAATAGTATATTAAATTTTATAATGTTCAGACAGTTGTAATAGTTAATTGCAATGAGATCATTAATACTCCACAATAAGTGTAGTTTTGTAATCTTGAAAGTTGTATTGGAAGTAGTAATAAGTAAGTTTAGTGGTTTGATCTTGCAATTTTGTTTTAATTAAGTAGAGTATGTTTAATTTTTTATTATTTTCTCTTTGCAATTTTGACTATTGCTCTTGTTACTCTCTTGATTCTGCCATAATATTTTGGTCACTTCAATGGCAGTGACAGATTATGGTTAAGGCAAAGGTATGTGAACCATTAAGCCTTACTTACATTGTTTTATACCTTAACGAAATTTTCCATTGTTGTTAAATATTACTTAGAATACTTGTATCCAGCTTGTGTTATCTTTTGCCATGTTCTTTTTTTTTTAATTATGTAAAATTGAATTTTTCGTATTTTCTGCTTTGTAACTACCAGTCAACTTGAGGAAAGGTGGTGTGATAGAATAGTACCTTATATTATTCATATAAATTAGATTCTAGCATTATACATCTCATTATTTTTGTAAATATTTGTCTTAGGTATATGATATTTATCTCAAATTGCTATGTCTGATGATGAAGTTTTTGTATCAGCAAGTGATATGAGCTCGTCTTTTCACTCCGATGATGATGATTATAACTTTCAGGTCGCCCTGAGGCAACAAATTTATGATACATTTATTAACTTTGTTCACTCCAATCTTAATATTTGTCATATTAATGCCCAAACCATGTCATTATACTGAATTATTGGCTACTTTCTCAGCTGATCTCGTCCATGCTATACTAGTGTCCGAGATTTGGTTAAAACCTAACCTATGTTCTACATCATATGGTCTACAAGGCTTTGCACTGGTACGACAGGACCGAATTTTAAGGCGTGGAGGTGGAGTCGCTATTTACCTACGTAGTGACGACAGTAGTAGTAGACCTTCAAAGTAATATCCACTTTTGATCAACAGGCTAATGACATGGAGTATCTGTTTCTTGAAATTAATTTAAAGGGGGTCAAAGCTATTCTTGGAGTCGTTTACTCTCCTCCCTCTATTAATTATTTCTCCACTTTGGAATTTATCCTAGATAACATCTGCTCTGAGTACGCACATCAAGTAATTATGGGTGATTTCAAAACAGACCTGTTAAAAAACTCCTGTAATTCTCAAAAGTTACGATCCATCATAAACTCGGTCAACCTCTCCATTCTCCCCCTTAAAGCTACTCACTCTAATTTTTCTACCGCGGATTCTTGGATCGATTTAATTATTACATCTTCTAATAAAGTTGCGAGTTATGGTCAGTTCCCAGCTCCTGGTTTTTCGAACCATGACTTGTTATTTCTCTCATATAAATTAAAACCACCTAAACATATCCCTCATACAATAAAGTTACGTAGCTATGCTCGATTAAATAGAGATAGCTTAATTAATGATGTGTCCGCCATTGATTGGTCTCCAGTGTTAAATACTGACTCAATTAATGATATGGTTATGGAGTTTAATTCTAAATTATTGAATATTTTCAATACACATGCGCCAGAACGCGAGGTTAAAATCAAACGTCCATCAGTACCGTGGATCACTAGCGACGTACGCCTGGCAATGAACAGACGCAACAGAGCTTTTGTCACATATAAATCTTGCCGTACTATACAGAACTGGGAGGCCTTCAAAAAAGGTTAGGAATCGCTGTAATCAGGTGGTGAGGTCTGCTAAACGCCGATATTTTCATGACTTCCTAATTAATTCTTCGCAATCGGAGACATGGATGTTTATTCACTCTCATGGTCTCAGTAAAAGTAAAAAACAAGTAGTCTCAGATATTTTGTTATTAAATGATCTCAATGCTCACTTTTCTACAGCGGCTTGTCTCCCATCTCACATTAAAGTGAAAACTATTTCGGATATTACTTCCATGTCATCCCCGCATACTGATTCTTTCTCTTTTTCTGCTGTCACTGAGAAGGATATTTTAAAAGTATTACAAAAACTTAAGTCAAAGGCAGTAGGTCATGACAACATAGGAAGAACCATGATATCATATGTTTCAGATCATACTGGGAAGTTTCCGTTATGCTGGCAGAAGGCTTTTGTTCTCCCTCTTCCAAAAATCTCTATGCTCAGTGCTCTCAATCACTTCCGGCCTATCTCGATTTTTCCGTTTTTATCAAAAGTCTTAGAAGCTGTAGCGCTCAAACAGATACAAACTCACTAAACCAAAAGCAACTTACTGATTCAACACCAATCAGGATTTCGGCCTGGAGATAGCACCACAACGGCGCTTTTAAAAATAACAGAATACGTGCGTTTGTAAAGTTGACGGTGTTAGTTTTAATAGATTTTTCTAACGCCTTTAATACCGTTGACCATGATATTCTCATTGCCATCTTGTCTTACATAGGTTTTTCATTGTCAGCACGGAATTGGGTCTCCTTATCTTCGTGGTCGCAAGCAGGCGATTTGGGTCGATTGTATGGTGTCCGATTGGAGGTGGAATTCTCTCTCCTTTACTTTTCTCTATATTTATTAACATAATTACTTGTAATTTTCGTGCTTCCTACCATATGTAGGCCGACGATTTGCAACTCTATGCTCATGCCGATGCTACTTCCATAAATAATGCTGTAACCGTGATTAACTCCGATATTAACTGGATTCTTAATTGGTCAAGAAGGTATGGGGTCGCTGTTAATCCAAGCAAATGCCAAGCTATATGTCTTAGGCAGTGCACGTCAATTAGGTAAACTTAATCATACATCGTTCTATCCTATGATTTATAATGGCGAGGTAATTCCTTACAGCTCTCATGTTAGGGACTTGGGATTAACCTTGGATTGTTCACTTACTTGGCGCAGTCATGTTGAGGAAGTTAGCCGTAAAGTTTGTACTACTTTGAGACAATTGTACAGATATAAAAATATCTTACCGCCTTGTACGAAGAAAATTCTAATTCAATCGCTAATTCTTCCTTTGTTTGATTACGCTGATGTGTGTTACTTAGATGCAGACAAATACTTGGTCGATAAATTGGATCGGCTTCTCAACACCTGTATCCGTTTCATTTACGGTCTTCAGAAGTATGACCACGGCTCTTTCTATCGCTCTCAATTTAAATGGTTAAATATCCCACAACGCAGGAGCCTTAGAATCCTTAGCACTCTGTTCACTATTCTTAACGATCCATTGGCCCCAGAGTATTTGAAATGTAAGTTTCAATACCTGGGTTCTTCCCATGATTGCAATCTTCGCTCTCGTAACAATCTCGTGCTCCATACTCCCTCTCACCGTACTGGTTTCCTCTCAAACTCTTTCGCTGTTACAGCTGTAAGACTCTGGAATGCGCTTCCCCTAGCAATAAGAAAAACCCCCAACAAGTGGATTTTTAAAACAAAGGTAAAGGAACGTTATTTAGGTTCATCTGACACATAAATATATAAATAATATATAACATTTAATGTATTAGATCCTTATATATATTTAATTAAGTTTGAGCTATGAGTGTGTATGTGTGTGTGGGGGGGGGGGGGTGAGTGTGTATGTGTATGTGAAATTTAATTTTTAGGTTTCATCCTAGCCCACTGCAATACACACATCTCCCACTAACTTTCCGGTTGGCTGGTAGAAAATGCCATATGGCATTAAGTCCGCCGTTTGTACCGTTAGTACAATAAAGTGTAAATAAATAAATAAAAATAAATTCTATGGTGACAACTGTGGCATAAATCCCCCCTATGTGGCAATCAATGGGCGATGGCATATGTTCAGCAGTTGACTTCTGATTGTCTACAACGCTAGAAACATCAATCAACTCAACATTGGAGAAAAAACAATGGACGATAAATGAAATATTTATAAGGAATCATACAAGTAGAGTCTTATGTCAAACCAATGATCTAAGTTTAAAATTAAGGTTATATTAACTAATATTATGTCTTAATTGAATTAGGTAATTCTCAAAATACATTAATAGTTAAAAAAATAGTTGAACGAAACGTATTGATCATGTACTGTAATATTTCTTTTAAGGGAACCAGGTAAAAGTCATGAAATTATTGTATTGTCATCTGTTATTAGTACGTATGAGAAATTTGAAATTATTGAAACTTTTAGTAGGGGGTGTTTTTCTTCATAGAATAAGGGTGACAGACGAGTACATGGTCCACTTGATGGTAAGTAGATGTTGTGGCTAATAGATATCTACATTTATCCTCAATTGAAAATAGAAAAGTGGATGCGCTGTCACCACTGTGGACTAAGATGGCATGCCTCGTGTCCAGATATACATACAAAACATAGCAGCATTAAGCATCTATGTACTACGCTAGTATTCCAAGAGAGCGTGGTCCTTCACTCGGTCAACCTGACCTATTCGTACCACATATAAAACGAGTGGAAACTAAATTATAATATTTCATTATATTTGTACTTATATATACATACATATATGTACATAGGGCAAGTTCATTTAAGCCAAATTAATGAGGTAAAAAAAAACAATAACTTGTAGGTAATGACTTACATTTTTTTTACGTGGTAGAGCTATGTTGCAGTTATAATTGTAGTATAGTTCTTGCACGAATTGGTCGGCTCGACCGGGGAAGAACTATGTTCTCACAGAATACCAGCGTAAAATAGTAGCTTTATGCTGCTGTGTTTGGTATGGTGAGTGAGAACCGAAAACATTCCATCTTAGTATTAACGGGTGGCAACGTATCTGCATTTTGATTCGTAATCGAGTATAGATGTAGATGTCTACGGGTCACAGCAACCACTTACCATCAGGTGGACTGTGTGCTCGTTTGTCACCCTATCCTATAAAAAAAACAATCAGTATTAACATTTATCAGTGCTTCTGTTTATCCATGATAATTTAGTATAAATTAGGCTGTAATGGTACTAACATTGTCTGAAGAATAAAAGTCCCCTTATGAAAAATATTTTAAAAAAACTTTTAAATATGAAGAAACGCTGTCCCTTTATGATATGTTTCGCTTCAGCTCTTTTAACCTCATTGGTATCATTTTATCTCGCATATACTTTGACAAGTTTTCCATTGTGTTCAAGCGTAAACTCAAATTTTCACGGCTGAGAGTAATGGCTTTTCCGTTATCATTCACCGGGAAGAGATAAATTATTTTTCTACTTGAGAAAACTCTTCTTAAACCATAAATAATAATAATAATAATGTTACAATTGTTGAATTAAATAATCAACATTATTATCATCATCATCATTACAGCCCTTCACAAGTCCACTGCTGAACATAGGCCTCCCCCAAGGAATGCCACAAAGCACGGTTCTGAACCGCCTGCATCCATCAACTTTTTGTGTCTTACCAGCTTATCACTCCATTCATACCCCCATTATGAGAGTTACGAATTAAAGAATGCCGACTTAAAATTATCTATAAATGAAAACTTTTATGATATTAATATATCAGAAAATAATTTAAAGTTAAAATTATAAATCGGCGTGAACGGGTCAGTTTCACCAGGGTAGGACCAAGCTCTTACAGAATACAAGCTGGAAACAGCAAAATAATATTGCTGTGTCTCGTATGATGACCGTAGAGGACCGGAGACCCGTTATATTGGTAAATATTAAGTCCTCAGGAGTGTTAACGCGTCTGCATTTTGATTCTAAATCTAAGATAGATCTAGATGTCTGAGAATGCTCATGCTGTGGCCAGCATTCACTAAACACGCACACAACACACATTTCAAGACCGCGTTATCTAAGAACATATAGCTGACGTGAAGAATCGACGCTCCGGAAAGTCTACAGTCTGTGAACACGTACAGGATCGCCCCCGTCACTACATCAGATTTCATCATCATCATCATCATCACAGCCCTTCACAAGTCCACTGCTGAACATAGGCCTCCCCCAAGTAATGCCACAAAGCACGGTCCTGAGCCACCTGCATCCATCGACTTCCTGCATGTCTTACCAGGTCGTCACTCCATCTAGTGGGGGGTCGCCCTACACTACGCCTACCGGTACGAGGCTGCCACTCGAGAACCTTTCTTCCCCATCGGTTATCGGTTCTTCGAGCTATATGGCCGGCCCATTGCCACTTCAGCTTACTAATCCGTTGGGCTATGTCGGTCAATCTGGTTTTACTGCGGATATCCTCATTTCTGAGTCTATCACGCAGAGAAACTCCGAGCATAGCCCTCTCCATAGCTCGCTGAGCGACCTTGAGCGTCCTCATACGGCCAGCAGTGAAGGACCACGTCTCTGATCCGTAAGTCATCACTGGCAACGCGCACTGGTTGTACACTTTAGTTTTCAGAGATTGAGGTATACCTGACGAGAAGATGTGTCGTAATTTCCCGAACGCTGCCCAGTCGAGTTGAATCCGTCGATTGACCTCTCGGTCGAAGTTGGACTTACCTAGTCGGACTATTTGTCCCAGGTAAACGTACTCGTCAACAACTTCGAGCATAGTGCTCCCAACAACTACCGGCATAGGTGTGACATGGACATTAAACATAATCTTTGTTTTGTCCATGTTCATCTTAAGACCTATCCGTTGGGAGGCACTATTGAGGTCATTGAGCATAGTGCTTAGGTCCTCCAGCGATTCTGCCATAAGGACTATATCGTCGGCAAATCGAAGGTGAGTGATGTACTCGCCATTGATGTTAATACCGTATCCTTTCCAGTCCAGTAGCTTGAAAACGTCTTCCAAAACAGCGGTGAAGAGTTTCGGGGATATAACGTCACCCTGTCTTACACCTCTCTGCAGTTGGATAGGTTTCGAGCTCTGGTTCTGTACTCGGATAGCCATCGTAGCCCTACTGTACAAACACTTCAGCACTTCGATATACCGACAGTCAACTTGGCACCGCTGAAGGGACTGCAGCACCGCCCAAATTTCGACGGAATCAAAGGCTTTCTCATAGTCCACATACGCCAGGCAAATTGTACTCTTCGGTCTTCTGTACAATCTGCCGCAGGGTATGTATGTGGTCTATGGTACTGAAGCCTTTTCGGAAACCGGCTTGTTCGGGAGGCTGGAAGTCGTCGAGTCTGCGTGCGAGACGATTCGTAATGACTCTCGAAAACAGCACGTAGACGCGGCTCAGAAGAGAAATCGGTCTGTAGTTCTTCAAGAGAGCGTTGTCGCCTTTCTTAAAGAACAGGACCACCGCACTTCTGCTCCACGCCTCTGGAGTAGTGCCACCATGGAGGACGGAATTGAAGAGCTTCTGAAGGACTTCAAGTACCGGTGTTCCACCCGCTTTCAGAAGTTCCGCTGTAATTCCATCCTCGCCTGGGGCCCTGCCGTTTTTAAGGTGCTGGAGAGCCATTCTAATCTCGCTTAGACTGACGTCCGGGATATCATCGGAATAGTGTCGGATAAGACTTGCTCTTGGATCGTTACTCACACTTGCGTGTGGCTCCAACGATGATGTGTACAGCTGCCCATAGAACCTCTCAATCTCACTCAAAATCTCAGGTGTCCCGGAAACGATGCTGCCACACTCAGTCTTCAGCCTTGACAGTTGGCTCTTTCTGGCAGACAGATCTCTGGCAAAGACTTTGGAGCCCTGGTTCCGCTCGATCGCTTCTTTAATACGAGCAGTATTAAAGTTGCGTAAGTCTCGCCGCATGCATTTGGAGATCTGTCTGTTCAGTTGCCTGTATGCTGTCAAATCTGTTGACGATTGCAGCCTCATCTCCCGTCTAACAGCCATGAGATTAAGAGTGTGATCGGAGAGTTTTTGTGTTCTTCTGCGGCGGGTCTTGCAGAACTTAGCTCCGACCGCGCATGGACAGTTTCCACGAGCCTGTCATTCATATCGTCCACTGCATTGCAATCTTTTAGGCACTGAAAGCGGTTGCGTAACTCGAGCTGAAAGTTTTCGGGATTTTGGATTAG
Source organism: Parnassius apollo (assembly GCA_907164705.1). NCBI lineage: Eukaryota > Metazoa > Arthropoda > Insecta > Lepidoptera > Papilionidae > Parnassius > Parnassius apollo. Next base: position 1,123,949 of record CAJQZP010001160.1, on the reverse strand, counting down.
AGCACGAGGGGGACGGAGCGTTGACTTCATTAGACGAGACCTCTCCAACTTAACGTTTAGGTTCAGTGTGCCTCTAACCATTCGGTGATCGCTGCCAGTTTTCACCCTTGCGATCACTGAGACATCACTGAACAGTTGGCGTCTGGTCGTCATAATGAAGTCAATCTAATTTTTTGTCGAGCCGTCGGGGCTCGACCGGGTCCACTTCCTGTGGGGCCGCTTCTGGAAGAAAGAGTTCATCATAAAGAGTCCCTCTTTCTCCATAAAGTCAGCCAGCTGCTGGCCCCTTCGGTTCCGTTGCCCTGCTCCAAATTTCCCTAACTTCAGCTCACCGCTTTCTCTTGTGCCTAGTTTTGCGTTGAAGTCTCCCATCAACACCGTGTAGTGGGTTTTGGAGGAATGTATGGCTTTGGAAATATCCTCATACATTTCCTCCACCTCCTCATCGGAATGTGCCGACGTTGGTGCGTAAACCTGTATGACCTTCAGCGAATACCGTTTGGTGATTCTGAGTATCAGGTACGCGACCCTCGTCGACACACTCTCAATCTGTACAACGTTGTTGACGAGAGACTTGTGGACGATAAATCCGACACCTCCTTGGGACAGATGGTCGCCCTCCCGGTGATAGAACAAGTTGCCGGATTCGAGAATCACCGTGTCCTCCCCCCTCTCTTCGGACCTCGGATAATCCTATAATACTCCAGCGCAACTTGTGTATCTCTTCCTCCATCTCCAGGATCTTCTCGTCAGTCCTCAGTGTGCGTGCGTTAAATGTTGCCAGGTCGAGTCGTCGTAGGTGGCAACTAGTAGTAGGTGGAACCTCCACCGGAGATTCTTAGCACCCCCTGCCCCGCCGTTACCATGGTCGCCACCGTAGCCAGGAATAGCGGGGCCGCCGGGGACTGGGGGCCGTCTATTTGTGTAATTGTTCATGGGGGGTATATTGCCATAGTTACCACGCTTGGCGAGCGGGTTGGCAACCGCAGTTTTTTTTTGTCTTACAGTTGCTGTTATCAGGAAGATGCTGCTGCCCATCTCCTGCCTGTCTCCCTCTGTCGCCTCTTACGACACCCACGGGAAGATATGGGGTAGTGGATATTCTTAACCGCCACTACACGGCAATCATATTTCATCAGATTTGATAGACCGCAAATCCTCACTAAATAACACCGATTCCTTCCAAGGATGATTCGCGAGGCTATTGAAATCAAAAAAACATCCTAATTTCAATAGAGAAGATGGCTAGGTCTTACCATCTGCTTGGGATCCGATAATAAATAAAATTAAACCCCAATCCAAGCATACAACTGCAAGACTTCAAGATACCATAAGTTCATACTGTATAGATCGGAACAAAAGTTAAATTTTAATCTATGGTAACTGCGGTTAACTATGACATATGGACGTTGAACATCTCAGTCCCGCCCGTGACCATGAGTGCTGTAAAGCGTTCGAAACGTCAGGTATTTAAAAAGTTAAATATACGCGATAAATTCCGTAAAAACTAGTATTATTTCAATGTGTAGTGTTCGCGTAAATATAAGAGAAGAAAAATGCCTTGTTAGGACAACGTGGATTTTTTTGCGTTTGTGTATTTATATTTTGGCTAAATATCAAACATACACGAATTTATAAATGATCTCTGTTGGCTTAGATCTCCTATTTTCCAAAAGTTATCAAAAATAACGTATCTTACTGAGTCATTAATTTTTTGGCTACAATTCAATCTACAATTTGAGCATAGCAGTTTCAAACATCGAGCCGGGAAGATTTTTTGATTCTTAGACATAAATTTGTAGGATTGGTCCTTGTTTCGCTTTATCTTTATTCGGTTTTGTCTCCAGTTTTCTGGACGTTTCCGCCTCTTGCGACCTTCTTTGACGTGCTGGTCTGTAGAATCAGTATCTGAGTTCAAACGCGATGGTAATAAATAATTCTTATTTATATGACCAGAAAAGTTAGCAAATTTGTCCTCAAAGTTGTAAGTTGGGTCCTCTACATCGTCATCTAAATCACTCTCATCAGTGTATCGAGGGGAAATAATAATTGGATCATTCCTAGTATACAATCTTCGCTCTCGTACGCTATTATCGTATACCTGAAAATAAAAATGTCTAGAAATATAAGAAACAGGTTTAGAAATAAAACTATAAATGGAGAATATTACATGAAATGTTTCATCATTCTTTGTTGTATTGTTAACAATATCATCCAATTCAGGTACAGGTGTAGTTGTAATTGCTATGTCATTTTGCGGTTGGCTGTATATATAAGCTTGTTCTTTAGATGTTTCTGAAGAAACTTAGCTATCGGAATCCGAAGATGATGAATAAGAGCTCGACGAAGAGGAATTTGAAATTGAGCACGATTGGTGCCGTAAGTTCTTGCTTACTTGTGGCTTATCTTCGTTAGAAGTACCTTCGCTATCGTAGTTTGGTACAAGATTAAGTTTTGTTTGACTGACTGATTGATACTGAGTGACATTTTCTACTTTTTTGGGAACTGACAGTTTCAACAACTACATGCGCGGCCTGAAATTTTGCATTGTTAGGTAAATAGTACAGTACTTAAGTTAAAAATGCAACATTTGTACATATAAACTTACTTCTGTATCGCATGGGTTAATATTTTCTATATTCTCTTGACTTATTTGCTGAAACATTGGCTGAAATAAAATAATCTAATATAAATTTGATTAAATTATAAATTTGTTATTAGGTTACAGTGTGAAGTGACATGTGCTTGTCTGAAAGGCACTACAAAAATATCATAAAAAATATATACTTAACTGGGTCTGTCTGCAAATGTATTATGCGAAGCTTACTTGCGCCCCATTAAAAGAGTGGAAATACTAACTTCAAAAGCGCATATTACTATTAAGTTGGTAGCACTATATCCACTACCTAACATTCTAATGAACATAGTATTAACAATATTTAATCCAATTACTTACAATATCACCGGTATCCTGTTTTACGCATTCCGATAAGCTGGCGGATGTGTGGTCACTAGGGGACTCCTTAGTTTTCAAAACCAAACCCAAAATTCATCGACTTCTATGTGACATAACTTTTAAATACTAAATATTTGATAATCAAAAAAGAGAAATAACATTAAATATGAAACAAGAACTTACTGATAAATAAACATTAAACCGGCACAAGTCATATTCTCAAGTTTTATTGTAAAAGAAAATTATTAATTGATAGAAATAACATTTAATATTTTACTAAGTATCGAAGACTTTTAACAATAAAATGTAACAACTTCAAAAGGTCCTTACGAGTAATGATAATATTTTATCCTAAACTGAATTAAGTATATTTATTACACAATAAAATAGCAGTTCTTTTAATTAAAAGAAAAAATTAAAAATAAATTAGTTTTAAAATAAAATTATAGTATTGCAACTCATTACCCGTTAAAAATAAAACGAACTACTGGGTTTTACCACGCGTTTACAATCGTCTCACTTTTGTCACTGTTGGAGCAACACTAAATGGCGTCTCTTTATGAATATTCATTGGCCCGCTGCACAAATCAAAAAGAGATGGAAAGTCTTCTATCTCGCTTGTAGTTTTTCGATTTTAACGGCTGTTAACGTGTACATATTCTCTACGCGGACTTAATGCGTTTTATAATTAAACATCAAAAAGTCGTTTTTTTAATTTATTACGGTTTATTATTAAAGGTGCGTAAGGTGAATTGTGCGTTCGTTTATCACTCTTATTGTCATAAAAAAAGGATGTGATTATATATGGCATATACCTAAATGTTTAGTCTTTGGTGTCGTCTATTGTATAATGATATTGATATTGATATTGGTTATACGTGGCAGAGCCATTCTGCAACTATGTTATGCTTGTACGAATGGATCGTCTCAAAGAGGGAATACCAGCATTAAATAACATTTTAATACTGCTGTGTGTCTTTGGGTAACAGTTAAAATTTATCATTAAGTAGACTGTTGCTCGTTCGTTACCCTTATTCTATAAATAAGGAATCTGAATAACATAACAATCTATGTCTTAAAGTTGTATGGAATTATTTATTTCTTATAGCGAGATAAATACGATTATTGAAAGATAGAGGTACTTTAGCCATATCCGTGTTAAAAAAATATGTCATAGGTGTGAGACGTACTGACATGCAAAAATGCATGCATGAAAAAAGGTGATAAAATCAAATTATCTCTACAACGGAGACGGTCATTTTCTGTAGTCAACCTTAACAATGTGGTTATGAAAGAGAAAATGAAAAACAATGTGTATAATACTATTTATTTACATTGCAAAAGTTATATCAGTAGACGTAGAACTATACTATAAAGTACACAAACTAACTCTGTTTAACGTTAACAATTTCCTATTATAAACAATCGAGCTTTAGTTCTCAGTCCTAGCTAGAGTTTCAAATCAGGGATCTGCCTCCTGCCTGTTGTATTTAGCTCTCTATATTGTTCTCTTACAATTGCTTTTAAATTTACTGTAGTTGAGAAATTATTAATATGGAAATTATTAACTACGAAGCTAGGAACGTAGTTAGAAAATAAAATGATATAAAGTTTGTAATATAGTTTATTTAAACTTGTGTCATTTACCAATACAGCCTATAAAATTTCAATGGTTAACGTAGACCTACCCATATACTGCCTAATGGAGGAGTTTCTGCCACGGTTGCCTCGCTTGGCGGGTGTGTTGACAACCGCAGATTTTGTAATTTTAGTTTATTATCAGAAAAACGCCGCTGCCCATCTCCTGTCACCTCTCACAACACCCACGTATCAACGTAGATAAGACTGCGCAGACAGAATTATAGTGCCTGAGTATATTTGCTAACACAGGAGCACTCACTATAACCTCACTCTCATAGTCCGATGGGGCGGTAATCTGACTCGACCGGAGAGAGATCAGGTGCAGGATCAAAGTAGGTATATACGTGCTTTCCGAGGCACGGGGTAAAACAGCACCAACTTCTTGCCTCCGAGGCTGCTACAAAAGTTTCATGACAGAAAAACTCAATAGGGATCTTGATTAAAAATTGCGGTTACGACCATTAGACAAACGAGGCAGTAAATCTATTAAATGATGTTTAGCAGCATCATAGATATGAGACGTCTCTTACGGAGATCGTCACGAAGTTATTAAGCGTGACGTTTAAAACATATTTTTTCTACGTCTGGAGAAGATAGCAGCACTTTGCTGTTAACACTTAGCTGTTTGGCGATGGAAGGTAAAGGGGAGATCTCCCGCCGGGCAAGGTGTTCTGCCCAGGGAACGGCCAGTACTACGTTTTTTATTTTTTTTATTTGCGCCCGAAGAAATTAAGGGCAACCCTCCGGTAACGGGGGAGGGAGGTGGAGAATGCTCATAGCATATCACGCAGCCGACTGCATGGTTATGTGGAGAGTCTGGAGCTATTCTAAATATATATATCTGTTTTTGACTCGGAACTTTGAAAGCGCGATTTAAGCTTTGATGTATTTTGCTTGTGGCGCGACAACAGCGCCGTCACATAGTTTATAAGAATGTTATTACATTCTGAAATAAAATCAAGAAATAATAAAAAAGCATCACGTAACTGAATTAATTCTGAAAATACTTTTAGAGTTAAAGCAACTTAAACTAAACTATTGTCAAAATTAAATTATTGTAAGGTCATCGGTTCATGATACGTCTGCGAAATTTCAAATTATTCAGATGTGTTGAAGTGGGTGTAAACTAAATCATAAAATTTAGAGACACAAATTAGAATTAATAAAAAGGCACCACACGTTTTTTTTTTAAATTTATTCCACATTTTGCAGGTTTAACTTAAAAACAATTTTTTAAAGCATTGTTAAAAATCTTGAAGATATGTCTTAACCTTGCAGTGGCGATACAAAAATATCCACTACCACATAGCATCCCGTGGGTATCTTAAGAGGTGACAAAGGGAAAGAAAGCAGGAAATAGGCAGCAGCTTCTCCGTAATAACAATAAAAAAATAAAACTGCGTTTGCTTCCGCTTGTCAAACATGGCAACTGTGGCATAAATCCTTCCTATGAGGCAATCAATGGGCGGTGGCATATGTTCAGCAGTTGACTTTTGATAGTTTGTCCACAACGCCAGAAACATCAATCAGCTCAAGATTGAAAAAAAATCGACGATAAAAATATATAAGGAACTATGCAAGTAGAGCCTTATGTCAAACCATTGATTTAAGGTTATAATTAGGGTTATATTAATGTTATGTTTTAATTGAAATATGTATTTCTAAAAATATTTTCATAGTTAAAAAAAAGTTGAACGACACGTATCATCACGATCATGTATCGTATGTAATATTTGTGTGGTTGTAATTTATGATTGTATATTTCCTTCAAAGAAAAGCGTCTTCTAATACAATTACTTGGTAAAGCCACACTGCAGCGTAAAATGGCATAGGATTATTAGTGTTCTGTGATTAAGGCCAGACACGTACTATAGAGGTAATTTTAAAATAAGTCAAGCGAAACGTGGAATGGTGTAAAGGATTTTATAAGAGGAGACTGAGAAATGCCAATAAAAGCTTATGGCTTTCGAGTCATCGCGGTATATAAATAGCATTTAAGTAAGACATCAAATTTCCGTCGTGACGTTTTGTACTACAATTGTCAATCTGCCTAACATGACAATAAGAAAGCAAATCTTTCCGTTGCCCACTATACTATTAAAATACACGCGATAGTAAACTATAATGTACCTGCTATTCCTTTGGAGTTGCTTATATTCATATAAAAAATATTAGAATTTACTCAAGTAAATACAATGTATCATACAGCACGGATTAGTAAGCTAAAGTGGTAATGGTTCGCCAATGTAGCTTGAAAAATTGACAACCAATGGGAAAGAAAGCTTCTTGAGTGGCAGCTTCGTACTAATAGGCGTAGGGTGGCCCCAACTAGATGGAGTGATGACTTGGTAAGAAATTCAGGAATTCGATGGATGCAAATGACTCAGAACCGTGCTTTGTGGCATTCGTTGGGGGAGGCATACGTTCTGTATGTTCAGCAATGAACTTGTGAAGAGTTAAGAAGGTAGAGGTAATGAACGAATGATAGAAAGCACTAAGTTTCTTAAATAAATAAATAAAAAGTATTTATTTTCCACACAAAAATACAATGTTAAAATTTAAATAGAGAGCATAATAAATATAATATAAATATTATAATAACTTTTTAGTTGTGACAAAACGGTCAGTGACTCAGTTGTAACGGGAAACCCATTAGTCTGCGCATAATTCATAAAGGGTCTTAGGCAATTGATGAAACACACGTATCAACAATAAAAAAGTAAAAATAAAAATAAAACAATTAATAAATTATACTTTCTAAATACAAAAAAAGTTGTCTAATTTGAGGGGGTATCAAAGCCACATGGAGCCAGGGACTGTTTTTGAATAAGCCACTTGCGGCATCTTTGTCGGAAGGTAGACGGAAATAGAGTAGATCGGACTGGTGGTGGCAAATCGTTCAAAATTTTAGCAGCGGCAAATTTAAAACACCCCCTGGCTCCAGCGAGGCTAATCCTGGGTAGTGGAAGCCGATGACTATTTTAGCTGACTGAAAGCAAACTTTTATTTCAACGGTTATCTTATCATACATATATCTTGGAAACTTTGCGTGATGCAGAGTGTGCAGAAAGCATGCATATTTTAATTTAGTACTATTGCACGTATTTAAAATGACATTACTGACTAAATAAGGTAAAATATATCCCTTTTCGGTATATTAAAACAAAAACGCATGCATGCGTTCTGCACTCTCTGTACATTCTTCACAGTTTTTTTTTTTAAATAAGCATGGACCATAAACAATATCACAATAATAAAGTAGGCATAGTACTAAACTGTTACAAAGCAGCAGTCTTATGTCACGTTTAAAAATGAGCGAATTTTATACAAAGTTTTTAACGAACCATAGCATTTAACGATTTTAGTCTGAACATGTTGCTCAAATTTTAAATTCTCATCCATGAGGAGATCTAAATTGCGAACACATCCCTCGTAAGGTATGACGGTGTCAAAGAACAAGAGACTTCCGTTCACCAATCATTTTGACCTGGTGCTTTGTTCCAAGGGTAATGGTGACACTCTTTAAGGGATTAAGTACCAGGTCATGTTTCAAAGACCACTCCGCAATAGAATCAAGATCTTTGTTTAACTTGGAAATAGCAACAGCAACCTCCTGATCAATTGGCGTTGTGTGAACGTATACTTGGCTGTCATGTGCATATAAGTGAATTTTCGATTGAATTGTAGCTTTAATAACGTTGGCCATGTAAATTGCGAATAATGTGGGCCCAAGTATTGAACCCTGGATAACACCTTTATTAAGGAGGAGCGTGTTGGAGACATTTAGAACTCCTTGGCTATTCAAACATTGCATTTTTTGGCAGCGATTATGGAAATAAGATTGAAACCAGGTGCAGGCCGGTTCTGTGAAACCATAGTATTTTAATTTTGCCAATAGAACAGATATATCATCACAATCGAAAGCGCGGCTGAAGTCTAGCAAAACCATAATTGTTCCATTACCCTCATTGGACGCAGCAAGAATGTTATCAGTAATATTTAAAAAAGCTGATACTGAACTGTGATTCTTTCTAAAACCAGATTGAATCACAGGTAGTACTTGATTACGTTCTAGATATGGTTAAATGCAGGGAGAATGCTTATTGGTCTTATATCAGAAAGATTATTCACCATTGATTTTTTATATTTTTTTATTCTGGAAATATTCCTTTCAATATACATTTATTGACTATCGCCACTATTGTTGACAAATAATATGGAAACGTAAGTTTTTATATCAACATGGAGATGCCATCAGTTCCGGTCGAATTAGTAGCTGTGGAAGCAATTATACTTTTCACTAACGTTTCATTTACGGCAACAAATTGAAATTCGATTTCAGAGTGTTTAAGTGATTCGATTTCTTGATTAACACTTTTGTCGGGAGGTGCACATTTTTTTTTTATAGAAGAGGGGGGCAAACGAGCATGTGGCTCACCTGATGTTAAGTGACTACCGCCGCCCATGATCAACCGCAACACCAGGGGAATTGCAGGTGCTTTGCCGGCCCTTTAGAAAGGAGTAAGCTCTTTTCTTGAAGGTCGTATCGGTCCGGAAAAATCACCGGTGGTAAATTATTCCACAGAGAGGTTGTACGCGGAAGAAAACTCCTTTTGAAACGTACAGTGGTGGACCGCCAAGCATCCAGATGGTGTTGATGGTATCGGGACGTTTGCCGTGTAGTGCGTTCACGAAATTCGGCGGCTGGGATTAATCCGAACAATTCCTCAGAGCACTCCCCGTGATAGATGCGATAAAATACGCAAAGAGATGCAACATCTCTTCGCAGCGCCAGTGAATCGAGCCGATCGGAAAGCACTCGGTCGTCGACGATTCGAGCCGCTCTGCGCTGGATGCGGTCAAGTGGAAGGAGCTGGTACTGGGGAGCCCCAGCCCAGAGATGGGAACAGTATTCCATGAGCGGCCGAACCTGCGCCTTGTAAAGTTGCAAGCGGTGTGCCGGCATGAAATACTGTCCCGCTCTGCTGGTGCACATGATATGGTGTTTGTAAAGTGATTATTAAGTGAATTAGGGTCAAGAAGATGGTCCGGTATGGAACGGTTTTTTACGGCAGGTGAAATTATTCGTTTTATGTGACGCCACATCTGAGAAGGATTTGACCTATTATTATTGACAAGTCATCCACGTCATCAATAGGACAGGGGGTAGTTTAAAAGTGCTTTTACGAACAGGGGCGAATGAGTCCATTAAGTCAATGACGAGATTAAAGGTATTTACCATATTATCGATACTATCTTATACTAGTAACAGCTCCCATGGCGTGTATTTAGCAGCATTGTTTATAGCAATTGTGTTCTCAGCTATAGGTCTGTATTAAATTATACGACATTAAGATTTTTAATCGCGAGCGGAAATTTTGCTGAAATCAGTCCATGATCGCTAAGATCATCATTATGTGTCACCTCCACAGAAATGCGCTTAAGATGTGTCCTAGTAAAGATAACATCAATCAGGATACTCGTAGTAGAAGTAATTCGCGTAGGCTGGTTCACGATTTATGAGGTTAAATGTAGCTGTAAGGGTCTTGAGACAATTAGGCGTATATAGAAGGCCGTCGTTGTTTAGACAATCAATGTTCAGGTCACCAACAAGAAATAACTGTCATATTGCGCTATAAAAAACGAGAGAGACTCGTGCAAACAGTCTATAGCTGAACCAACTCTCACTGATTCAGGACGATACGCCGAACCAAATACAGCAATCTCACTACCTATTTTAACATTAAACCATATCTGTTCAAGTTCCCCAGGGGGGGTGATCTAAGCGCTTTGCACGTAAGATAGATTTTATATAAGCACCAACACCACCTCCACAACCAATACGAGGGTTGTGCAGCAGTCTGTAATCGGAAATTGAATACAAGTCAATATTGGAACGATAATGAAGCCAATTCTCGCTAAGACATAGTATATCTAGATCCTTAATTTAGATACTTTGATTAAGTTCCTCAAAACCGGTATATAGCGAACGTATATTCAAAATACCTAATGTAAAGTACTTTATTTGTTTTCCTTCACCCATAAAATAACATAAGCTTTTATCAAAGTAAACTTAAATCAAGTGAACACAAAAATAAAATAAACAAGTAAATAGAAGATATGACTAAACTAGGTTAACTAAGAAATCATTGTTTTTGATGAGCACGGGAGTAGCACCTTCAACTTTGCGAGCGTACACATTTCCTCTCTTGGCCCAAATAAACTTAAAATCTTTCTCCTTGCCTAGTCTCTCTGAATAATGCTTTACAATCAGGTGAAATATGTTCAGAGACATATATTTTATTAGTAGCACCATCAATATTTAGGTGTTTCGAGTTTAGTTTGCCACTTTGAGTTTCATTAAACTTATTAACGGCTTCAAGGATACGATTACGAATACGCGGCGACGTCAGTGTCACTAATACGGAACGGGGCCTGCCCGAAGATTGATCCATCTTAGCCACACGGCGACAGGCACGAATTTCGCTGTCCGCAACTGGCGAGTTAATTGTGTTGCAAAGGGTGTGAAATAATCCAAACAGATCCTCGCTGGCCTTTTCCTGTATGCCGTTAATTTCCAAGAGATTGTCTCTAGAATTTTTTTCAATGGTAGACAGTCGACCATGGAGGTTATAAATTTATTTTTTAAGTTTTAAAGTCTGAGTCTGTAAATCTGTAATTTCTTTGTCTTTTTGTTCTACCTTTACTTTAAAATCCGCCTGTTCAGCAGCTAAAAAGTCAGTAGCTTGCCTCAGCTCGTTTTTGAACTCATTGAGGGCTAAATTAATCTCCTGAGATATTATTGCTTTGATATCCTCCAGAATAGTTAATCGTAATTTGCGAAAAATTGGTGATGTGTCCGATAATTTATTATCAAGTAAGTCACCGATTTCCTCTAAAGTTGCTGGCAGTGGGCTGACCTCCCGCGTGTTAGACTTGGCGCGCACTTTTACCTTTAAATTACTTGCCAATTCTTCTGTCTCCTTCTCCATACAGCCTTCTGAGTACATTGTGTTGACGCGAATGGGAGTGTTATGGTTATCGCTCTTAGGTTGACGATTTTTACATGCATGACATATCCACACAGCTTTACGTTCTTTGTCCAACGAAATGAAAGTTTTTTCACTAATCGTGGCACAGTCCAAATCATATTTTAGTTTACATGAACTACAACACATAAACTGTCGATTAGTTATTTTATCCTGACAACCAGCACATTTCCCAGTAGAAGACATCTCGGTTCTTTTAAAATAATTAAAGATAAATCCTAAACCGTTCAAAAAGCTCAAGCGATAAAATCGCTTATTGGGAAGCGAACGACCACTGCAGTGTTGTCGACGCAGAAGCATGCAATAATTAAGTAAAAAAGTATATGCTTACTTTTTACGAATCACAGTTTCTTGTCTAAATGCAATAAAAAAGTGCGAAATAAAATCGCAATAAGATGATGGTGATGGGTTCAATATGTTTTTAGTTAACAAATTACTCAATATAAATAAAGGATGACTTTATAAAGTTCCGTTCACTATGGAACACATCACGAATAAATACTAGTATCTGTTGTCCCGTAAATCAGGTTTAATGTTTCGTCCCAAACATGTTTAATGAACCAGTGAATATATACATACGCTCCTATTTGTTCGGTGTCAGCGATCGCATCGCAAATGTGTTCACTGTTAAGTGTCTTGACCGATGGAAATACTCTTTATTAATTTACTTACTAATTTCTTTTAGAGAATCGGGGTGAAAAACGAGTAAATAGTCCATGCGTTGGTAAGTTGATGCTGTGGCCTATAGGCTTTCACATTTATTTTTAACTGGCTGCTACCCGCGAATTCGTACGCGGATGATGTTGATTATGCCAGCGACAACGGGGTCGTCAAAATCGAAGATCTGAAACGTCTAATGTGGAATTCTAAGAGCCCGGGAACGGGAAAACAACGTGATGCGCGAGACGATTCGAGACGTTCCAGATCTTTCACTTTTGTAAGTCAAAAGGAAATGCCCATCAGACTAAACAACTTTTGCTAAGACGTCATTCCTATATATGTTATAATGTAGCTGGGCTTTGGAGTTCCACAACAGGTGTTTCAGATCTTCAAATTTATTCTCACAGCAAAAATACTCTCGCGTGGAATATTTTTGCTATGGCACCATTTTTGTATCTCTTATACTTTAGCTTGTCTGTTGCGGTTCTGCATCAGGTGTTCCAATTTCCAAAATAAATTATAGCCTATATGTTGCTTAGACTTAACGCCTATACAACAAAAAACTTTTCATCCCGTATTATTCACCGATCCGGTGCGGAATGCACCGGATCTCAAGGGTATACTGAATTAACAATAATATTGCAAATCACTTAAAAAAATCTTTATAAACTATAGCTGTACCCTTGGCTTTGCCCACGTTCTCGGTCACGCGCAAGTCGTATCTCACGCTCCTGACTGCTCTCAAGTGATCGAGCAGTCTCAGAGTGGATCTGAAGACTCAACCTCTAATCCCATAACCGTTTCGTTTGCGCGAGACAAAGAATGACGATCCCGATCTATAGCTAAACGCATTTCTCGCTGTTCCACACTTTCCTGAAATCGAGAAGCAGTAGTGCGGACTCGTTTAATCGCTATCTATCTAGTTTCCATCTAGTTAGAAAACGGAAACTACATATTATTTACCCAAATGAATTAATTAAATTATGAATTAAAACTAAATTGTCGTTAATTTAATAGACAAGTACATTATTTTTGCATTAAAAAAATATGGTTACAGCAGCAAGGAACAAAACTAAGAATTACATACTTAAATCATTTACCTGCAACAAATGTGCTTGGTAAGATATAACTTAGAACCAAAAGTTTGACTTGACTTCATGTTAGTGTAACTTGTTGTACCACCAATCAATCTGTTTGGTAATATTGGTGTGAAACTCTCCATACAATTAGATAGGACATGTAAAGTTCTCAGATTTCCTAATGCACATTAAAAGTGCAAAAATTAAACTAAAATTACGATTTTTCAAAAAAAATATTATGGGATTTAAACTCGCACCATTTAATGCGGTAAATGGTCGCCTGACCTTACCGCTAAAATCCCCGTTGACATATTGTTAAACAGCTGTTCCCTTGCAATTTATAATATTACTGCCCCACTCCTTTGTGATTATTATGTTCCCAGAGTAAAATTTTTATTTTTTTTTCTTCGTAATTCAATGCACAAAATGACATGTTATTACATGTCATTTTATGCATTCAATTACGAAGAAATACCTTTTAAAATCAATACTGCTTACCTCCTATAACATATGGCGTGATAATACGTAGCCTAAAGCCTTCCTTGGTTTACAAAGAATATTTTTGTTGAATTTCTATTCAATCTGGATAGATTGAATCGGAATTCAGCAAAAATGTTCTTATTAAATGTAGTTTTGGCGTGAAGCCGTACCATACACACAGACAAACAAACAAAAATTCTAAAAAGTCACTTTTTGTCGTCAGTTACGTTTTTTAACAAAAGCCACTTATATTTTTTCGAAAATACTCAATGTACAGTTTTTCTTTCGTTACTGTTTTATTATAATATGTATAGATGAAGAATCAAAATGTGGATGCATTGTCACTTGAGGACCAAGGTGCAATGCCTCGCTACAAGTAAAAAGGGTCTATTCTATAGAGTCTTTTGCTTATCTATTATTTGGAGTATTAAAGTAAATTTCTTGTAAATAAGTGCATATGTATATCTTTCAATTTAGGGCTGATTTTTCAATCATCAGACAAAAGTTATATAAGTTAGGAAATAGAAATTGTTCAGCGTGCGGTGGCGATGAACATAGCTCAAAAAACTGCAGGTATAAAAAATTTTAATGCAGTTACTGTGGAAAAAAAAGGCCATTTGTGAAGAGTATACATGAAGAAGGAATTCGAACGTCGTATGACATCGAATAATTCAAATTCAAACGGTGCGCGAGGAAGGTCACGCAGAGGTCGCGCGCTCGGCCACAGCGCGAACTGCGGGAAGCAGCGCCGCGGGGCGGGGCCGGCGGCGGCACGCGGTATGCGGATGTCTGCTCGAGCAAGCGCTAGCACGGGCACCCACGCTGCGGCCGGTGCGGCGCACTGGTTGAGCGGGCCGGCGACGTCTCTGAGGATGATCAGAACGCGTCTGATGATGGCGAGAAACCGATGTATCAGATGTCTTTAGCAAAGTATAGACCGGTGTGTATGAACATAATTATAAATAATAAACCCTTAAAAATGGAAGTCGATACAGGATCGGCATTATTTTGTATAAGTTATTCAACATACATAAAATTATTTAAGGAGTTACCTTTAAAAATGTGTAAATTAAAATTAAAATTTTACGACGGTTCAGCTATTTATCCGATAGGATACTTGGAGACAAATGTTGAGTATAATAATAATGTAAAACTGTTAGATTTATATGTAATAAATAAGGGTAGCACTAGTTTA
The DNA here is from genome assembly GCA_907164705.1 of Parnassius apollo. Lineage (NCBI taxonomy): Eukaryota > Metazoa > Arthropoda > Insecta > Lepidoptera > Papilionidae > Parnassius > Parnassius apollo. The sequence goes on along the minus strand of CAJQZP010001160.1, from coordinate 1,108,889 downwards.
TTAGGGAGACAGTGGCTGTCTGAATTGCGTATAGAAATACCTAAGCTAAGTAAGTGTACAGAAATACATAATATGGTACTATGTAAAAATAACTCGCTTAATAATATTATCTCCAGGCATGAGAATCTATTTGACAAGCAAGTATTGGGCAAGTATACTGCTGAAGAGGTCAAGCTGCACGTGCGCGAGGGAACGCAGCCGATTTATTGCCGCGCGCGGCCCGTGCCGTACGCGCTTCTCCCGCGGGTGGATGCAGAGTTGGACGCGATGCTGCGCGCAGGCGTCATCGAGCTGGTGGACCGATCGGACTGGGCCACGCCGTTGGTTATAGCGAGGAAGGCGGACGGCGGAATACGGCTGTGCGCGGATTATAAGGTGACACTGAACAAAACTTTGTTGGTCGATAGGTACTCGGTTCCAAAAGTAGAAGATTTATTTAGTGGTTTGAGTGGTAATCGTTACTTCACCAAGCTAGATCTTTCGCAAGCATATAATCAGTTAATTTTAAATGAAACGTCTAGAAACTACACTGTTATTAATACGCATAGAGGACTGTTCAAATACAACCGCCTAGTGTATGGTCTCGCTTCTAGTCCCGGAATTTTTCAAAAGATAATTATAAATCTCTTTAAAAAGGTGCCGGACGTGGTTGTGTTTTATGACGACATACTAATAAAAAGTAAATCGTGGGATTCGCACTTAAAAAGTATAGACCAAGTATTTAGTGTCCTGGAAACTAACGGATTAAAAATAAAAAAATAAAAATGTGAGTTTATGGCTCCCCAAGTAAAATATTTAGGATTCATAATAGATAACAAGGGTGTTTGAGTCAACCCGGTTAAGTTAAAGTCAAGCGGAAAAGGTAAAGTATTTTAGGTATGCCTCATCCAACTAACATATCGGAATTAAAATCGTTTTTAGGCATGGTTAATTTCTATGGGAAATTTATAAAAAATTTAAGTACTCATATTACCCCTCTTTATGACTTATTAAAAAAGGGTAAACATTGGAGATGGACAATGTCACATACAAAGTGTTTTAATAAAATTAAAAAGCTTTTGTGTAGTGCGGAAGTGTTGACACATTTTGATATGTCGTTGGAGAGCATAGTAACATGCGATGCCAGCTCGCGTGGGCTCGGCGCGGTGCTGGCGCAGCGCGCGCCCGCCGGTTTTGGCGAGCGGGTAGTGGCGTATGCGTCGCGCGCGCTCTCCTCCGCTGAACAACACTATAGTCAGATTCATAAAGAAGCCCTCGCGATAGTATTTACAATGGACAAATTCCATCATATTTATTTGGTAGAAAGTTCACTTTACGTACCGATCATAAACCGTTAGTCACAATCTTTGGACCGCAGGCGGGTATTCCCAACACGGCGGCTAGTCGACTACAACGCTGGGCTATTAAGTTATCCGCTTATGATTTTAATATAGAATACATTCGCACGGACAAAAATACAACAGATGTTTTGTCTAGGTTGATTAATGAGCATAAGGAAGGGGTTTCTAAGGAAGAATTAGACACCCCAGAATAAACATATTTACATTTTGCTTCAGAAGCGTTACTATTGGATTCACATAAATTAAAAAAAATGGCGTCGGATATTATATTAAGCAGAGTAGTCAGATATATTAATGACGGTTGGCCGAACGATGTCGAAATGAGAGAATTAAAACCATATATTAACAGAAAAAATTAGTTGTACATGGAACTAGGTTGTGTAATGTGGGGACATAGGATCGTTATACCAGACTCTTGCAGGGATAAAGTTATTACGGAGCTTCATGAGGGGCATATGGGGGTAGTAAAAACGAAGGCGCTGGCTCGGATCTATGTGTGGTGGCCGGGCATAGACAAGGCTGTAGAAGCAGCGTGCCGTGCCTGCATCGTATGCGCAGCGGTAGCTAACGCCCCTCCGGCGCACGCACCGCGCTCGTGGCCATGGCCAGACCGCCCATGGACCAGGATACACATAGATTTTTTTGGGGCCGATAGCGGAACAAACTTTCCTTATTGTAGTTGATGCTCATTCAAAGTGGATAGAGGCAATTAAAATGAATAGCACTACAGCGAAAGCTGTTATAAAGTAGTTGCGAGAAATGTGGGCGAGATTCGGTTTACCGAAACAAGTGGTTAGTGATAATGGTCCTCCATTTTTCAGTAACGAGTTCAGACAATTTTTAAGTTCCAATGCAATTAAACAAATTTTTTCAGCCCCATATCACCCGGCTTCGAATGGGGCGGCGGAAAATGCCGTTAAAATGTGTAAACGTAATATTAAAGTGTAGAACAGACATACACGTCTTTATGTAGATTTCTATTAGCTTATAGAAATACACCACACTACACAACGGTGAAAGTCCTGCAAAAATGTGCATAGGGCGTAATTTACGCATGCGTTTAGATTGTTTGAAACCTGATCGGAAAGAATTAGTAAAAGCTCGGCAGAAGGGAGCAGAAACATCAGCTGAGGGAGCGATTAGACAATTTGCGGCAGATGAGAAGGTCTGGTTTAGAGACTATCGCGGCGTTGATAAGTGGACGGCAGAGACAATAATAGAGAGGACAGGTAGTACGGATTACAAAGTCAGATCTATTACTGGAACCGACGAACACAGACGTATCGACCAACTAAAGCGAACAGTGTCAAACGATGTAACCAAAATAGTAAACTTAACAGGTAATAATAATAACAATCGTAACAGTCACACAATACGCGAATCACCTGTTAAACGATTCCGCCCTTCGCTAATGTTTCCAGTAAACAACGACAAACAGTCCGACGAGCCAGTTAACAGGCCAAGCACGGCCGCACCGGAGGGCGCATCGCCAAACCCAACCGACGACACTGACACTGTATTAACGGCAACTTTGCCAACTTCTAACGTGCCCAATGTGCAGGAAATAGATAATCATGGCTCGAACAACAATGTCACTAATGAATCGCGTGGTGTTCGCCGTGTATGTAAACCAGTCAGGCGATATGATATAGATGACAAGTAATAATTAAAAAATTGAAAGAGATAAATTGTATGTAATATTTATTTGAGTAGTAGGTTCATTGATATTATTTTCTTAGGTAGAATATCTGTAACAATATAAAATAATTATGTTTAAGTATAACTTACGTTCTTAGTCATTATGTATAGTACAAAATAAGGGTGGAGGTGTTGCATATTATAAAATGTAGTGGGGAGTTTTAGCCGGTAAGCGCGCGCTTTGTATTTCCGTCGTCAGTCTAAAAAAATGCCTGTACTCGACGCACGCCTTTTATTTATCAGAACGGTCCTGAGTCATCTGCATCCATCGACTTCCTGCATGTCTTACCAGGTCGTCACTCCATCTAGTGAGGGGTCGCCCTACACTTCGTCTACCGGTACGAAGCTCGTACCGGTAGGCGAAGTGTAGGGCACTCGAGAACCTTTTTTGCCATATTTTGTTAATCATTAATATGAAAGATTAATTCTATGCTAAAATGTTTACAATGTAGCCGAAATTGACTAAAGAAACGTCATCATTGTTATTATGTTATATAAAATTAGCTAGAAGAAAGTTTAGACGCCCTAGAAGAAAGTTTATCGACCAAATTGGCGATATTTTGAAAATGGGCCACATTATAAGTACCCTTAACCGACGAGCATGTACGCGTAGATATATGGATGTAAAGGAGGCGAAAGAGGTATGTCAGGATCGTGCCAAATGGAAGTCCGTAGTCTCTGCCTACCCCTCTGGGTGACAGGCGTGAGTGTTTATGTTATGTTATGTTAAAATTAGCTAAGTTAGTTACGTTACGCAATTTATATTTCACAAAAACATTATTTTTTTAACAATTTTATAAAGGAGATCCTCGATTCGACTGTAGTTTTGTTTGAATATATATGGTATTCACTGATTGCGGATTGATTAGATTGATGATTGATTTTATAATTTCTCTTAATTGAATACACTACACCTTTGAGATTTTCCTGTTAAAAGAGATGGACTTGATTTCATACAAGTTTGGGCCCGGCGTGAACAATGTTAAAGTACGTCTTATTTTGAAGATTTAAATATTTGATAAATATGTTTATACATGATTAAAACTACTTTTACGGATTTTATCGCGTTTATTTTTACTTTTTATTTACTTTTATTTTTAATTCCCGACGTTTCGGGCGCTTTCCAGCACCCATGGTCACGGGGGACTGAAATGACTGACGTCCCGATGTCATTGTTAAACCCGGAGTACCACCAGTGGATTTGCCCACGGTAGCTAACTGTCACAGTTAGCTACCGTGGGCAAATCTTTGTTACAGAGAGCACGAGGGATCTGTGACAGCAAACACCTGGCCGCCGAGCTTCAGCACGTCAAGCAAGTTCTGCACGACAACAAGCTTCGGGTCCCGCGCCTACGTCACAGTGACCGAGTGAAGCCGGCCACAGTCGAGCGTGTGCCTGCTGTACTACCATATGTCGGAGGTGTCACAGACAAGATTGGCTATATCTTGAAGCGAGCTTCTATTAGAACATTCTACAAGCCGCCGAAGAAGATTAGTCAGTTCCTACCATCCGTCAAGTGTCATATTCCTCTACAAAATGCAGGAGTGTACAAGTTTGATTGTGAATGTGGTCTCTCTTATATAGGACAAATAAAAAGATCAATTAGGACCCGCGTAAAAGAACATATAGCTGATGTGAAGCATCAACGTTCCGGGAAGTCTGCAGTTTGTGATCATATCCTAGACGGATCCAACCATTACATTAGATTTGATAGACCACAAATCCTCGCGAAAGAACACCGATTCCTACCAAGGATGATACGTGAGGCTATTGAAATTAAAAAACATCCTAATTTCAATAGAGAAGGAGGCTGGGTACTACCACCTGCTTGGGATCCTATAATCAATAAAATTAAAACTAAACCCAAGCATACCACTGCAAGACCTCAAGACACAGTCAGTTCATTTTGCATAGATCGGACCATAAACAATAATTAAAAAAGCTGAAGGTACTCCGGGTTTAACAATGACATCGGGACGTCAGTCATCTCAGTCCCCCGTGACCATGGGTGCTGGAAAGCGCCCGAAACGTCGGGAATTAAAAATAAAAGTAAATAAAAAGTAAAAATAAACGCGATAAAATCCGTAAAAGTAGTTTTAATCATGTATAGTGTTCGCGTAAATATAAGAAATCATTAAGTATGTTTATAAATCATATTATTGCAAAACCTGGGGTTTTATTTTAATTTATGATTTATGATTTGTGTGTTATATAGTGAAATCACTCGTTCTGGTGATAAGTTGTTTAAATAAATTTAAAAGGGAAAAAAGAATGCAGTTTTGTAGAAATTATTAAATAAAGTAAAATAAAACTTATTTAAATTGTTAAATTATTTTCTGCATTTAATTATAAAATGTAATCTAGGAAAGCAACCGGAGATTGTAAATTATCTGTTCTATTCCTCTCAACACCCAAGTATTTATTGTCCTGTAATTCAAAAGAAAAGCCGAGGGTCAATTTAACTAAATCCACGAAAGTAAAAATACCAAATTACAAAAACAGCCACAATGCCAAGTGTGCATGACAAGTTAAAACTTGAAAATAACAAGCTAAGTTTCCTTCGGAATAGGCGATGATCAATGACCATACGGCGTATTCAGTCGTGTTAGACAATACTCAAATGTTTTTTGTTTTATTTAACAATATAGCCCATTTAATCGTTTTTCTAAATATATTTCTTTTATACATTATTAATCTGTACAGATTCGCCTAATGTTTCAACATTTTTTTTAGCAATGAAGGCTATTTTGTTATAAATATAGCGTTCATCATCTATTGCCATAAACAAAATACAGAAAAATATTTAAAAACGTAGTGGTTTTGGTAGGAACTTGACCATCGACGGATTGCTGCTCCAGTTTTATCGTTTGAATAATAGCTTGTAATGGAATTTGATGAGTGTCGCGATTTTGTGTATTAAGTATTTGCGCACGTGAATTGTAAGAGAAAACGACGAAACAAGTGCTTTGATGTAGAAATAAATCTCAAGTTATTTTGATCGCTTAGTCGTCTTATGAACTTGAGTAGCTATCGTCATCGACTATTCGTTCGTTCAGTTGTCGTCAAAATCTCCCCAAAACTTCGCATGGCAATACAGCGTTATATTGTGAAGAAAAAATCAATAAAAACGAAGATCCTGAATGAAATGAAGACATGGCTTAAATGACAAGCATCCAAGCAAAATTTTTTAATTAAAAAAGTTAAAGACGTTTCGTTCTTTCTATAGTAAAAGCATTATAGCTTTCGCTTTTCAAGTTTCAAAAATGTTTTGATGATTGTCCCAAAAACAACAGAAACAAAAAACGTTTAGTTATGCTTATAATTTATCGTTTTATTACCTACATATTTTTGTATAACTGTTCGGAACGATGTCAAGAACCCAATTCCGTTCATCTCCTTTAATAAAAAAATCAAATTATTTTTTAACGTAACTATAAATACGACGTCCTAATTGTCACTTTTAACTGATGTTATTTTTAGTTCACATAAAGGGGTTAAATAATTCAACATCAAAAAATCAAAACTGTATTCAATAAACTAAAAATTAAAATTGGAGTTTTAATTGTTCGATAAATATTGCCTAAACACTGATGTTGTTTTATTCTTTTTTGTTCTTGAATTCGATTTTTACTTTTTTGCATAATGTCGGCTGCGCAGTGCAGTGGCTAAGCGTTTTGTTGCTGAAGAACTTTTGTTTTTCTTAAAAAAAGTTGTTTCTGGGTTTGGATGTGTGTTTTTGTGCAATTTTTGTGTGTGTAAATGGCTCCTTGATAATTAATATTATTATATAATTGTCACCAGAGGACTTGTGAAAGGTGAAAGAAAATGATTATGATCATGTTGAAGATTACAATTTGTGTTATAGTGATAATAATAATGTTCTTAAGAACGAATTTCGGTCACGGTGGCCAGTCTCAAGCAAAATAGGATTATAGAAGTGCACTAGTTTGTGTGCAAGCACAAGTGCATTCTCATATTCCAATAGGACGGCAAGCCGACACGATTGCAAGGGAGATCAAGCACGGGAGCTTTACGTAGTTTCCGAAGCACGAGTGTGAACATCGCCAAGTTTCTGACCATGGGCTGCTACCGGGAATATACTTAGCAGAAAACACGTTAACAGATTTTTTCCCGACACGAGATTTGATCCCAGGACCACATGGTCATCAGTCACGATTAAAACCATTAGACCAGCGAAGTAGTTAATACGAGGGTGACACTGAAAGTTCTTAGAAAATAAAAACCTGAACAAACTAGCAAGTTACTGGTCTTATTATATCTTTTCAAAATAGTGTCCATTTACATCAATGCATCGCTGCATCCAATGAAACCACTGAGAAAAGCACTTTGCCCACTCGTCCTTAGGGGCCTCTTCGACGGCATTTTGAAACCCAGGCACTGCTTCCTCGGCGTCCATAAAACGTTTTCCTCGAAGTTTTTCTTTTATATTCGCAAATAAGTAAATATCGCAAGTTACAAAGCCGGGCCTTTAGGGCAGGTGACCTAGTAATTCCGCGTCGGACGTCGCCAAGTAGTCGATTGTTAGCTTAGCGTTGTGCGACTAGGCGTTGTCGTAGTGAAGGTGCGAAGTCGTTTCTCCCGAACCTTTTCCAAGACAAGTGGCAAACAATTGTTAGTGTACCACTCTGAAGTAACTGTTTTTCGATCCTCTAAAACAATTGCTGCGTAATGACCTGTCCTTCCGAAGAACAAGGCCACGATCTTTTTTCCAACGCTTTTACCTCTCTTTACTTTAATTGGCAACTCCTCGAAAGGAAACACCCAGACAACAGACTTTCTCTTAGTTTCAGGATCATTACAACAACTCCAGCTTTGGGCACCGGTAAGTATGTTGAACACAGCATTTGAGTCACCTCCGTTAAATCTTTGGAACTTCTCACGACACCTATCATCACGACGGAGTTTTCGGCCCTCTGTCAAATTATGAGGTATGCACCGGGCACAAAGCTTCCTGACCATTAAATGTTCATGGAGAATTTTGTGCACTTGTCTAATACCGACGCCTAAGCTTGTCCAATTCTTCTGATAAGTCACTTTTTTGTTAGTCTCTATCATATGCCGCACAAAACTGATGTTATCTTCAGTCGTTACCGTAGAAGGCCGTCCCTCACGCAGATTTCCGGTAAGATTAGTGTGACGACGTTTAAGTTTAAACTCATTTTTGATGGGTATTCATCGTGAAACGCCAATCGAAGTCTATTATAAATTTCTTGTTGACTTAAATGACATCGAAAGTTATAAAAATTCATTGTACGAATATTTTCTCACGTTAAATTCATGGTGACGTGACACAGACAATTTTCAATTTGCCGCCATTTCGTAAACAAATGACAAATTAATAAAATATATACACAGTAATGTTGGCAGAGGGTTGATTTTTAAAAGTTTCAACTTATTATATATTATATTGTTTACAAGGGGCCAGTTCTAAAAACTTTCAGAGTCGCCCTCGTATCTTAATCTTTGCAATTTATGTAACTTGATAGCAAGCTACATTTTTTTTATTTAATTATCCTATCGTTATGCTTAAAAAGGACGTTACATAGTAGGATTTTCTCCTATATCGTGGAGTCGTTTTACATACATGAATTCTGCTACTTTAACAAACCACATAAGTCCACGGAAAAGTCTTCCCCTACTCAGTAGATTTGCCTTCAGTTATAATCAGCAGTACCAGACGACGTACTTTTGGCACTGCTTCCCGCCGCCGGTCTAGATATTATCTTATGTTTGGGGCATAAACGAGATAGTTGTAGTCTATCTGAAGTTACAAAATTTTTCTGAGTTTGTTTCTCTTTAAGAGTGAATAAGTTTGAAAGTCTCTTATTACACACCCACGGTACAAAAGTGATGTTGGTTTTTCTTATGGCACATAGGAAATGGCTATAAAGGAATGGCCACATTAATACACTTATTAACCATCCAGACCCGGAACATTTATTTGCTGGCCATAGAAACACTTGTTTAATTTGGGTTCTGAATTTTCAGCCCTGCAGCACCACAAATTTGTAACTAAAGTCCTATTAGACCGTTACAAAAACTGAAAACAAAAAATAGCAACTCGCATAACGTTGATATATTCAAATGTTTTCTAAGCCTCATTTCCTGATGACCCAGATATATTTCACTGTGTATAACTTCAGTCATTTACGAAGTTTTTCCTAACTTTTTCCAAAGTTTTCTCCCCAAGTTTTCAATTCATTCAAATAATATAACAAAGTCTAGCCTGTATCTTAGACGCTATTTTGAACGCTATTTTCTTTCTATATCACATTTATAATATTAATACCAATATTTCTACGTGAAAATTGAATAAATAAATAATGATTTTAATCATTTTATTTTTTATTTTAATACCTACCAAATATGTTTATTTCGAGATTACTTGTATTATATTTCGTTACAAATTAGCCAAGTTGAAATGTAAAATTTATAAGCTACCCATGTGAGTACATACACAAAAATACAATAATATGTTATACGTAGATACGTATAACATATTGTATTTTTGTTCGTTATCCATGTAAGTACTTTCTCATAATTTTTAAAAAATATTAATACTTTATTAGTTTTAACAAAAATTTATTAAAGTAGAGTGCGTAAACTACACTAGAAGATGGACATAATATAAATATTATTTAATTTAAAAAATAAAAATACTGTTCATATTGATGCAGCATACTTTGGAATTCCATCCACATCGTCTTGAAAGTAAGTAATTTACTTTAGTGCGTTTATCAAGAAATTTCCTGCTACGCATCTACCATTTATTAAATTAAATTAACTTTTATGACAGTTAAGCCAACATTACGAATAGACAACCAGACGCTCGACCAGTCTTCGTCAACAAACCACATACAAGTCATTCGTTCATCAAGGAGTGAAATAAATTGCCAGCATCTGTCTTTTCATCTGAATACAGGATTGGTATCTTTAAGAGGGAATAAGGTTTTGTTAAACTAAGTCAGTGCCTTTAACTGCTATCGGCTGCATCACCACTTACCATCAGGTAGAACAGTAATGAGCACTTACTTATAAAAGATGAAAACATCAGGAAAGGCAAGTGCATCACTGTGCCTAAACTTGATCTGAAGATGACTTTACGAAACAGAATTCAGAGAAAACGTCACCTTTTATTTTTATAGGTGAGTGAACAAACTAGTATGGGGTTCAACTGATACTGTAGGCTGTTACACGGTTTCGCAAAAGAAATTGCAAGTACGTTACCGGCATTTTAGACATGAGTAACCTCTTGTTTGTGTAGTTATGTCAGTCCGAAAATGATATAAATAATATAAAATATAAATAAAACAAGGTCGCTAAATCTGTCAGTCTGTTTCTACGTTGAGTTTTTTTTTAAACTAGGCAATAGATTCGATTCGCTTTCCATCGTCATGAAAAGAATTTCTATTTAAAATTTTATGAATATGTAATTAATTTAAATTATATTCAATTACAATAGTGTATCAAATAGGAAAAGAGATAGATAATATGGCTTAAACTAACTAAACGATTATGTATTAGAGAATAGAAGGTGTTTCAAAGACCTTTAGAATTAAATGTAAAAAAGAACTCTGTGAATCTTTGACCAAAACGATATTAATTCTTATCCAATTAAATACATTAATTACGTAATGTTAAGTAATAAATGTGGATAAAAGCTATCTCTTGAACCATATACTTTTATTAAACATTAGGAGATATCAGAAGTTCAAAAACCACCCGGAATAATTAATTATGACGATCGCAATAACGTCTCCTGGCGCGGCGGGTGATTAGTGAGATTACTGAATATTTGTAGCGAACTCATCTCTCAAGTAGTATTTTTTATGTAGACTAAGTTTGAAAAACGAACACACAGTCCACCTGATTTTTAATGAATACTGTGACCCATAGATATCTATTCTCGATTAAGAATCAAAATGCAGATGTGTTGTCACCCCTGAGGACTAAGATGGCGTGCTTCGTTTCCAGTACAAAAGGGTATCTGGTACTTTACACTCATCATACGAAATACAGCAGCATTAGGCTAGTATTTCACTTTGGCATTCTGTGAGAGCATAATCCCTCCCCGATCTAGCTGACACGTTTGTGCTACAACCATGTTATAGCTGCAGCGTGGCTCTACCACGTATAATATCTAAAATATTAAATATATGTTAACAATGGTAGTGGTGAACAAATTGGATTTTATAGCCACGTGTTAAGTACTATGATCCTATCCATGAGTTGAAAAGTAGGTATAATTAATTCATTCGTTTTTCATTACAGCCTTTCAGAAGTCATTTATTCATTACACCCTTCAAAAATATTGCTTTACAGTGGGCATTTGCCTCAGTTGTTGCGTTTGGCAGGCAGATTGCAACTGCAGTATTTTATTATTTTTTCTTTTTTCTTTAAAATAAAGCTACCCAAGACATCTATCTACAGACTAATATGAGGTAGTATCTTAATCTCTTACGCCACTACTACATGGCAGCAGCTATGATTGCTGAATAATTGATAAAAGATACTAATTGCATACAGATCCCATGACAGTTAAAAGTATCCTTAATTTCATACTCTGAACAGGTGCCCACCTTGTCGTAGTGGAGGTAACCGTGACTTGGTTACCCACCCGTGCAGGCTCTGCGGGTTCCAGGTGAATGCCCGACCTAAGGTGCCCCAATCCCAAGGGGCTTGTCGAGTAAGTTACTCTCTTCTTACCGCTTCAGCCAAGGTGGAGTCACAGTGAAAAGGAGTGTTGATATAGCGAAACGCTACCTGTCTTGTCGTCCGCGACTCTGGCGAGGCTGCCGGGGAAGAGCATGGTCGGTTGACCTACAGTCTGCTACCAAAATTTGCTTGGCCGCGGAGCTGTGATGGCGCGGTGCGGTTTACACGGGAACTTGATCGCTGGCAGATTGTTGCTTCTGTATTATCGTTTAAATAATGGTTTGAAGTAAATTTTAATACGTAAAAGTGATGCAATTTTATCTAATAAATTGCTGTGACCTAATAGAGAAAGCAATGAAAAAAGCGTTCATTTGGTGAGGTTGAAGCTCAATTCATTGTGTCTGTTTAGGCATCTCGAAATATTACCATTATAGCTCAAGGAACAAGCGCTTGTATTTAAATTTCATTGTACGCGAGTATACAGAGTTCGATCCCTGGCTGTGACAAAGAAATTGTTTATTGCAATATCACAGAAAACTTGTGCAAAATACCACAAAAATGCCATACTGCCAACATACCCCTGGGAAATCCACCAACACCACGATCAAGCTACTCCAATGCTGAGCGTGGGTCCTTAGGCTGCCCCACGTATTCAACAAGAACAAGCCGACCCCTGCCACACTATCCGTAATTTTTTGCAATATCAGGGGACTTCACTCACCTTTCACTTGCATCTTGAGACGGTGTAGACGGCTCTGCTCTTTTTGACCGAAACGCAGATGTCCTGTCCGGCTGATACTTCGTATCTCTCATACCCTGGGTACAAACTGTAACAGTCCTTTGTGCCTTGGGCTGGAGTTTGCATATACGTCAGACAGTACATCTGTTCTCGACGCTTCGGCAGTCTTGAAGGTTCGAAACTGTCCATCCTTTGGCTACGTGTAGACAGCGACGACCACCCGTGATTCTACGGGTGCATATATAGGTCCCATAGCAATAATGCCGAAACAGACCGACTAATCGACTACGTCCAAATGGCTTCCTTGCTGCAGCAGATCCCCACCACAGAGTTCGTGATCCTCGGCAATTTTAACGTCTACCACACAGAATGGCTTGAATTTTGCGAAGATATTGTAAAGATATTGTGTTGCAATTCTTTGTATTTTCTTTCGCATCCACCACGGGAGTGCTCCGAGAAAAACACCACACAGCGTCACACAATTTGACCGTTTTATCATGTGGAAGTTTCATTTAAAACATGAAAATGGCTATACATTAGGAAGTGAAGCACAAAACATCAAGCAAACTCTACATAGCATAAACAACAAACATAGGACAAAGCCCAATCTCTCATTCAAAACTTCTAAGTGGGGCGCAGATTAAGGATAAATTGTTTTAATCTTAGACCCTCCGCAACTTATTGTTCTAGTTTATAATAGGCTTGCTAGGAATTGCGACTTAATTAGTTTTTACAAAAACATTAATATTGAGTTTCATTTGATTCCACACTCATCAAATCCATCCCAGAAATCGTTCAAGCAAAAATTGTCTTAATGTAATTCGGAGATTAGTTCGGTTTGGTTGGCCTTAAGACTATGTGGTTGTGTTTTTGTATGTATTTATTATATTTTTACAGCTTATCAATAAACCGCTCGTACTTGGCATAGTTTTCATGCTTGGCAGGAGAATTGCCAACAGTTTTTAAATATTTTGAGATGTTATCAGGAAGATGCTGATTACCGTCACATGTTTCATTTTCCTTTGTAGCCACTTAAGTTCGTTAGTCGTCGTTTTCGCGTTCATTCATGTACCCACATTTACCCCCAAATACACACACACACACACACACACACACACATACACAAGCGTGCGCGCGTGCACAAAAACTCACGCACGCACGCAAGCAAGCACGCACGGATACACGCAAACACGCCTACACACACACACGTGTGCACGCCTTCACGCACGTTCGCACGCACGTAGCACTCACGCACCTACGAACATCACCTAGTTGAAGCATTGGATTACATTTTTAACCATTACTTTGGGCTTATTTTTTGCCAAAAAACGAGATTGTCAATGAAATGTGGTGTGAAATTAAATTATTATTATTACTTAAAAATCCCATGGTATGATATGGGTAGTGGTTTATCTTACGTGGCCACTGCACACACAGTTAAAATAAAAATAAACAATTAATTGTGATAGATATTGTGCAAACCAAGCAACTGGTGCCAACTTTACTAAGATTTTTAATTCAGTTCCACTTCCTTCCAAACTCGGTTAAAGTCGATTAGGGAAACGACGAAATCCAAATTATTCCTGAGTCATTTCTGTCCGTTTAGTGGATATTTAGGATCGGTTCATTTTTATCTCGATTTCGTTATTTTCGTCACTACAGCCCTTCACAAATCCATTGCTAAACATAGGCCTCCCTTAAGGATTATCACAAGTCACGGGTCTTCGCCACCTGCATACATCGACTTTTGGCATCACTTACCAGTTCGCCTGCCACTTGCATGATACTTTCTACCCCGTTTATTAAAGATTTCTTTAGGTAAATGGCTGGCGCATTGCCGCTTCGGCTTACTGACTTCATGCCTTTTAACGAGCAAAAACTAGCCCTATTGACAGAAGCTGTGATTTGTCTATATAATATTGAAAACTATAATAATTATTCACAATTTTACATAAAACTTAAAAATATAGAACAATATTTTCAGTGGTATTGTTAAAATGAACAATTCTTGATCAAGAAGCGTTTAGTTGCATTTGTCCAATTAAAAATAAAAATACGTAATGTGTTCGTAACTGGTAAATTTAAAATCAATATACACCACCGAGTAATTTCTTAAACATTTGATCAAGCACAATGTTTTTAACAATAAAAACTCTTATTTCTTTTGTGTATCATTACGTTACTTTACCAGAACCAGAAGGTATACAGAAAAGGAGTGCTGGGTGTTAGCAGCAAACGAGTAATGCCAGGAGTGATTTAAGTTATGTTTTATTTTTGACATTAATAAAAGTTGTTAAAATAAATGGTCTTTAGTTGCCTTAAATTTAAACAATACTAAATTAATATATCCTATCCAGGCGAAATTTACCCCTTTCAAGAAATAATTAATCGATAAACAGAATTAACTAATGAAGTATAAACTAAAATCATAAATAGAATTCTAATAAAACATGAAGCCCTTCGTTGAATAAATTTTGTGAAGTTATTGACACAGCTCAGATTTGAAAGCGGTTCATTATCGACTATTCATGTTGTAAGTACGTATTCATTAATTTCGTTAACACTACTCAAACGGTGAGTAAATATATAAAGCATCTTTGGTTCAAAGCATAAAGCTATCGAGTTTAAAAACTTTAATTTGAAAATTAAAAATAAAACCTGAAAGAAAAGGAGCTGATGATCTTCAAACGGCTGAACAGATTTTATTTAAACATGGCTAAGAACACCTTCGATGGAGACATCTTACAGACGAAAATAAAACTCAATAAAATCGAATCATCTGTTTAGATATCGTGCTCGTGTCTTACACAATAGACGGATTAGATAGATTACACACAATACGTGTTTTCGTCGGGATTTAAGAATAGGGATGAAGATCGTTTAATTTTAAATTGCACGCACCTCCCTTGTATTAATGGAGATTTCATCGTATTAAATATAGCCATCACTTGATCACAACCAGAAAACGATAGCTCGAAGTTCTTTCTAATTACCACGCTTTATTAGCGGTACGAAGAGGTGTTACATCCCTTTGCATTTTCTTTGGCATTTACCTTAGAAAGTGCTCTGAGAAATTGTTCAGATAATTTCAGACATCGAATTCCTCCCAAATCACATTGTGACAAAACTCACAACAGCAACCACACCATCTGCATGCTTGGAGGTAGGGCCACTACTGTGCCATTTAATAGGATTATCTTCCTCGCGCTACTACTTACAATTCCACAGGTGTCGAAGTTGTTTGTGGTTGGCAGTCGACACTTACCATGAGGTAAGCGACGTGCTAGTGCGTGTTAGTTAGACTAGCTCTTTTATAATTTTTTTAGAATAAATGCTAAAATATATTTATACACAATGAAAGGGGTAAATATACCCAATACGTTAAACGTGATGACTTCTATCAAAACACAAGTGAGGCACGTGCAGTTTTAATTAAGACGATCTTTACCTACATTGAATTTTTTCAGTAAGCTGGAACTCTTTTTATGCTAAAATATGTGTGTTTACATGATCTTAATTATTAATTGTTGTGCCAACACATTTATCCTTTGTGACTTGCAAATTATATGATACCATTTTGTTGTTAAAATATGTACTACTAAAAAGTATTTAATAAAATAAAATTATGGTGAAAAGCTATAAATTAATAATAATGGTATAATCTTTTAAATATTTTGTTACGAAATTCCGTGTCAATATTAATAAGTTGATGATAATAAATCAATAATTAATAATTTATTCTATAATATTAGTAAATCTATAATCTTTTTCAATAATTAAGGCGACAATTCCCGAGTATGTACGGAACAATGTCATCCAGGACTGAGGACCTCTCTGGCTTCCCCATTGTAAGACACATTGCACCTCTTGAAGAGATGGACCATCGATAAGAACCAATACAGCTGCGTTGACAGCGTCCGCATGCTTATAGTAGATCATCGAAGGGGCAAGACAAGAATGTCTTTACAATGCTTTCCATTACCGAATTATTTTACGTCAGACATACACAATTTTCTACGTAATAGCATCGTAAGATAATCCACTACCCCATTGTGTACGTCCCGTGTGTGCCGTAATTGGCGACAGAGCGAAATGAAACGGGAAATGTACAGCAGCACTTTGCCTTTAAAATAATAAAAAAGCTGAAATCCAGCAGTGCACTTTTCATAGACTATAGACAGTTGGAATATGTACTTCTTCGGCCTAACCTGTATTAAAATATAAACTTAAAATATGTTTGCTATCGCCTTCTTAAACAGTCTTAGAGGGGAGAGTCAATAATTTACGAACATCTGTCTTTTATTCGTTTAAAATGTGTAATAGACTTTAGTCAAGCCAAGTTAGTGCACTTTACCACCTTTAGCCGCAAGAACACCCTTAACATTAGAAAGGATAGTATTCCAACGCTGTCTGGTAATGTTTAAAAAAGTTATCAACCTCCTTAAACCCTTAATTTTTTTTAAACAATAGCACTATGTCAAGCGGTAAATTGAATGTTAGAATGTTTAAGTGGCAGCAATGCCTTAGCGAGGGAGATACTGCTAAAGTATCTCCCTCGCTACATTATGAAATAAGATTTTGGTCTAGCGCCTCATAAAACAGGACCATTCCGCCCACGCTTGCTTAATGAGCTGGAATAAATATTCACGAACATACAGCTTACAGTGAATATACCCAGCTTCGTCGCTCAATTTTGCTAAAATTTTGCGAGTGATACTTTAACTTGGTTCACTAGTAAATAACTTTGATACTTCGTTCAAATAATAGCGAAAAACTATACTGTTGTTTTAATATTAATATAATCAATATTGTAGTAGTTTTTTAATTATTTTTAGCAGTTGTGTCATTGCCTTAAAGTATAAGAAGCATACCACTGCAAGACTTCAAGATACTGTAAGCTCGTTTTGCGTAGATCTGACCAAAAATTAATATTAAAAAACTGAAGGTAGCCGGGCTAACTATGACATTAGGACGTCAAACATCTCAGTCCCCCCCAGGACCATGGATGTTGTAAAGCACCCGAAACGCCGGGAATTAAAAATAAGTGAAAGTAGTTAATTAAACGCGACAAAATCTGTAAAATTTAGTTTTATCCAATATAAAAAATCCATTAATCGGTAAAGAAGCGTTAATTACAAAATAATATATATTAACTAGCTTTTCATCCGCGGCTTCGCTTGCGTGGGCTTGAATTTAAAAACATCGATAATATTATTTCGCACTAAAATTAGCATAATTGGATCACTTCATTCAGATCACTTCGTTTTCTGAGTCTATATTGGTAATATTATAGGCTACAGAAATACATAAGTTAGTTTATCGGAATTGCATATATATCATCCGTCAAACAACACCTTTTTTATATCGGGCACGTCTTCCAATGCGTTTTTATGAAGGGAAAATTGTCGTGTAATCGAAAATACGTTATTTAAATAATATTCATTATTAAATTTGACATAGTTTTGATAAAATAAGGTTTAATTTCGTGATCTTTATTAATATTGGTCACATTGAATATTGATTATAACACATACCAGTATTTTTTTTACGTTCGAGTAGACTTCAAAATTTCATTAATGTAGCTCTATTCACGGTGCACGTGTGATAAGAACTAAATTCACTAACAGGAGTAAAAATCTTCATAAGATGTGCAGCTTGGCATGGCAGCGGCTTCTTGATCATAGTTCAAAATGATGAAAATTTGCAGTTGGCAACTCGCATGCCAAGCGTAGCAATTATGACTAACATTTAATTAACTTATCTGGCAGTGTGTGGAGGTAATTCAATTGACGAACGGTAGTAAAAATAATATATTAGCCTTATAAAGGCGACAAAAAGGAAACCACTACCCCATTTCGTCCCGTGGATGTTTCAAGCGGCGACAGAGGGAAACTCAAACAGGAGATCAGTAGCATCTTCTTGATAACAGTGCAAAGTACAAGTAAAGTATTTGCAGTAGTAGTTACGCTTGCTAAGCGTGAATACTACTGCAAATATCCGATCATTTTTGAAAAACAACGGGAAAAACCTATGATCAACCGTAAAAAGCTGCTCTATTAAAAGTAAAAAAGTAGCAGCCACTACTGGGCACAGGTCACAGAGAGTTTTAGGTAAAAAAGGAGTGGATTAAGTTGTCACCAACGCGGGATAACCGACTTCAAATACCTATACCTATAATTGCATATCTAAGAAGTTAAAAAAAATCGGAATTTTTTTTTAACTTCTTAGATATGCAGGTTTTCTTGCGCTGTTTTTCTTCACCACCGAGAACGTGATAAATCGAAACTTGAAATTTCAGTTAAAATATGAGTAGAGTCGGCGCAGATCTAATTTGGGTTGCTTACGTACCTACTGCGAAATTTACGTTTAGATCGGTTTATTACCGGCTCTTACAAATAACTTTCAAGATTCTGTCAAAGTAATTCTACTTATAGTTAAAATAAAAATAAACCTATGTTTACAATTTGCTTTCTTTGATATTTAAAGGACTTTTTCACAAGAGCCAGTTAATTTACTCATGTGAGCTATGAAACCGGGACTGTCACAAAAATATTAATAGTTATGCCTGAAAATATGAAAGCTATTTTAATATATGACAAACTGTTTTAAAAATCTCAATAAAAGTAAAAAAGGCTGTGTCAACGTTGTCACGAACTATTCCATCAATTATGGATAAAAATCTCACAGTGCATTTAATTTTCAATTACGTATATCGGACTTGATACAAAAATAAATTTGTGAAATATTACTGTACCTGTAGACACACAACATATTCAACTAAAGACCTTCTATCTCAATCTAAGTTTTGTAGACACAGTTTTGTTAGTAATTTTGGTAAAATTTACAATTATGATAAATTATGCAAGCAGTGGCAACCGGTCTATAGCGGTCTGACAATTTTCTGGTCTGAAACAATAAGTACACATTTGATATAATATAATACTATATATGCAGATATTTTTCTGATGGTTGACCTTAAAAATGCTTTTAACTTCATCGATGGGGTAGCCATGCTGAAAGAAGTGTCTAATAATACTCCCGAAATTTTTCATTACGTTTGGAAATGTTACGGTCAAAATTCGAACTTGTTTTATGGAAACCATATTATTGATTTTGTTGTCGGTGTTCAGCAGGGTAACCCACAAGGGCCAGATCTTTTGAGTTTGAGAATTCAACCTATCCTTTCAAATTTGAAATCCAAGCTGAATGCCCGGACGACGGAAGACTGAGAGGTAAAGCAGATGAGGTCCTCAGTTAACTTACTCATATTTTTCAAAATGTTAAAAAGCAATAAATATGAAATATTTATTTCCAATAATTTATATAGATATAACAGATATACTTTAATTCAACATTTCACAGAATAAAAACTGTGCTCCATTGTTTTTCGATAGTATTAAACATGTTTTAAAAAAAAAACATTTGATCAATTTTTAAACCACGTTGATAAATTGTATATCTTAAACCCCCACATTTCCTTTACTATTTTAAAATATGGTTTTTTTACCTTAATTTGCATACTTATTACGCTCACTTTCGGTTTAAAAATGTTCGGATATTTTAAAAGATATTGATAATTATCTTAAACTAGCTTTAGAAAAAATTCTAAATTTGGCTTTAAATACAGCCTGAAATCAAGATATTTTGTATTTAAAATTAGGTGATATTGCTGTAAGAAATTTTTCAAACGTTGCCAATGATTTACTTAACATAATTTTAAATAAAAAGTAGATCTGTGCTTTGCTGCGGAGGTAAAGCAAACATAGAAAATGCTTTGTCCCAGCGAAAATATCCCACAGGAATTTAACCAATAAAAACAGTGGAATATTCCGTTGGTACGGAGTATGCAGAAAGATTTACTTTACAATTTTCACAGTGACCAAGATCAGGCTCGCCTTTTAATTGTTTCGACTAATTAATCTATACTGGTTACATGCTGTACTATCAAGCAATCTAGGTATATTTCTAAAAGCTAAGCTTGCGAATCGCCTTAGGAATCCGTTTAGGAGCGGCAATTTGTCAACCTTACCAGTGTTCAATTAGGGAACATGAATAAAATAGGCGACTCACACGATAGGAAAATTGTTTATTTGAATAATCAAAATAAAAACTAATTTGGTGGTGATCGGGTCGCGAGCTATCGGCGAGTTCCCCGCGCTTCTCGTACTCCCAGCGAACACCGTCGGTGCTGACGTAACGGCGCCTACATACTCCCGGCGCTGGAAAGCTTAACAGCTTTCAAGAACTTTCAACTCATCGGGCTTCGGTAGTAGAACAATCCAATTCAATTCAAAATGCCAATCCGTCAGTTCCCGTGAAGAGTTTTCTTACACGTCCGAGACGCCAACAGATCGGTGGAGCGTTTTCTTCTTTCAGCAGGACTAGGTCGTCAATTTGTAGGCTCTCTTTGGACTTCGTGCGCTACTTCGTCCTTAACTGCAGCTCCGCAATATATTCGTGGCTCCAGCGTCGCCAAAAGTGTTGTTTAAACTGCTCGTTGTGCTGGAATCTGTCGAGACAATTGGCATTATCGGATTGTAAACACGGAGATGGCAGCGAGCTTAGTGGTCTACCAATTAAAAAGTGACCCGGAGTTAAGGGATAATAGTCAGTAGGAGAGGAACTTAGTGGACATAGGGGGCGGCTATTAAAGATGCGTTCTATTTGTGTGAACAAGGATGACATTCCTCATAGGTTAGGTGCGTAGTCCCTATCCAGGTGGAATTTGGCTGACTTTACACCGGCCTCCATCAGACCATTGAAGTGAGGAGCGTATGCAGGCGAGAAAAAAAATTCAAAGCATACGTTGCAGGCAAAATCAGCGATAGCTTTGGCGTTACCTTCAAAAAACCTTTTAAGTTCCTTTGAAGCAGCAACAAAGTTTCCACTATTGTCGCAGAATATCTGGTTTGGTGGCCCTCTCCGCGAAACAAAGAGTTTTAAAGTTAATATAAAAGCATCCTTGGACAGCCCACTAACAGCCTCCAAGTGGATGTACTAGAAAATACACAAGTACATTTTGTATATTTACAACCACGACCTTTGCGATCCGTGATCATAAATGGCCCAGCGAAATCAGTCCCTACTGTAATAAAGGGAAAGTCGGACATTAGTCTTAGCAGGTAGGTTGCCCATTATGTTTTTCATAGGCTGACCCTTAAAACGCTTACATACGGTGCAATTATGCACAGTACGTCTAGCCAGACTTCTTCCACCTATGGGCCAAAAACGCGTTCTAATAGAAGCTAGTAAGGCTTGAGGCCCTAGATGTAGAAGCCGTACGTGTTCTTGTTGGAATAAAAGTTGGGTAAATCGTATTCTTTGGGGAATGCCTCTAATTGGGAAATATAAACTAATGAGTAAAGAGCTTTATTAAGCTCGGCGGTAGTTAAGGAACCTGTAGCTTTAGTTTTAGAATATTTACAGTTATTAATAAATCTATGTACATAGGCTAAAATGTGTTGTAATTGTTTTAATTTAGAATATTTACTAATAGTTAATAATTGATTGATAATTATCACAAATAGCAACTGGATGTGCCTTAACTTCCGGCAAATTCTTCATCCCAATAATACTCTGCGACTGCATAGAAGGCCACTCGGACTCAGGCAACAATAAAAACTTAGGTCCATACCACCACATTTCTCATGCAGCGATTTGTTGTGGGTTAACGCCACCGGATAGTAGGTCGGCTGGGTTATGTTCTGTAGGAACGTGGTGCCATGAATTAGTGTCCGTCAACTCTTTAATGGCGGCGACTCTGTTGGCAACGAATGCTTTCAAGTTAGAAGAACCGCAGCGCAACCAACTAAGAACTATGCTCGAGTCAGTCCAATAGACATGATGCGATATTTTACGTCGTAAGGCCTTTGTCACAGTTGAGCTCATTCCAGCTGCAAGAAAAGCACCTGAAAGCTCCAAACGAGGAATTGTAATAGGGCTGGATGCTGGGGCAACGCGAGATTTCGCACATAAGATTTGGACGTGTACTTTTCACAAACAATGAATGATGTTTGTACAAACAATATTTCTACAAACACGCTCCATAGGCGCGTTGCGATGCATCGCAAAAACAGTGGATTTTAACAGAGACTGGATATTCTATTGATACCAAAGAAATGATGCTCTTAAATTAATTATTTCATATTTAAGTGACAGAACACAAAAAGTTGTTATTAATAGTATGAGTTCTTCCGGGTCGATTGTACAAATGGGCGTGCCTCAGGGCTCAATTCTCGGCCCCTTTCTGTTTCTTGTATATATTAATGACTTACCTTACATAGTAGGGGATAACCGTGATATAGTATTATTTGCTGATGATACTTCATTAATTTTCAAATTAAAACGACAGTTATTAAATTACAACGAAGTAAATAATGATATAGCTAAGTTAGTCAATTGGTTTAATGTTAATAATTTGCATTTGAATGGAACTAAAACTAAATGTATGAAATTCGTAACTCCTAATGTTAAACATGTCAATACTAATGTAATTTTAAATGGTGAGGAACTGAGTTTTGTTGATACCAACATTTTTCTTGGAATCACACTGGACGCATAGCTTCAATGGCTGCCCCATATATCAAAAATAGCTAGCAGACTTAGTTCTGCAGCATATGCTGTAAAAAAGATTAGAACTCTTACCAGTGTTGAAATAGCTAGAATAGTTTACTTTAGTTATTTCCATAGCATTATGTCGTATGGTATTTTGCTATGGGGACACGCGACTGACACTGAAATTATATTTATTTTACAGAAGAGGGCCATTAAAGCAATATATAATTTAAAACCAAAAGAGTCACTGAGACAAAAATTTGAGTAAATTAGTATATTAACTCTGGTCTCTCAATATATTTATGAAAATGTAATGTACGTACACAAAAATAAAAGTAGTTTTGCGAAAATAAGTGACATTCATTCTGTAAATACTAGGAGCAGACACAATCTGGTACTACCAGTTACTAGACTCCACCGAGTCAGTAATTCATTCTTGGGGCGATGTATACGCTTTTACAACAAAATCCCAGAAAATATACAAAATTTGTCATACACAAAGTTCAAAAATGTTATTAAACTAAGTTTGTATAAAAAGGGTTATTATAATATTAAGGAATTTATAGATGATAATAACCCCTGGGAAGGGTGATCGCTACCAAGCTATTTCTAATTTGTCTTGTGTTATTGATTGTAAACATGATTGTAAGCTATTATTAAAAAAAATTGTCCCGCTGGGTTTTTTGCTGGTTCTTCCCAGGACAGAGGTTTTTTTTTTGCGAACCAGTGGTAAATTAAAAAAGTGACTTTCAATAAGTATTTTTATAATCTACATTGAATAAAAAGTTTCTATTTCTATTTCTATTTCCCATCTAGGTATATTTAGTGAAGAAAGAAATTTAAGTCCTTCAACAAAAGGTCTCCAAACATCGACGATTTCCTTTGGAGCGGGGTCATCCCAGTCCAATTTGAGAGACCATAAGGTCTGAATTAAAATTTTAGGAACGATAGTGAACAAGGATAGGACCCCAAGGGATCAAAGATCTTGAAAGTAGAATAAAGAATGGAGCGCTTAGTGATGCCCTCAGACTGATCCACTGCAATGGGAAAGTTAATACTGTCGGATGAAGGACTCCAATTTAGGCCCAGCGTATTTGTAGACTGACTCAATGTCAGGTTTCCGGATGACTGGACAAGATATGAAGGCAGTAAAGAAGGTAAGTTGGATCGGTACTTACGTAAATTAAAACCAGCCCTAGTAAGAGTCTCATGTGTTGATTTTTGTATAGACTGTAATTGATCTACATCATCGCTAGAAGTTAGTAAGTCATCAATATACATATCCTTCTGTATGACTGCCTTAATCACGTCATGCCTACTTGCCAGAGACACCTGGTGGCAAGGATACTAGCGCTAGCAAATCCGTGTGGTGTGGTGGTGGTGTGGTGACCGTGTTAAGCCTGAGTGTTTGTAATGGTTTGTCCTCCGCATCACGCCATAAAATCAGCTGTAGGTTTCGGTCAGACTCATTTACTAAAACCTGCCGATACATTTTTTCAATATCCGCTGACAACACATAACGATGTTGCCGGAACCGGATAACGATATTGAAAAGAGAGTCTTGAACTGTAGGGCCTATCATTTGAATGTCGTTTATAGACAAACGAGATGATGTGCGAGCTGATGCATCAAAGACGACGCGTAAACGTGTTGACTCACTGTCTTCACGAATGACAGGATGATGCGGAACAAAATAGGCAAGCTCAGGTCGGTCTACCTCAGACATTTCTAGGTGTCCTAGTTTGTAATACTCCTCAATGAAGTCTACATAGGCGGACTTAAGTTCGGGTTGCTTGCGAAAGCGACGTTCCAGGTTTATAAATCGCCGCCTGGCCATGAAATAGGAAGTGCCCAGGCAGTGTGTTTCGTCGATCAATGGCAGCGTGACACAAAAACGACCTTCTTCAGTGCGTTTTGTGTGCTGCAAAAAATATTGTTCGCAAGCTTTCTCTTGGTCCGTAAGAAGGGGTTTTTGTGGTAAACTTTCAAGCTCCCAAATCCTCTTTAAATCATTGTTAAGCTCAACTAAAGTATTGTTGTTTTCAATACTTACAAAATTACTTTTAACTGGAGAATTTATATTGAGATTGTCATTTTGAATATAGTGCATGGGACCTGCGATAAGCCATCCTAATTTAGAACCATGTAGAATAGGATTTCCTTTGCCTAAAGAGTGCTGTTTGGTTCCAATAATGGACCAAAATAGGTCAGCACCGATGAGCAGTCCTATGTCAGACGGCTCATAAAAGCTGGGACTGCTAATTCAAAGGACTTCAAGTTAAGGTGTGTAATAGACACAAGAGACTTAGGTATCTTGCCTGATATTTGGGGTATTACTAAACATGACGTCGTAACGCTGAAAGAACCTACTTTTGAATGAATTCGAACATTACAACGTTCAGCATTAAGCTTGACAATGGTATTACTTAATGGATGACAGCCAATTAGCTGATAGGTAAGCAAATAAGTGTAAATAGGTGATTTTAACTCGTTGGGTTTGTAGATTGTAGATAGGTTTAACTAGGTAATTCTTTTAGGATTGGTTAAATAGGTATTTTATTTGGTAGTATTATTGAGTAGAAATAGTTTGTTTAGTTGCTTTTTGTATGATAGACAAGGAATATAAAAGATGTTGCTTAAGAATGGGTAGGTAAGGTAAGGCAACAGAAATAGGCTTGTTTCCCTGTTTACTTTTTTCCCCTGTTCACACAAATAAAATTTTTAGGAATAGTGGGACACAAAGAGGTTAAATAACAGGAATGGGCTCACTTTTAGCTGGCAAAACCGCTGCTATGGCGCGTAGACTCCGCTGGACCTCAGCTTGGCTGGTTCGCAATAGCTACCCTCTTGTCTTATCTCCGCTTCAGATGAATTCTTCTTGACCGCTTCGTTGTTCTTGGGAATCGGGATGGTACGGCGATTTAATAATCTTCGTAGGCGATGTAGTAAATCAGCGCGGCTTCTATTGTTGGTATTTCGTGGTACTTGCGTTTGCGACGTTGTTACCCGCGTTGTAAGTGCCACGCCCTTTGACCGTACTACGCGGTGGAATCGGAGTTCGTTATTTTAATTTATCACGGTCGCCACTATGTTCAATTATTGAATATGAATAAAATAGGCGACTCACACGATAGGCAAATTGTTTATTTGAATAATCAAAATAAAACTAATTTGGTGGTGATCGTGTCGCGAGCTATCGGCGAGTGACGGCCTTAGGCGCGGTGGAGAGAAAACCCCCGCGCTTCTCATACTCCCCGCGAACACCTACGGTGCTGACGTAATGGCGCCGACAACCAGTACCCCTGTGGTATTAGCGTCGATGAGTTTGGGCTCCACGGACTTTCATGTAAGAAATGTGCAGGTAGGTTTTCCCGTCACGGTTTAATGAGCAAAGTCATGTTTCGAAGTCGAAGGACTCTTGTTTAATGTATCTTTAATGTTCCCTCAGTTGTAGAGCCTTGCGAGATATTTAGAGACGATGTCAGAAGACCCGACGGTACGACTTTGATCTCTTGGGAGAGAGGTAAAGTCCTAGTGTGAGATGATACTTGCGTAGGTAGATACTTTGACGGCTTCTCATATTAATAGTACCTCTTTTAGAGCCGGGAAACAGCATAAACACTCACGCCTGTCACCCAGAGACACACCCTGATACACCTCTCTCACCTCGTTCACATCCATACACCTATGTATGCTCGTCGGTTAAGGTTACTCCTTATTTGGCCCGTTTTCAATAAATCGCCAAGTTGGTCGATACATTTTCGCCTAGGACGTCCCTTTCCGACTCTGCCATTCACTTCTGCAACATAAATTTTCTTTGTCACTCTTTCCTCATTCATTCTTTCCACATAACCAAACCACCCAAGTATTCCTTTCTTAATCCTGGTCACAATATCATCTTGCAAACCACACTCTTCTCTTATTACACAATTTCTTAACCTGTCATTCAGATTCAGTCCTAACATACGCTTTAACGACCGCATTTCTACTGCGTTCATTCTACTCTCGTGCTTCTTCTGCCACACCCAACTTTCACTACCATACGTTAAATTAGGGACCAACACAGCATTGTGAATTGCCATACGTGCCTTTTTCGACACATTTTGAGTCTTCACAATAGAGTGTAGGGCCCCGGAAATATGAGTCTTTGAAAAATAAATACATACTTGTGCCGTAGAGCTTTGCTGTAGATACTATCGCTTCGTGAGGTCCATGTGCAGTGGAGTTCCTAAAGGAATTGTATCCGTGACTGGTTGTTTATACTGGTGATAAGAGGGCTGTTTTTTTCTCATAGACTTGTTATTGCGTATGGACCGGGTCGTAGAACGAACAAAATGGCACCGTCTCATTTGTGCTAAAATGTTTATGGAGCATCAACGAGACCACCAATGCATGCCGTGCGTCCGTGCAGTTTCAACTTTTAGATATTTTGCACTATTTTAGGTAAATCTACTAATATAGGTAGGGCTTTAGGCGTGCTTTCAAGTTGACAGGTTTTGGATAATTTGGGGTAAAACAGAACTTCATGTAACCCTGATTTTATTCGCACCTAACGTATTTTTTTTAGTTTATCGTAGGGGAAATGGTCAAAAGAGCTTGAAAATTACCCCGTGGGTGTCGTAAGATGCGATGTAGGAAGACTAAACCAGGGGCAGCTTCTTTCTGATAACAACTCGAAATAATAAAAAGCAAAATTAAAAATTTTCAAAAAACTCACGTTGGATATAAAGAATGTAATCGAAAGTGGATTAAATACAATCTTCGAAAAAACCCCGAATAAAAGAAATTAAGTCACGAAGGATAAAAGTAAAAAAGTGATTAATGAGGGTTAATTTTATTCATAGAGGAGGGGGCGAACGAGCATGCGGCTCATCCGATGGCGAGTGACTAACGCCACCCATGAAAAACCGCAACACCATTGGTGGGAATTGCAGTTGCGTTGCCTGACATTGAGAAAGGAGTAAGGTTTTTTTCTTGAAAGGTACCTAAGTCGTATGTCTCGAGGTCTGTCAGAATAAACAACTTATTATGACTTCTTAGTCCTTCCCACCTGTTAGTACCTATTTGTATGTCGCAACGATATACAAAGCAATAATATCAAATATAGTTACTCCACATATATTCACCTATTAGATAATAAAATAACAAACTCAAGAAAATCCGTCAGGGCTGCTGTTCCCCGTCGTGAAATGAACTAATAGTTTGCATTTCTAATTAAAATTACTTATAATTACGTTAATAAATTGGGTCATAAACTGATAGAAATTGCTGCATCTTTTAGTAATTTAAAGTATAAAATATATAAAAAATAAATAGTCCGCTATCTTGGGTTGTCCGCCCTACCTTCAAACATGCACAATGGTAAAGAAATCAATAACAATTGTGAAAATTACGAATAATATTCCGTATAATTTTTCTTGTCAGCCCCTAATAGTATTTCACACCAAATTTGGGTCACGACAGCCAGTCTCTATGGAAACTAGCTGTAGTAGCCGTCGACGTTATTCCAGGACAGGCAGTGACAGTGTGTGTGTGTGTAAACAGACGTGCAATGTTTATTCTATCACTATCATAGACCGATGGGACGGCAATCCAACACGACCGGAAAGAGATCGGGCGTACGACCAAAGGAGAAACACAGCCAACTACCAACTATTCCAGGTAGTCATCCATCAGCTCCTAACAATCCATCGCTGAATACGGATCTCTCCTAATATAAGTAAAATTTGCCATTATCACGATTCTTTGCTGGCGGATTTGTCAGCCAATAATCGTAATAATTGCTGCTGCTGCTGTCGCGTATCTGGTTATTTGACTAGCGCTTTCGGCTAACGTGTACTGAAGAGATATATAGCCTTAATATACTTGCAGCGTGGCTCTACCATGTTAAATGCCTATGGAGGTTTACAGGTATTAGAGCGTGTTGGCGTACTTCACATATCTTCAGAATATTTTTTTCAGACAAACAGGATTTGAGAAGATTAGCACAAATGAAATCCCTCACACATTAGGAGAGGGTATTAACCGTGTAATGTCGGTGTAAGAATATATACTCAACGATATGGGGTATATCGTCGCATGGGTGTCGTAATAGGCACAGTGCGACTTCCATATAACAACTAGAAAAAAATTGGTAGCCTACCCGCCTGCCGGGCGAGAAATTATGAAAAATATTTCTCTTATGTGGCATTCTATGAGGAGGCCTTTGCTCAGCAGTAGAATTTGTTTTGTTCTATTGAATGAATACCAGAGGGCATGAAAGGGATGTTTTTAAATTATCAATACTGATTTAAATGCTCCAAAAGTTATTCTATTTTAATGAGACAGTTTAAAACTTTAAATTGGGCCTACCTGCCTTTATTATTTTATGTTCATCATGCCACGAAAATTTTAATTTACTTTCATAATGGAATTTATGTTTACAATTAAACACTGTATTTTGGCAACCAATTTCAATTTTAACGACTTATTTGGATTTACAAAATAACTTGCTTGGCTAGTGAACAGACTGTATAATAAAGGCATTATTTCTTGTCGTGAAGATTTTATTTTGTTGAACATGTTTAACTTCATTATAAAAAAATTGATGGTAGTAACGTACAAATTTACGAATATTAGTGGTAATGTAAGAATATCTACTACTCATATCGTCCCGTGGATGTCGTAAGAGGCGACAGAGTGACACTGGTAACAAATGCGGTTGTCAACCCTGCCAAACGTGGCAATTATGACAAAATCCCTCCTACGAGGTAATCTGTGAGGGAGGCCTATGTTCAGCAGTGGCTTTTATAGACTGTTGTGGATGAATGGAAAACGCAAAGACATCTTGTTAAATATCTGTAATCGGATTGACCTGAAATAAGAATATATCTTAAAATTTGAGGATTCAATTGTTAATATTTTAAAATATATCATAACCATGTTCATCACTGGTAAGACATGCAGGAAGTCGATGGATGCAGGTGGCTCAGGACCGTGCTTTGTGGCATACTTTACGGGAGACCTATGTTCAGCAGTGGACTTGTGAAGGGCTGTAATGATGATGATGATGATGATGATGTTCGGTACTGCCAACACTAGTCTACGAAGGGGTTTAGAGGACTTTCTTTATTTATATCGGCGGGCTTATTTCACTTTACTATTACTTTCAGTCTTTCGGGCCAGCAGTGGGTGCATTGCTATAAAAATGGTAAAAATGTAGGACCGCTTATAGGAAGAAAATAGTCGAAGTGCGCAGTAAATTCTACAATAAAGATAAATATAAAATTAACAAAATAATAAAATATGATTACCTGTAAATTTTAATGCTCTTTGCTATACTGTCGTAATTTATTCTAAATATCCATTTATTACATGGTTAATGGTATATCATGACTAAAAAATTAAATATTTACCTTGACTTCAAATTGATATAACATAATGACAAGTAATTAAGAAAATATGCTGACAACATATATTTTTATAACTTAACCTAAAATTAATTACCCAAATCTTGGACCATTAGAAATAAGAAATACTGGCAACATTCTCCCGTTACGTAATCTCGAAACATTGACATTCATGCTTCGAATAACCTTCAAGATTGTGTTGGAATAACAAAATAAAATATAGTTAAATGAGTGTTTAGGAGTAAAACGATATTGATTCAGACGTTTTGTTCACTTTAGTATTGTTTTTGCACCATTTAACTACACAGGACGGCATTTTGTTGGCAAATTTACTACTACGGGAACTACTGACGAAAATGAGTTTAGTATGCATGTGTGTGCATGAACACGTGTGCTTACATAAAAGAGCGGAGTTTTTTGGCTTCACCAATAACAAAGGCCGCGCTGTATCTACCTTTTTTACTTCCGATGTATGGTCATGGATGAAGTCTACTTCCAATCATCCAACATACCATTTCATTACAGACTACCAAAAGTCTTCTGCTTGAACATATTATGATATTTGTCATATTTGCCGCGGTGGCTCACGTGATTTTAGTATCCTGTTTGATTTCCCTCTGTTGCCTCTTAAGAAGTCTAAGTATACGTGATAACATCAGAATGCAGTAGTGGAATCTAAGGCAAGACTATACTGCAAAATGAAAAATTAAAGAAAATCACTTAACAAATTACACTGACTATGTTCTATATTAAATCAATTGTACTAAACACATTTTTATTTTTTTTTATATATATATATATATATATATATATATATATATATATATATATATATATATATATATAGTTATTTACTTGACTACGGTTATTTACATAATTAAATTCCTAGAGAATGCAACAGGTAACCATAAATTTGACCATAAAGTAGCGAGGTTCATATTTAAGCACCCACTGTGTTTAACAGGTGGAAATATAATTTACGATGTTAAAATTTTACCTTAATATTATTTGTATATTTTTAGCTGATTTTAAGGTTTAAAATTCGGCTTTGTGTTATTTTTTGGTGTATTTTACGGAATGTCATCATATTTGTGAACTTATTTCGATTGTATTAAACAAGTTTTGGTTTGTGGGTGGCCGCGTATAATTTTGTGATAAAATTTAGTGTAACTATTAAGACTGAATTGAGAATCTAAACAAAAATCTTTTACTTTTTCTCGTAAAGGTAAACATTTACGAGAAAAAGTAAAAGAAGAATTCTAATATATAATAATAGGAATAAAATAATATTGCATTCTGAATTTTTATAAACAACACAACACACCAAAAAAGTAGCACCGACTTAAGAATGTAAATTCTTTTTATTTATTTATTTCTAATTTTTAGACATTATTTATTCTCGGTTTAAGAATTTTGCGTTTGCATTGTTACCTTTGAGGACTAAAAAGGAGTGTTTCGTTACTGTTCATCTCCAGCTCTACATTCACTATACGGAGCCCAGAAGCATTTAGCTGCTATTTCACGCTGATATTATGTGAGAGTGCAGTTCTTCAATCGAGCCGATTCAATCATACTGCAACTTTAATATTATAGCTGCGGCGTAGCTCTCCTTCGATGTTTATCCTCAACGTTACCTCTACTTATACTACATAGAATGAAAAAAATAATCAAAAATCTCTATATAAATACGATTGTATTATACCTTTTATGTTTTTCAATTTTATTGTTACACAGGTTTAATAAAAACGAAGTTGACATGTGTCTTTTTCTTGTAAGTTGTTCTGCTTGTTCGGTCTGATCAGTCCGGGTTTTGACATATTATCTTATAATTAAATCAACATATATTTTATCATTAACCACGCTTTTTTCGAAATGGTGGTGGAATTATAAATAGTAAAACTTTTAGTAAAACGTATATCAAATAAAATACTAAATAAAATAATAATTTCCGCATATCAGAAGAATAACATCTATAGACCCGATTTGAGAAGCTATTATGTGGAAATTATATTTGTTTAGTTATTGAAGTCGGTTTTATTTTATATTAAAAAGTGTGATAATTTTACCCTCTTGAACAACTAAAATATTGATAAGGAATGGTCTTTCTTAAAATTTATATGAGTCATCCCTAAAGTACAACCTACTTACTAAAAAAAAGGTTTTAAAGTCGATTCAGTCGTTTACTTGAAGTCGGTGAACACACTTAAATTTAACTTCAAGCGTCAAATATACGTGGGTGGTTCCAGAATTAAGGATTTTTTTAAAGAATAAGTGTGACCTGCGATCGCACAGTACACATGATGGTTTTTAGATGATGTGGTTCATAGAAATTAATCCTCGATTAAGAATTAAAATGCAGATGCGTTGTCACCCCTGAGGACTAAGTACTCGTTTCATAATGGGTCCGGTTCTACACTCATCATTCAAAATACAGCAGCATGAAGTTGGTATTTTGTGAGAGCATGGTCATACCTCAGTCGAGCCGACTCATTCATGCTACAACCATAATAGTTGCAACGTGGCTCTACACCAGACGTTCGCGTTCAAATCACGGTAAATTTTACAAATAGACAACATGGTTTATTCTCGTATCAATGTACATCGTCGGAAAGAACGCATCCTTTTCTACACATTTTTTTTACACGGTACTCCAATTTCTGTATCCCGATGTCGTAGAATATCGCCGCCAACCAATTGAGTAAGCGATTCACATCGTTTTTGATTTCATCGTCGCTAAGAAAGCGTTGGTCACTCAAGTGTACTGTGTGTACTATAACTTCGGGAACAAGTAATATACACTAGGCATGAGGACTGGACTGTACGATGGGTGGGGCCGAAAGACCATCCAAAATTTGTCCGTACTGGGTTTGACAGGATGTGTGAGGTCGGGCGCTGTCACGAAGCAGCGTTAGTTTTGGACGTGTTGAATGGAGATTCACTTGTCGCCATATACCTCCGTCAAATCACCATGAATATCCACGGGCGGAACACCCTTTGGCGTGCAAAAACCGAATATCGGAATGAATTTTACTAACTCAAACTAAAAGAAACTAATCTAATACTTTCGATGATGTAATAGGAGGTAGATATGAGTTATTACAGAAAAACCTTTAGGGCATAAGACTTTATTTCAGACGTAAAATACCTAGTCCAAATACGGGCTGCAGCGTCAAAGGTGTGATAAGTTCTAGTACTGCAATAAATAATCCGTTTGCCAAGTCGACGATTGTGATAATTGAAAATGAATAATTATAATTCAAACAAACAAACAGACAAGAAAGTGTGTTAATAGTGTATTATTAGTCAGTTCTAAGCTATGATTGGTTTC
Organism: Parnassius apollo; assembly: GCA_907164705.1. Taxonomy (NCBI): domain Eukaryota; kingdom Metazoa; phylum Arthropoda; class Insecta; order Lepidoptera; family Papilionidae; genus Parnassius; species Parnassius apollo. The sequence goes on along the minus strand of CAJQZP010001160.1, from coordinate 1,075,165 downwards.
AAGTCTCTAGCATATCGACAAGTTAGTTTAAAATCAATTTCAACAACAGACAAGAAAGAGAGTTATTAAAAAGTGATAACTTACAAGCATTGGTTATTGCAGGCTTATAAAAAAAGTAATTTAAGTACTTTACAGAAGATTATACTTATATTGTTGGTGTGTAAATTATGGAAGAGACTAGCTTCTCAATACAAGATTTCGAGTTCAGGAACTATAGCTACATATTAGCATGTTAAGTAATTATAATTGTGTCTAATAAAAAAAGATTAAACAAGATTTCTATGGACTAGTGAAAAAGAAGGAAATAAGTAGATTATATTTTATAAGAAGTTACTCGTAAAACTAAAAGAAATAGCTACATGTCTACCGTAAAAACAAGTGTATAACAATGACTCATGGTCCTCTTGGTCAATTTGCACTACGAAATCAAAAAGTTTTATGTATACTTACACTTAAAGCACTCTCGGTCTTAATCAACCTCTGACTGATTCGTGAAAATAAATACGTAATACGCTACATACGTCTACAAACTCTCGCTATCTAATCTCACAGGCGCCAAGCTTTCCACAGCTGGACAAAGTAGCGCTATCCCAGCCTGGAGAATAAGAATTGCAGAACGTATCGCAAACGCTAGGGCCCTCATCGGTAGACTGATATGTTTCAGGTCGGGTACTAACAGGCCAAGAATTGTGCGCACCGTCAGGATGGCGTTTGCTATCCTGACGTTATTGATGCGGATATAATGCAAAAAATGACGAAGCGCATAGACAACCTGAAGCACAGAATCACTGGATTCGGCGACATACCGAGAGGTTGATAGGTTCAACCAGAATCGTCTCATCCAGAGTGATCAGAAGAGGCTCTATAAATCATTGGAGTGACCAATGGTCAGTGGAACGGGCGCAGGACCGAATCAGGCCCTTGAACATAAGTTGTGGCATATCAACATGCGAGTATTATGCCCATGTACCCCGTCATAATAACGTCAGATGACGTAGCTGAGGTAGTCCGTAGGGCCCCGAACTGGAAAAGTCAGGGACTCAACTGGCGTAGTGATGCACTACTGCCCGTAGGGGTTGGTGGTGTGCCACGCTATGCTCGCATCACGGATTCAAAAGGTTGTCGACCAAAAGTTGCTCCCTACTCTCTTCACTACTGGGATCACTCATTTGGTTCCGATAGACCAGGGTACCACAGACTCGAGCAAATACGGCCCCATCACGTACCCACCGACCAAGACACTAACATCCATTGTGAGTGCGAGAATTACTCGTCACTTGGACTCAAATCAGGTGATGTTGAACACTCAAAATGGATGTCGAGGTAGTGACCATGGCAGCAAGGAATCACTCCCCTTTGATGGTCATTGGCAAAGTGATGATACACAACCGTCAGAACTTCTCCACCGCCTGGATAGACTACAGAAAGGATTTCGACTTGATTCCCCATAAATGGCTAAAGGGCTTGTGCTGTATAAGATTGACTGTACAGTTAGAGACTTTTTCGAGCAATGTATAGTGTAGTGTAGTACAATCCTTTTTCATCTGGGTGAGCAGATAACAGCTGCGGTAAGCCGCATAGGGATAAGAATGGGTATCTTCCAGGGCGATTGTCTGAGTCCAATCTTGTTCTGCCTCTCCTTGAACCCTCTCAGTACATTACTGGTCGGCTCCGGGAGGGGATTCTAGCTTCGGAAATGAAATATAAAAGTGAACCTTTTCTATATGGATGACCTCAAGTTATTCGCCTCCAGTCGCTCCCATCTTGTGGAATTGCTAAGCATTACTTATGATTTTAGCAATTCTGTTACAGTGAAGCTGGGAACCGATAAATGTAAGGCCCTCCAAGTTGAGAGCCAAAAGCATAGATTTACCTATGTCTGTCGATTTTAAGACCGTTTCCAAGGCTGAAACATACCGATACTTGGGTATGTCACAGAACATTTGTATCGATGAGGCTGGTATGAAACAGTCAGTTTGCAAGGTGTTTTGTGCACGCTTTACGAAAGTGCTTAATAGCTTTTTGTCCGATTTGAATGAAACACGCATATAACGGTTGGGTCATGCCTGTCCTCATGTATACCTTTGGCATACTCGGGTGGCCTCAGACTGAACTTAACGCCCTTGACAGAAAAGTCCGCACTATCGTGACATCCCATAGACTGCATCATCCGCGATCCTCGGTAATGAGATTGTACTTGCCGTGAAAGCATGGTGAGCATAGCTTTTTAAGCATGCTCACCGTGCAAAATAGTGAAGTGTAAGGCCTCCATAATTACTTCCTGGCAAGATCGGATGATCCATTCTATAGGGACGTCATTTGCTTGTGATAAAGGACTTATCTTTAGCCCTCTATCCTTAGCCAAGGAGCAATGGCAAAACCCGGCAGTTGATAGTATTGCTGACTGAGACACCGTATGGAAGAAGTAAGATCTATTCGGGAGGTTCTACAAGGCTCTTCATGAGCTTTTCATAGATACATTCGCCTCTCTCAACTGATTACGTTTTGGTGGCTTCTTCGGGCAAACCGGTTCGTTTTAAGACCAACAACTATCGGGGATACATAATAAATGATTTGTCGAGCTTGTCGTCATCCCGGTGAGTCATTTAGGTATGTTATCTCTGGTTGCTTGGCGCTTTCTAACTCTGAGTACTTGAACAAGCATAACTCAGTAGCCAGAATTCTTTACCAGGAGCTCGCTCTGAAATACGGTCTCGTGGTCCGAAAATTGCCGTTTAACAAGTACTTGCCGGAAGCCGTGCTCGAAAATGATTGCGCCAGGCTCTATTGGTACCGAGCCATCATCAAGGACAAGACTATTCTTGCGCATAAGCCTTATATTGTACTGATGGATTGGGCATAGTTAAGGATATTTTTTGTTGACATTCGGTATGACGAGGACCTAGTGAAAGCCGAAACAGATAAGCGAACAAAATATAGATACTTTATATTTTAAAATTTACTAAAACTAAAACCTACCTACTATACTCAATATCGAATAATTAGTTTATATTTCTACCCTATATGATGGTATATAAACTAGAAATACTTAACATAGGTTTTGTAGGATAGCCCGTATGCCGTACGCAATCAAGTTGTAACAAGTTTTTGTTAAATAACGCTAGTGGCGCAATCCGGTAGTAATCGGCTGGTTCATCGACACTTGTCTCAACTTGCTCAGAACGAATGAGCTTCGTAAGAGATAAACGAGTTTGTGCGTGTTTATCGTCGGTTCGCGCTGTATTTAAATCCTTTATAAAAGCTTGTAATACTTTTTATATTTTCATTAGTGGTTTCGCGCGCTATCTTTAAACAAATATTTAAATTCAAGACTTTATTTAAATATTTGTAAAAAGGAACAAAAGTCACGTCGGAAGCATAAAAGAAAACACAGCAATATCGTGAAGAATATATTAAATATGGATTCATAGTAAATTTGGGAAATCCATCTTTGCCTCTGTACCTTATTCGTTCAAAAACATTTTCAATCGAAGCGATGAAGCCTTCAAAAATTTGAGATCATTTGAATAAAATGCATCCAGATAAGGGGGACAAAAATGTAGCTCATTTTAAAAGCTGAACTGATAGTTTGCCCATTTTCTGGAATAGAGGCATAATGCTCAGCCAAGTGTTATCATCATCATCATTACAGCCCTTCACAAGTCCACTGCTGAACATAGGCCTACCCCAAGTAATGCCACAAAGCACAGTCCTGAGCCGCCTGCAACCATCGACTTCCTGCATATTTTACCAGGTCGTCACCCCATCTAGTGGTTTTTACCCTACACAACACCAACCGGTACGAGGCTGCCACTCGAGAACCTTTCTTCCCCATCGGTTATCGGTTCTTCGAGCTATATGGCCGGCCCATGCCACTTCAGCTTATTAATCCGGTGGGCTATGTCGGTCACTCCTCGGTCCTCATACGGCCAGCAGTGGAACACCACATCTCAGATCCGTAAGTCATCACTTGCAACACGCACTGGTTGTACAATCTAGTTTTGCCAAGTGTATCAAAACTTATTTCGTTGACTTCGAACTTCATACAATATCTTTTTGTTAATTGTTCAATTTGGTAAACCACACACATTGGAGAAACGTTAATTTTACCGGCAATAAAAAAAATTATAACTACTGTGCTCCATGAACCAGCAGCAGACATAATTCGAAAAAAATCTTTGAGCTGGTCTGGGCAAAAACGAATTGATGAAATGGCTGAAAATATTGAAGAGTGATTGTGCTATCATCTGAAGCCTAATCAATTTTAAATTCAGTCGAATAAGTTCACTTTACCAACTAATAAAATAGTGTTGCAATCTTACGTGAGGCTTATTCAAGGTGAAAAAATATGTCAAGAACTATTATTTGTTAGAAATTTAGAGACAGACACAAAAGGAGAAACCATATTCAAAATACTGAAAAAGTTTTGTGTTAAAAAGTAATAACCTTGAAGAATATTATATCAGCTGCTAAAGATGATGCTCCAGCTATGACGGGGTGTTAAAAGGCTTCATAGCGTACTTAAAAAACAAAATTTTAGATGTGCTTGCGATACATTGCGTTATACATTGACAACATTTGGTTGCTAGAAATTTAAGTGAACGACTGTTTAAATCATTGCAACATGTCATCAGAGCAGTCAATAAAATCCGAAATACATCTTTGAATGACTGATAGTTTAATCAGCTTTGTGTTACTAATGATGAAAATTTCAACCGATTGGTCATTCACACAGAATTGCGTTGGCTATCAAAACATATTATTCTGACTCGATTTTAAAATCTCTTTGACCCTGTCGTAGAGTTTTTGGTAAACAAAGACACCGAATTGTGCGACTACCTCATCTCGTCAAATAATGATATCATATACCTGACAGACCTTTATAAATTGCTTAATAATATGAATCTCTAACTTGAAGGCGATGACTTGAACTTAACAATAACAAAAAAAGACGTCGCTGCTTTCGCAGCCAAGTTACTCTTACACAAGAATAATATCGGCAAGCGTGAATTCCATAATTTTCCCAATTTATCAGTATCCTACAACAAAGACGACTTGCTTGTCTACTGCCATCGTTTGGTAAATTTCCACAATTATTTCATTGAAAGTTTTCAGGACATTTTGAAATTGGAAATACCAAACTGAGTGTTAGGATCCTTTTTTAGCAGTATCACCACAACTGAAAAAAGAACTTATAGAACTGACAACGTACAAGGAAATAATAATCAAATTTAAAAATAGCTACCAATAAGTATGGCTACAAAAGTCAATCCCGCAGTTGTACCCTGGATTGTAGTCGATCGTTCAATGGTTTTTGATAGCATTCCCATCGTCATATTTGTGTGAACGTGGATTTAGTGTTGTGACAAAGCTGCTTACTTAAAAAAGTAATCGTTTGTATGTTACCGAACGCGGCAAATTACGACTTGTGTTTGAGTAAAATCGAACCTAATATCAACAAACTTGTTAAAAAACATGAAATTCATACATCTCATCAGATTAGTTTTGAAACTAAAATACATTACGTATCCTTATTTTTTATTTCAATTTGATTAATATATATTCTTAATATTATAAAGTTTCGTTTTAAATGCTCTCACTGCTAATAATGTCTAGTTTAGAATGTAAGTTTAAACACCAGAATCCAGAACCCACTAATACAACACACCATTACTAAATTAAATAAAGTAATGAACTTAAGGTTTTAATGTTTTAGGATAGTCGTATACATACTACTTAGTGTCTTAGAATAGTTGTTAGTTTTGAGGACAAAATGCATTGTAGTCGTAACTGTATCCAAGTCTATGTCCAATCTTATAGCACACGTGTTGATACATCCATAACGAGTGGGTTTAGATGGATTTTGTAACTGTTAGTCCTGTATAATAGATGTAGAATAGATACCTGCAAAAATATTGGAAACTATTTAGTCACCTGATTACAAGTGGATGCTGCAGTCATCAGATCATCATTACAGACCTTCACAATTCCACTGCTGAACATAGGCCTCCCCCAAGGAATGTCACAAAACACGATCCTGAGCCACCTCCATCCGTCGATTTCGTTATCTTCACTCAATCTAGTAGGGGTCGCCCTACACTTCACCTACAGGTTCGAGGCTGCCAATCGAGAATCTTTCCTCCCCATCGGTTGTTGGTTCTTTGAGATATATGGCCGATCCATTGCTACTTCAGCTTATTAATTCGCTGGGCTATGTCGGTCACACTGGTTCTATTGCTGATAGCCGCACGGAATCTTATTACTGCAAAGGAGGCATTCCGCCTCAGTCCTCAGGGGTGACAACACATCTGCATTTAGATTATTAGTCGAGAATAAAAATGTAGATGTCTATGAGGCCACAGTAATCACTTACCGTTAGGTGGACTGTGTCCTTATTTTTTTTAAATGTTCAAGAAGATTGATGTTTTCTTTCACCACTTCACAAAGTGAATCAGTGCTTAAGCATTTCAATGGTGCTGGCGAAAATCGTATTTGTTTCTCTTACATAGGCATTCTGTCCGGGCGAGTGCTTAGAAATAATTGAATGAATTATATGATTAGTAACTTACGAAACACGGCATAACAAAAAGAAATTAAAGCTTGAAAGCAAACAAAAAAGTAATAATATAAGTACATAAATACTCAAATACATTGGCAGTAAAAGGTAAGCACGATGCTGTGTCCGTATACTTGTAAACCTTGTAATACCTAGTACCTAGGTACTTGTAATACCTAGTAACTGTTGGATATATTTAAGAAACCATAAGTAATTGAATTAAAAGATGTAAAATAAAATCCAATAATGCTTACAATTTAAAGTAAACAAATAAATAAATCGATAATAAATTTTAGGTTGTGTGTATACAGAATATTTATAAATAAAAATAATAACAATAAATTCAATGCTATAATTAAGTTACGTGCAAAACTACAAATTTAATGTTTTCCGCTAAGAAATTATTTTTCTGCCAAAATCTGTTTGGGCTTTTACATAATATTTCGTTGTAATATTTGAGGAGTATAGATAGAACAACCACAAGTTGCGAGACGTCTATAAATATATATCGTGTTCCTCAAGGTCATTGCTTAGTAAACTCTACGTGCATTGTGCAGCGCAGGAGCTTCAAATACGCTTGACTACCGCTGCGCTACGTTAGTGCTACGATGACCTATGGCTACGCGCTACTTTCATTTAATATTTATATAGCTGATATTGTTTAAAAGATTTTTCTATCCCCGACTTGATATTTTTGTGACACAAGCTAAATAGATGTTCTACTACTACTACTTTACAGTTCGTAGTTGCAAATGAACGCAACGCAAATTTAAACTACTTTATTAAAATTGTTGTCTATTGTAACATGACAGTATTGAGTAAGAGAGATTTGTATATGAGTGAGATTCAATCAAAAAATATTAAAATATAAATCAATTCTTCATTTTTTTTTCGGTAAGAAGCAAATAATTTTTATATTTTTTAAATAACCGTCTCGAAACAATGCCCTTCTGTTTTAAGAATTTCCAAAAAGCAGAAAGAAAATGTCTGGCGCCAAATATTCTCGTTTATAATTTTGTTGGAAATCAAATAAAAACTATTTGTATACCCATACGCTGATCCTCTGTATTAAAACTCAATAAATATTCATAATTAATTAATATGTATAAATTTAAACACGCTTCCACATTATTTTAAGCTTTAACATAAGCAATCACTGAATTCTCTAACTTACGGCAGTTATTTCTCAATTTTCGTCTGTCTACCACCCACAAAACTAATGTTTGTTTCAGTTCTAGTCAAACGGTCTTAGTTGGAAATAGTTGTAATAATTATTATTTTAGGACTCAAGTGATATAGCTATTAGTACAAAATTCAAATTTTTTTTTTATATAGAATGTAAGTGAAAAAGAGCACACACCCACATGATGGTAAGCGAATGTTGTGGCCCATAAACCATCAAAATGCAGATGCGTTGCCAGCTCTGAGGACTAATATGAAATGCCTGCTTCATTTGAAATAGGTCTCAGTTACTCTACACTCACCATACGAAACACAGCAGCATTAAACTGCTATTTTACGCTGGCATTCTGTGAGAGCCCGGTCCTTTCCCAGTCGAGCCTACCCATTCGTACTACATCCATACAAATATAGCTTTAGCATGGCATTGTTATCGCTTTAGGTAGCATTGAAGTAATCAAACTAGTAGAATAACAAAAGGCTTTTTTACAACCAGTAATTGTGTTACCAGGTTATAAACATACTCACAGGGCTAAATTGCATTACGTGCAGTCGAGTGCACCTGCCACGTATTGCTTTTTCATTCAAACGCTTCTAATGAAATTCGGTGCAGTTTACGACATATATGACACTTACGACATACAACACGTTTATATTATATGTAAAAATCTATGTATTTGTTGAATGATTTAAAGGCAAAGGGATATGTGCCCACACAGTCATCGGATGTAAATTTTTTTCACAATATTTTTACTTTGATTTCAATGAGAGTTTCTTGAGAGATTTTTTACGAATGCTTATTCCAGCAGATACTACAAGGTACCGAAAAGAACTCATTGATTTGTGATTTATGTCATACAATGATCCACTATGTTTTCTGCCAGCAAAGCGGCGCCACTTAAGAATGAGGGCAATACCATTACGATATTACCGTCATCATTACGACACCTGCCTTGAGCTTGGTAGACTTCGGACGTGTCGGTCGAGATCAATCCCCTCATTCCACCTCCACTCCTTTATTCTGTGTGATTGGTGACCGTATTGGTGCTCACATTGTGTTGCGCGAAGCACGTTGACTCGGGGGATAGTGTTCTCACAAGTGAAGTTTATCGGACGCTTATTGTGATGTAAAGAGTATTTTTGCGTAACTCTTCTCTCCTTGCTTCCTGGATTTCTGTAAACCGTAAGCAGAGTGTAACACACCCACTGCCTCAGAGGCAGTAATCCAACTTAATTTAATTCCTGTGTTGCTCAAGGAAGGTAACACCACCCTAGCGTACCAACGCGCTAGGTGTATAGATATTTATTTAGGACCACACCTCCCCCACCTCAAGGTGAGGGTCTTGGTATGCACATGTGTTAACAGTGTTAGTATAAGACAAAATGGCGTTATTCTCGAACGACAAACTCGCGGATTTCCTGCGCAAAGCTTTCCCCGACACATGCGAGACATTCTCGAGGCAACGCAAGGACACGACGATTTGTTAAGAGGTTAACACCCTCCCCCATCCCTCCGCCCCGATCTCACCGGCTTCGTTCGAGTCTGATAACGACGCAGCTTCCCTCGTGCACTCCGCGATGATAAAATCAAATGGAATAATCTATTCAATTGGTTAAACACCGAATAAATACACTGCTCAAAGGTGCAAAATGCTGGTCAGGGCATTCGCATGTTTGTAAACTCAACCGAGGAATTCCGCAGCGTGACTAATCAACTGCGCGCCCAAGAAATCTCCTTTCACACCTACGCCTACCTGAGGAGCGTAATCTTCGTGTGGTTGTTCGAGGGTTCCCTAAAGAACTCGATACCACACACATCTTAGACGACCTAAAGGCACAAAACTTCCCGGTCCGCGAAGTGCATAGAATGCACCACCATCATTCATCATCATCATGATGCATAGAATGCACCACCAGACTAACAAGAATCGTTTTTATGATCTCTGTCTTGTCGTCCTGGACCTGTCTCCCGAAGGTAAAGATATTTTCAACGGGCGGCGTATCTGAAATATAACCGGGATTGCTGTTCTACAGCTCCCCGTAATAGAGTCGTCCCCTCCATTACCACGGATGCCAATTGTACGGCCACTCGGTCAGAAATTGTTTTGCCAGGCCTAGGTGCATCGAGTGCCTAGTTGACCATGGCACTATCGACTGCACCCGCACGCCCGAGACGACAGAGCCTCCAAACTGCGTTAACTGCGTTGCTACGAAGAGGGACACCCAGTGAACTATCGCGGGTATTCCATAGTGCCGCAACGCAAACAGCGCAGAGGCAAAAGCCGTCCCAGACGTGCGGATCAGCCCATCGTGTCGCGTTCTTGGCTGCCTGCCTCCTAACTACCGAATCTACCGAATCATTGATGCCCCCCTCCACTGCGCTCCAAACCACCGCCAAGCCCACCTTCATCTCCGGGGTCTCCGCACCGGGGTGGTTGCACTCCGTACCGAAACCCAACACGTGTGTTAAGCTTTAGGCACTTGTCGCCTGACGGTTAATGCCACCTCCTCAGGCCCCTAAACCCCAGCATGTCCCGCAAGGTTCATCTTCTTTCACCGCTAACTTCTCTCTGGTTTGCTTCTTTATCAGCCACATGAACGGCGCTGCATTATCCTCCTTGGCCCGCAAACTCCGTGGATCTACGACCACTTAGAACAAGCTCAAGCACATAAGACTAATCGACACAATCTCATATTTTCAGTGCGCCTAGTCACCCTAGCTAAAATCCATAATGGCAGCACAACCATTACGTAACTCTTGTTGCCTCAGCAAGTATCGGAATCCTCGGCGTCGACATATCGATTGACGTGCAGTTTCGTGGTCAGTTGGAAGAGAAAGCCAAATTGGCCTCTAAAAAGCTTGGCATGCTCAGCAGACTCTTGTTTCATCAACGGTAATAATATATCACACAAAACTGCAATTAACATTTGAGCCTGCGGTGATCAAACTCCCGAAGATAGCCCTAGAGTTACTACGGCTCTGTATTACGGTATCATGCTCTATTCGAATTATGCCTCAGCAAAACTAGAACTTTACTCTCGAAACTTAATCTTATAGGAGATTTTAATAACGCAACATAGTAAACATATTATGGACATCATTTAAACCCCGTACGATATTGTGACTATTATTACGTTTTAGTGTATAAGCCTAAAGGCATCAGTCGACGGCTGGCTTTTATTGCATTTTGCTCTATCTACTCGTAGCAACGTTCGGATTGCACGAAGATTCTAAATTTTAAAGAGTTCACATTTTGACGATCACAGTTGACCGATTCTTATCAAATAAGAGCACTCATTGAATTTTCAATTTTACATTAGTTAAAAAGAATCAAATCAGGAGATGGGCAGTAGCATCTACCTAATAACGACTAAAAATTAAAAACCAAGGTTGCCAACCACAACATGAGGAAAATGTGGGGGAGGCCAATGTTCAGCAGTGGAGTTTAATGGGCTCTAACGGTAACTGGAAAAAAGTTTTTATTATACAAGAAAATGTCGTTATCTTGAGTGTTGGTGACAGTAATTAAGAAGTCATATGTAGTAGCAGCGTTAGAGAATCCACTACCTCGTATCTTCTTGAAACAAGACGAGGATAAAAAGCAGAAAACGACTGAGTTATGTCAACAATTGATTGAGTTGTGGTGGCTTATGGCTAAGCGCTCGTTGTAAATTTCACGGTACGCGAGCAATTTGGCCTAAAACCCGCCGGTACCAACGAAACAGTTCATTGCAATTTTAAGTGCTGATTAACTACGTGCTCGAGGACGAAGAAAAAATCTGATTGCTAGGGCAACGGAAACTAAGGGGCCAGCAGTTGGACGACTTCATAGAGAAAGAGGGACTCTTTATGATGAAATCTTTCTTCCAGAAGCGGCCCCAGTGAACTTGGTCAAGCCCCGACGGTTCGACAAGAAATGAGATTGACTTCGTTACGACGCTGTCGTCTCCCTTTTCTTTTCTAAAATTCACTGACATGGAAGCCATTTTTGTAGCCATTTTAATACACAAGTTTAAAAAGCACTATATACTTAGTATTCAAAAATATATCCATTGCCACATTGTTTCAGAAGCTCCGCTGTAACCCGTATGTGCTCAACTTTTTTTTCTCGTAAAAGCTGGTATTTTTTTGTTTTATTCTAAGTCCAATTAGCGTAAAAAATAAGGTTTTCTAAAAATTAAATAATAAAAAATAAACCGTTTTGGACATTTTCACCGCCCCAATTTTGGGGCGCTGAGCACGGTAGACCACGTTCATAACAACTCTTCAAATTTTTCAATTTTAATTAATTTAAAGAGTAATATTAATATAATAACTATTATAGAGGTTGTAAAGAAATTTTTATTATATTTAAAGAATATTTATTATATAATAGTGCTTATTCTATCGGTATTTATCGTATAGGAATGGAAAATTTCAAAACAATTAGTATGACAGCCGACATCACATTTTCGGCATATTTTCGTAGTATTTTTATGGCATTCGGCACAACGTTTCTGAGTTGCACTAGAAATAATTAAATGGTCAGCCCCATCTAGACGTACATCATCTGGCACCCTCCTTTTCCTAGACGGCTTTATAGGACGGCCTAAAGAGCGAGCCGACGCATATCTTCGTAGATAAGTTGTAACCACAGACCTGATAAAGGCTAGGAAATCAAGATGCCCTTTCTCTTGCCCAGCTGGTGAGAGCCTGTACAACTGAAAAGCGTTATTCATTGAAGCGTTCAAGGGCCACACCAGAAGTTGCCAATACCATTTTTTTATTTATGCTAATGTGGTAGCAGCCTATGTTTTGATGTAGATGATCTACTCCGCCCATATATTGATTATACATTTGAACACAAAAGGGCTGTTGAATCGAGATTTTTTTTCTTTCAGCACTTGACCATCGCTGTGCGGATCCAACTGGAGAAACACCTTCACAGGTAGAAGCTACGGTAACAACGTTATTGCCGTTGTATCGCACTAGAGCACGCCTGATGTTTCATCGATGATTTGATCATAGCTCCCACGCTGTTTTTTCTTTATGTCAGCGATTGATTCCAGAGGCGCATATTCGACCCTATTGGCCCGTATTGTTCCTGTCCCCTGGTGACCAATATGTTTCAAAGCGGTGAGCAATCTAAACGATGTAAAAAAATTGTCTATGTAAACATGAACTGGGAAATCTGTAGGCAATTTGGCCACCAAATTCATAACGACAGATCCTCCAACACCTAAATCGGGATTAGTGTTGCTTGTGCTAGCCCCTTGATAAGGTATGGCTTGTATAAGATATCCCAGCCGTGTAGCCATGCACCAGCACTTGAATCCGAAACGAATGGGTTTTCCATGAATGTGATGTTTTGTACTATGATGGCCATAGTACGGAATCATTGATTCGTCGATGCTAACTTCGTTATACTGAGGCCAATACTTCATCCATTTTTCGTTTAGTTTCTCCCATAAAGGTCGCACTTTTGTGAACTTGTCCTGGACATCTAAAGCTGCGTTATCGGAAACGTGCATAAATCGAAGTTCAAATTGAGACCGAGATTTTGCATTAGCTCCGCCAGGGTGATTGGTATCGATTCCAGTATCCCAGTACAAGCGGTTCCTTGCTTGAACGTTATATCCACTTAGCAAAAGTATTGCTAAGACGAGGCGAATTTCTTCTTTGGTAACATCAAAATGTTTACCTTCGAAAACCGCATACCTTCTTGAATTTTCTACAAACAAATTCACAACCTCGTCATCGTAAAATAATTCAAAAAATTCAGTAGGCGACCTATTAGTGTCTACAAACTCGGGACGATGGCATTCTCTTCTTTGATATTCGGGTAAATCTGATTTTTTCCACTTTCTTTTTTCTATGATCTTCTTTTTTCTTTTTGGCGCAGAAGTGAATGCGATCTCCGATAGGGGTACGTTGTCGTCATCACTCGACTCCAATCCTATAAATTCTGTTTGTAATAGTGGACCCGATTTGCGCACACATTCAAGCTGCGCCTCGGCTCGTAGTTGGTTGCCTGTCAGGTGATTGATATCACCTACAAGCGCATCTTCCTCGTCACTATCGCAGTCACTCAACATATGGTTGCTAGGCGGGCATGTGTAGATAGTGCCCTCAACAATGTCATCTTCCGTCTCTAATATGTCAATAATTTCTGCCAAACTCAACCTAAAATAACAAAATAAATATAAAAATATAACATATAAAGTCCCAATATAACTGGCAGTAGCTATAAACAATGTAAATAAAATATAACGCATATATTATGAAATTAGAAATCAACATGCAAGTACGCGACCAGCGCCCCAATAATGGGGCGCTATAAATAATGCCTCTGAAAAACTAAATCTCAACAGAAAGAATCGATTTTTATCACAAAACTGACCAAGTGTAAACTAATACATATAACAAACTGCTTTACACAGTTTTACTTATGGAAAAATAATAATAAACTTACTTTTTACTTCTCGCCATCGTAAACACCACACTTGCACTTTTTATTTTTCCAAAAGTTAAAGAAAAAAATGGCGCCAACACTTTGAAAAACGTCACTTTTATGATGGTAAAATGTAAACAAAGTGAACAGTACCATTCAAAAATCAAAGCACAGTTTTAGGTTGCCACAGATAATAAATAACGTGCCGTTTTAAAAATGGGGCCGTGAGCACATATGGGGTAATTAAATCCCCATAAGATGCCTTGTCCCTTTCAAGGTACGAGATAGCCTTTTTAATCTCGCGCAAACTGACGTTCGAGATATCATTGGAAAAGTTGGATGAGACTTGCTCCAGAGTTGTGACTCACTAGCTTCAACGACGATGTGTTTAGTTTTCCTAAGAAAAAACAATCTCACTAAATTGTACAGTCTGTCTTTAACGTACTAGGTGGCTCTTTCTGGCAGACAAATCTGTGGCTCAAATTTTGGAGATAAGGTTTGGAACGATTAAGCGGTAGCAAGGTTTTTTGTGCATTAGTAAGTGATGATGAAGCCCTAGATAATAAATTGGTAAATTGCACGATTTATTTTCGGACGGAAAGATAGAAGGTGGCAAATTATTCCGTCCTTCGCTGCAAGCATTACTCAAAATGAAAAAAAAATGAAAAAGTTTGGTTCTTATGCATGGAATATCGACAACAAAGGGGCGAAGACCCATTGTCTGTCTGGTCGTCCGATGGTGGAAAAGGGGCAGACAAGATTGGTTTCAAGAAAATCAAGGGTATCAATGAGCCTCTAAGCACGTTTCTTCACTAAATCCAACACTTCTAGGTGTCATTTTGCACCACCAGCCCATATATGACACTTAAGTATTTCTAGTATCAATTTACTCTTTTGTGTCAATTTGATGATGTATATTTTTGATAGAGTACTTAAAGAAGTAAGTAAACTTTATTAGTTCCATACAAATAGCATTAGGTAAGGCAAATTCTTATTGGTAACTTCCATGTGGGTTAGTGATTATGTATTAATTGCCTTTATCGCTAGCATTTCACCCTTGTATATTCGTTACATGCGTTAAGTAACAGTCAGAATAAATTTTGTTTCTCTAGTGTATTTTTTTTTCAAAACAAAACAAAGGAATAGAATCTTCAAATCAAATTCGTAATGGCTTGTACTCGTAGTGTAGCAAAATGACACTATTTAATTCGAGTCTTAACTCCTAAAGATTTAGAATCTTTAGCAATAAAGATATTTAAGTAACTAATATATATTATCTTTTTACTCATGATATATACTCACATCTTCAAACTCAAACTCAAACTTTTATTGCGTTCATGTGGTTACATAAATAGTTATTAAGTTGGATATATTAGAGCCAAACATGAGCCCTGATAGGGCGTAGCAATATTATATTATATTATATTATATTCGTATAGCTCAATTTCTGTTTCCCATCCCATCGCAATATTTTGATTTTGTGAAGGATATTCTGATATTTTATTCGATTTTTGACTTTGATAAAGTAATTTTGTATAATTATAGTGTTATAATTTTTAGTGGTGGTACGAGTCTTAAGCAATTTTGTCGGTCATACGAAATACAATTTAAAATTTTACGAAATAATTTCAAGAAAGTGTAAGAACTGATTATTGGCCGAACCCGAGACTCAAAACGCTAAACCAACGATGAATCTAACGCCAAAAAAGGACAGAAGTGGGATAAACTGTACTATCGCTGCAGTGCGGATTGGTCTCTTTAACTAGAAAACGACTATGCTATTAAATACGACCTTTATACACCTCTTTCGCCCCTTCACGTTCGTATACCTAAGTATAAATGCTCATCGGTAAAAGGTACTCTTAATTTCGTCCATATTCAATATGTTACCAAAACTAGTATTTCTGCCGAAAGCTGCCTAGGATGATACTCTTCGTTAATATAATGCTTAAGAAATTTTGAAAGCCTATGTTGAATAAACTTGGTGCATAAAATACGTATGTCTAAATATTAAGATGGAGCGTGACTTGTCTGTTGCTTAGGACATTGCGCGGGAAGTGCCCAAATCCGTGCTTGCTTATTAAGTGGCGGCGGTCAGCGAGCTGTCCCATACCTTTCTCCCCACACGTTTCCCGCTCCTACTGAGACGTTGACATCCTACGGCGCCTTGAAAGCTGCTGCTTTCAAGAATCTTGACTACATTGGAAAATTTCATTACTGCCTACAAGTGTAGGAAGAACACACAATTTAGAGACAGCTCTTCCCGCAATGCCCTTTTCTTTTAGGACATCCACAACTCGAGCGACGCCGTCGGAGACTGGATAAATTTTTAGATATGACCATTTCAATGGAAGCTCTTCTTTGAATAAAAAGAGCTCCCCAAGTTTTATTTTGTGTTGGTTTCTTTTCTACTTGACGCGCTGTTGAAGTTCTAAGAGGAATTCTTTACACCAACGACTCCATAACTGTTACAAACCCGTATTTATTGCCTAGCATACTGCAATTCAGTGGACAATATAAATGAAAAGCTCGTGGAAAATTTACATGTGGTTGGAGCTAACATCTGCAAGACCTGCCGCAGAATAACATAAAAACCACATTACACTCTCAATCTCATGGTTTTTAGACGGAAAATTAAGATGCAGTCTTCAAAAAATTTGACAGCACAAAGATTACTAAAGAGACATATCTCCAAATGCATGCGGCGCGACTTATGCAACGTTAATACAGCTCGTATTGAAGAAGGAATCGAGTGTAACCAAGGATCCAAAATCTTTGCCAGAGATCTGTCTGCTAGATAGAGTCAACTGTTAAAGCTAAAGACCGAGTGTGACATCGTTTCCGGAACACTTGAGATTTTGAGTGAGATTGAGAGATTCTGTGGGCACGTAAAAACATGCCATGGAATGGAACCACACGCATGTGTGAGTAACGATCCAAGAGCAAGTCTTACCCGGCACTATTCTGATGATATCTCGGGCGTCAGTCTAAACAAGATTGAAATGATTCTCCAGCACCTTAAAAACGGCAAAGCCACAGGCGAGGAGGGAATTACAGCTGAGCTTCTGAAAGCAGGTGGAAAACCAGTACTTAAAGTCTTTCAAAAGCTCTTAAATTTCATTCTTCATGGTGGGACTACTCTGAAGATGTGAAGCAGAAGTGCAGTGGTATAGTTCTTCTAGAAAGGCAACAACGCTCTTTGAAGAGCTACAGACCGATTTCTCTACTGAGCCGTGTCTACGTGCCGTATTCGAAAGTCATTACGAATCGTCTCGCACCCAGGCTCGAAGACTTCCAGCCCCCCAAAAAAATTGGTTTTCGAAAAGGCTTTTCTGTTAGACTACATATATACCCTTCGGCAAATTGTACATAAGACCAAAGAGTACAATATGTTACATTGCCTTGTGTATGTGGATTATGAGAAAGCCTTTGATTTTGTTGAAATTTTGGCGTACAGTACAGTAAGGTTACCATGGTTATTCGAGTAGACGACCAGAGTACGAAACCTACCAACTACAGAGAAGTGTAAGACAAGGTGATGTTATATCCCCGAAACTCTTCTCCGCTGCATTGGAAGACGTCTTCAAGCTACTGGACCAGAAAGGATAAGGTATATGGAGAGTACATAATTCACTTTCCGACGATATTATAGTCCTTGTGGCAGAATCGCTGAAGGACCTAAGTACTGTGCGCAAAGACCTTAATAGTCTTTCCCAACGAATGAGTCCTAAGATGAATATGGACAAAATAGAGATCATGATAATGTCTATGTGACACCCATGCCGGTAGTTGTTGGGAGCACTAAGCTGGAAGTTGTAGATGAGTATGTTTTACTGAGACAAATAGTACGACTAGGTAAGTCCAACTTCGACCAAGAGAACCTAGAAAAGACCTAGAAATTAGGATATCCGCAGTAGAAACATAGTGATTAACATAGCCCAATATATTAGTAAGCTGAAGGGGCAATGGGCCGGCGATATAGCTTGAAATACCGACAACCGATGGGGAAAAATGGTTCTCGAGTGGCAGTCATGTCAGGGCCAAGTATAGGGCGACCCCCCACTAGATGGAGTGAAGATGATGAAGTCGATGCATGGAGGTGGCTCAGGACCGTGCTTTGTGGCATTCCTTGGGAGAAGCCTATGTTCAACAGTGGACTTCTGTATGGCTGTAATGATGATGATCATGAAGACGAACTTAACTTGATCGCAAAATTAACCCTAACCAGTACCAGTAGATTTGAAATTATTACCCGGTAAATTCGAGATTGACTTTGCAACATCCTGTGCTAAATTTTTAGTTTATTGAGAAATTCAATTAAAAATTATTTTCTATTTCATTACGTTCCACGAGCTTATCATCAAGACTCGAAGCAGAAACAAAGCTTTCAATTTAAGAATGAACTTCGTTGAATGTGCTGGAAAATTCTTCCAACTTATTTAATTTTAACTTTAATTTATGAATCTGTACATTTGAAATATTTTGAGAATCCTTTTGTAGAATTAGTGACAACTAATTTTGAAATTTTCTAACTCTTTCTTTAATGCTACTGCGTTGTTGTTTTTAATGTTGTTCGGAAGACTCGGAAGCACTCATTGTTGATAAAATAGCACCACAAAAAAGTAGGTAAGTAAAATAAAGTGATTTAACCGGATCAGCGTACGAATAAATCAGTACACACCACCGGAGTTGTCAGCAGAGGTCACATGTAGCGATGGAACTTTCACTGCGGTTTGCAGGTCTTGAGTAGCCTTGCGCTTGCATCACAATATTTGTCATGAAGTTCCGGCTGAGCCACGCCCAATGCAACGAAATCTGACAGTCGATAATTTAAAATATTCGGAAAACACTGCATAATATTCATTAAAGTTTTTTATTATGAATTAGCCATGCAGAATGGCTTACTTGTTTTTAAAAATGCTAATAATTCTGTTTTAGTAACTGACCCGATTTAAAAAGCTAAGCAAAATATTAAAAAAAACGCCTCCATCTTAGTATAATGAATAAAGAATAATTTGCTTTAACCTCCTGAGTCCTGAACATGGTGATAGGCAAATTTAAAAAAATAAATTGTTTTAACTGCGTCTAGGGGGGTTTTTTAGTACGAGAAAAATAGAGAAAAAAATACAACGTTTTTCCACAAGGTTTTTCCTTATGTTCTCGTACGAGTACAAGCGGACTGTGTCATCACATGAGTACACTTTAAAATAAAACTACAATTAAATGAAAATCAACTTTATTTTCCTTATTTTTTTTAGTATTTAGTTTTGGCATCACAAATATTCTAAATAAACACAGAAAAACTTATTTTCAAACGAAAAACAAAACAAAAATCTCAGAATCTCTCTCAGAATCTCTTTCCATAATTTATCTGAGCTTCTTTCTGAAGAGGATATTTCATCATCAAATACAATTTTTAAAGATGTTCGTATCTTGAAAAATCTATCTCTAGTCATATTTTCAGCAACAATAGGAATTTTCCATTTTAAACCGCTGGCTCGTTTTCAAACTCTTGTTGGAAATGCCTTAAATAGTGGCTGCTTCCATTTTTTTTATAGGATAGGGTGACAAACGAGCACACAGTCCACCTGATGGTAAGTGTTTGCTGTGGCCCATAGACATCTACATCTATCCTCGATTACGAATCAAAATGCAGATGCGTTGTCACCCGTGAGGACTAAGATGGAATGCCTCGTTTCCAGTAAAAAGGGTCTTCCATTGTCACTTTCTGACAGACGACAATAGGCGGTGTTCTTGAATGAACACATCTTCCTTTTCATAATCAGAAAGGCCATCTGAGTCATTGAAATTCAATTGCTGTTCAATTTCGCTTTCTTTCAAAGCTGTAAACAAAAATAAATATTGCAATAATTCACATAACCTCAAAATTAAAATTAAAAAATTACTAAAGTTAAGACCGAGTGTACTTATACGAGTACTTAAGAAAAAAACCAAGATTTATCCATACTTTTTTTGTTAAATCCAAAAAATAACAACTCCATTCTTTCAAATGCATCTAGAACTGTATAAAAAAGTGAAATAAAAATATATAGTTATGATATAATATTGATTAAACAGGATTAACTTACCACGTGCCATTGTTGTTACCGGCAAGACGAAGTTTTTGAGACACAGCAATTGATAATGGCCGCCTGACAGTTGTTTGTCACTTTAATCATAATGACAGAGTCATAATTGAGACAAAGAAACGCGCCATATTTTGAAAATGCTAACGCGTTTCGTTCAACGAATTTTTATTTTCTATGTACTCATGTGAGGCCGCGGGGTCCTAAGAGGATAAATATTGCGTAATTAATTGAATATTGAATAATTAATATAGAATAAATTAAAAGTTTTTGCAAAATGCTTAGATTAATGATTTTAAATTCATAAGCAAGCTGAGTATTTAAGAAACTAAAAATAAGTAGTATAAACGAATAGTTTTTTAGCGTTTTACGCAGTAAAGTACGATATATTTGTGTAGAAATGTTTAAGTAAAGACACCTATCGATATATTGTAATCTAATTCTTCACTCAAAGTAAGCTACTTTTAATGCGATGCAGATTTTACTTACCTTTATTTTTTCCTTTTATTATGTACATCACTTCAGAAATACGTATACTGAAACCGGGTACTTGCCTGACAAGCAATCGTCACCAACGAATACCTGCTTTTCGTGTGCAATTCGAAGTTCAAGTTTTACTCTACTCAAAATGGCGCAGATTGTTTTGCCGCGCCGTTGAAATATTTTATTTCAATGCTTTGGAATATCGTCGAGGTCACAAAAATGTTTCAGGCGAAAGCTGTTTGGGATGAACCTCTTCAGTTGTAGAATGTATGAAATGTTTTGAATATAATGTTTTAACAAACTTGGTACATAGACACCGTGCTGTCTCCACATCTTCATCTCTACATCAGCTGCCGCTGAGGCGTCGATAACTAGACTAAACTAAGTTTATACTTTCGTCTAGGGCATCCCTTGCCGATTATTCTATAGAAAAAAGGGTGATACAAGAGCATAGAGTACACCAGGATAGTAAATGGATACTGTGGATTTATCTTCAATAGAATATAAATCCACAGTATAATATAGTAAATAAATATAATAAGAATTAAAATAAACATGTTGTGTTCTCGCCCCTGAGGACTGATATGGAATGTCTCGTATATGGCCCTTCCCTCGTGGATTCTGTGTTATTCAGACGTGTCTATAGTGCAATATCAAACTGCAAAATTAACTTTGTGAAATAGGAAAATAAGTAGTTAAATATTAGGAGTGCACATCATTTAGGCGG
Source organism: Parnassius apollo (assembly GCA_907164705.1). Lineage (NCBI taxonomy): Eukaryota > Metazoa > Arthropoda > Insecta > Lepidoptera > Papilionidae > Parnassius > Parnassius apollo. The sequence continues at coordinate 1,053,703 of CAJQZP010001160.1, read as the reverse complement.
CCGTAGAAAGTCAGTCCAGCAAGAAATATAGTCAATGACACAAGAGGCTACAAAGGCACATAGTATTATAATTCTCTTCAGTAATACTAGGATCACATAGCATCAGAGAGCTAACTTGCAGTGAAAGAGCAGTACAATACGTCTTTGGACGAAGATGAGAATAACAACGTGAGTCACCTCATTACTGACTACACCTACTTACTCAAACAGCATTTTGCTATCCTTATTTTACACATTTGTGCTGCTATCGCGTAACAATTCATATATAATATTCTACGCATATTGTGTTTTCGCCCTCACGGCTGTTTTAGCCTAAGATTTTTACGTATACCGCCTAATTAATTTAATTATATTAACGATGTCGACGCAGCGGACTCCGCCCGGCTCTCGTCAGCAACTGAATATACAAAATTCTACAATGCATTACAATTCAGACTTAGCCCTTAACACGTCAAGTAACCCTGATTTGGATGGCAATAATTATATTAAGATTACAAAGAGCCTTAAACGTACGTTAGGCGATCTCTGAAATCAAAGTTATGTTTGCTGAGCTAAAAACTCAACAAGATCAGAATTTTGAATTACTGAATACCGCCCTCATGATCATCGTGACCCAAAATCAAGAAATTCAAAAATCTGTGCTCTACTCACCAACATCAAGATTTGTTAGCAAAAATAAATCATTTAGAGCTAGAAAATAATGAATATAAGCAGCAAATCCTCACCTTAGAAAATAAACTAGACCTCCTTGAAAAATGCGCGCGGGGTAATTCAATTGAAATACGTAACCTGCCGGTACAGGCCAACGAAAATGAGATAGTCCTGAACGATATAATCCATAAACTTGGCTTAACTTTGGGTCTGAATACTCCCATTCAGGACTCGGAGATAAGAAATATATTCCATACAAAGACAGACGCCATAATAGTAGATTTCAATTCAATACTGAGGAAGGAAACTTTTCTTTTAAATTATAAAAAGTATAATAAATCCAAACGGCAAAACGGAGAAACAGTGTTAAACTCGGAACACATTAATTTACCTGGTACACCGCGCTCAATCTACATTTCAGAATACTTGACAACCAAATTAAGAAGAGTTTTTTTATATAGCCCGTGAGAGTGTCAAGAACAAAAAGTTATTCGCTGCATGGACCGCTTACGGTAAGATCTATGTAAAGAAAGAAGGGGGAACTAAGCCAATTCGCGTTGACAACGAATCAGAGCTATATAAACTTACTTTGTGACTAATATTTGTTTTGTCGTATTGTTTTTTCTATTTTTCTTTACTACTTAAGTTTTTCCAATATTTTTTAATTAATGTATTTTTCTGTTGAATTCTACAATTACTTTTATTGTATACTAGCGAATTGCAGACCAGCACATATACTATATATCTCAAGCAAACATTACATACATTTCACACATAATATTCATCACACTGTACCTTATCAAATTTTGACACAGGAATACAACAGTAAGCAATACTTCACAATCGTTGATGTGGTTTTTGCAGCATAACACATATCAGTCGCCACAGATACTTTTGTTCCCGATTAAGGTTTAATTTTTTTCAACAAATTAAGACTTTCAAATCACGGCCGTGCCGTGATAGTATATATTTTATTAGATAGTATGTATTTCGTAAATACGAATGCAAAATATTGAAACTTTAAATCTTGATCTGGACACTTTTCAAGTGGCTAAGGCGATTACCTGTGACGTCGATGATGTAAAGAACCACATTTTAAACAACAATTGTAAACTAAATATTTTGTGTCAAAATATACGCAGCATTAACTGTAATATGTCGAATTTAATCACGCTTCTAAATAGATCCGAATTATTCTGGGATATTATAGGTAGTCCTAACAGAATGTTGGATTTCTCCAACGAGGCAAATCCCCGATCTTGAGAATTATCATATCATAGCAACTACTGTTCATAACTCTCAAAATGAGGGAGTCGTAATATATTACAATAAAAATATTAACGTCACTTATGAGGAACCTCACATAAGTGATGCAAATTGCCTCCTACTAAAATTAAATTCATATACTTGCATTATTGGTATATACCGCCCGCCGAGTAAAACTAACATATACGATTTTATTAAATCTTTGGACTTACTTCTTTTAAAACTAAGTAGCTATAAAAATATCATTATTTGTGGTGATATTAATATTGATATAATCTCTAATACCTCCGATAAGCACTCGCATGATTATTTAAACGTACTAGCAAGTGATTGTATTCTACCTGGCCATACTATACCCGCCCATGGACGGACATGCTTAGATCACGTAATGATAAAAACCTACCTGGAAGCAACCTGTTTCGTTTTTGAATCATCAATTACTGACCATGAGACCCTAGCTGTCAGTCTCAATCAAATCACTTACTCTTCGCAATTAAACAAAAAAAATTAAAATCGATTTTGAGGGATTAGATAAATCGATATCTAATATAAACTTCCGGCCAATTATTGAAAGTACTGATGCCAACTTAGTGACAAATATACTCATATCGTACTTATATAGTGCCATCGAAAACAACAGTAGGTTGGTTAAAACTCCTATTAGACAACGTATTAGTAAACCGTGGATAACCAATGGTCTGCTTCGGTGTATGAGGAATAGAGACAACCTCCATAAAAAATTGAAAAAAAAATCCCACTGACGAAAATATCAGGATTCACCAACGTTATAGAAATTTTTGTAACACGTTATTAAAAAAAGCGAAACTAAGCTACGAAAAACAAGAAATAAAAAATACTAAAGGCAACAATAAGAGACTATGGGAAGTCATAAAGAAAATCCACCGGTATAAGACACCTGATCAATCCTCTTATCAGATATCTTCTTTCAATTCGGAAGAGAGAAAGGAGAGTGTAAATAATATTAACACTTATTTTGCCAACGTGGGATCAAGGCTGGCCGAGCAAATAAATTGTACAAACCGACAACTAGCTGCACCTCATGATAATTTTTCTCCTCTCTTTACTCAAACCCCTCTTAAGTCACTTGTTATGCTTCCTGCCGACGAAGCAGAAATCTCCCAGCTCATTAAGGGGTTAAAAGACAACTGCATTGCGGGAAGTGATCTGATCTCCGGAAAAATTATAAAGAGGTATATAAAAATATTAATACCCCCAATTTTACGAATATGCAACCTGGCCTTAGAAACCGGTGTATTTCCTAGTGCATTTAAGATAGCCCTATCACACCCATCTTCAAGGGAGGTGATAGAAACTCGGTCGTTAATTATCGGCCGATCTCTATTTTACCAACCTTATCAAAAATTTCGGAGCGACTAGTCAATCAAAGGTTGGTTAGCTTTTTGGAGTCAAATAACTTTATTTCACCCAATCAATTTGGTTTACGATGCGGTAAGACTACTAATGATGCTGTTCATGATCTTATTAACACGACTATACTTAATTAAGATAGAAAAAACAAGTGTTTAAAACAGTGTTCCTTGACATGTCTAAAGCTTTTGACACAGTCTCTATCCCTCACCTCATAAGAAAACTAGAAAGGGCTGGTGTAAGGGGTATTCCATTAAAACTTATGGAAGATAATTTGACCGATAGAAGACAGCGGGTCCGTTTAGATCATTATACATTAAGTGATGAGTTACCTATCAAATTTGGTGTGCCACAAGGCAGTATTCTCGGTCAGGTACTTTTTTGGTATATATCAATGACCTATGCCAACTTCAGCTCTCTAAAGGAAAATAATCCCCTATGCTGATATTTTTGAGAACGCTCAGATGGGATTAAATAAAGTCTGTGAATGGCTTAGTTACAATGTCTTAACACTGAATGTTGATAAAACAAAGTACATTGCATTTGGTCATAGAGCTAACCTCCTTCCACCTCTATCTTTGACAACCATAGCCCACACCTGTGGTCTTAGACTTCCCGGATGTCATTGTCCCTTAGTTTAAAGAACCGATAAAATCAAATATGTTGGCATTTTGATTGATCAGACTTTAACGTTCAAACCCCACTTTGAAGCTTTAGTATCCCGTCTGCGAAAACTCATATTTATATATATATATATATATATATTCAGAACCTTAAAACATATAGCAGAACGCCGTGTTATAATGTTAGTTTACTTCGCTTTATGTCAATCTCTGATTGTTTATTGTATAACATCATGGGGAAGAGGTGCCAAAACATATCTTATAGAAATAGAGAGAGCACAACGTGCAATTCTCGATGCAGGTGCTGGTCTCCCTTTCCATTTTCCTACAGACGAGCTGTATAAAAAATGGGATGTACTAACGGTTAGACAAACCTTCACCCTGCATATCGTACTTAAACAACATTCTAATCTACATTATAACCCAGATTTTCTTAAGGATAAGCGCCGCAAAGATATAATTTGCAAAACTCAAACTTACAACTCAGCTTTTTTACGTAAGTTTTTCTGCTTCATGGGACACTTTCTTTATAACAAACTAAATAAAATTTTAAACATATATCCCAAAACCAAATCTAGTTGTAAAATAACATTGACAAAATTCTTAAAAACCCTTAATTACCAAGAAACTGAGAATCTTCATTTAACCCAACATTAATACTTTTAATTTTCTCAAACGAGTAAATTACTCATATAACAATTTCTAAAACCGCTAATAACGATACTCCAGCATTAGGATTACTTCATTAGCACACACTCACACATACACACACACACACACACACACACACACACACACACACACACACACACACACACACACACACACACAACGCACGCACGCACACACACACACACACACACACACACACACACACACACACACACACACACACATCCATTATATGAATTTTACAATTCGCCTATTATGTAACTTTTTATAACTCTTATATGATATATTTCCTTTCCGTATTTTACTTTGTAGTATATGTAATCTATCCGCGAGGGGGGCCTGGTGACCTGTAACTCAGGTTTTATTATAAAACCTATCGTAGGCACCAGCCTCTCACAACGTTAGGTCCTTACTACATTGTTATTGTTAACTAGCCAGTAAGAAGTTGTGAAGAGATCAATAAAAAAATAAATAAATAAATATATTCCAGTAGAAATAGTCATCGATTCTCTACACTCACCATAAAAACACATCAGCAATTAACGTCCTATTTTACGCTGGTGTTCTGTGAGAGCGTGGCACTTCCCCAGTCGAGCCGACTCATTCGTGCTACCACCTTATTATAGCTATATTATCGTTGTAGCACGACCACGAAACGTAGCTCTATTACGTATTAATTTTAAATAAAACACGCTTTTCAGATTCAAATGTATATTTTTAATATAACGCTTATTTATCAATAATTTTAGTTTTTCATACTTTTAGACAATGAAACAACTCTTAAAAATAAACAAAGGTCTATAACAATATTGAATATATTAATATTAAAGTAACAGTATAGTTTTATCGATTATATTTGAATGAAAATCAAAGCTATTTACTAATGAACGAAGTTAAAGTATCACTCGCAAAATTGAGAGGCAAAGCTATATATTTGAAAAGGGTATAATAACGTTCATGAATATTTATTGCGGCTCATTAAGCAAGCGTGGGTGGAATGGTCCTATTTTATGATTCGCTAGACCAAAATCTTATGTCATAATGTATGCTAAAGTATCTCTTTCATTGCTGCCACTTAAAATTTCTACATTAAGTTAACCGTTTAATATAGTGCTAGTGTTTAAAAATTTTTGGCTACTATCCCATCTGATTGTAAGTAGTGATGCAGCCAAAAATCGCAAAGCAAACTGATTTATGAGAGCTGTTTGGTGCAATAGCTTAGCATTGAGTTGCTGATCACGGTTTCGAATCCCGCACGCTATAAGTATTTTTATGGTCAACAAATAATTGTTTCTGGTCTAGATGTTTGTCTATATGCAATTTACGTTTGTAAACTTCATTCACGATACAGGGGAATATTTTAATTTGGGGGTAACGTTTTTAAAAACGGATAGCAACAAGAACGTCAAAAGACAAACACAAACTAACAAAAATTATTTAAAGTATTTGTTCTTTCTAAATAAATGTGTTAAAACACTGCTAAAGTCTACCAACACGTGCTGTTCTTAACAACTTCTATCTTTTTATTGCTAAAGCACAGTTTTGTATAACCGTCAAATATGGACCCACAGCTTGTAAATAATCTTGATGAACTGGAAAAATTATTTGCTTCTCGCATGCGTGAGTATGAAGATAAGCTTTTAAAAGCCTCAGCTGTTTCCTCGCCAGTTCACCCAGACATTTCTTCACTGTCCAAGGACTTCAACGATTTCAAATCCTTTGTTTGTCAATCGCTATCGCTGATCAGAAAACAATTGGACTTAGTTACATACAATATTGACAAACATGAAACAGCAATGAGAAGAAAAATACTGCTTATCCATGGTTTTTCTGAAAGACAGAATGAGAAGTTGCATGAATCGGTATATAAGCTGTTTTCCGACCAAATGAAGGTGACCGATTTGAAAGTCGAGGATATACAAGTATGCCATCGTCTTGGATCTTCTCAAGCCTCAACACGTCCAGTGCTTGTTAAATTTGGTAGTCCGGAGAGTCGTCGTCTTGTCTGGGATAACAAAACTTCACTAAAAGGTTCAGGTATCACGATTTCCGAGTTTTTGACTAAGACAAGGCACAAAGTATTTATGACAGCTCGTAAACATTTCGGGATTAAGAACTGCTGGTCCGTAGAAGGAAAAATAGTTATTATTTTGCCGGACAAATCACGTCAGAGGATTGAATCTATGGCAGAACTAAAACCCCTTATTTGCAGATATCCCGACAAGTGTAGTACGGTCAAAGACCCTGGTCAGTCTAAGGAACCCACTTCTCCAAAGGAAGTTGCGTCCAGATTGACTACTAATGCTCCACGGAAGGCTCGTCGCCGCAACTAATCCCTAGTTTCGTTGTTTTCTTTCAGAAAACATAGGTACATAGAATAATCATTTTTTTTTGTTTGTTTTTGTTAGCCGCTTTACAACCACTTTGTAATACTGTTTTATAATTACTTTATATTTCTGTAATAATGATACATTTTTCCAGCTGGTACTTTTATAATAAGATAAGCATTTAATTACACACAGTAATTATCAAAATGTCTATTTTATCATTCACATTTGCGTAAGCATCATACTAGTCTGTGATTCACATTGAATTGACCTCCGATAGGAGTAATAGTGTTCTGTGGAATTGACACTCGTGAGTTTTGAGATGACTATTATGCATTTTTTTATTTATTTACTTTTTCTCTTAGTTGTGACGCACGGCCCTTTGGCCACTGTGATACTGTCAAGTTGTAGCTTGGGAAAATGTATTATTTATTCTGCTTTGCAGTAATATGTAATAGTGTTATTCAATATTTTTATTAATCTCTTAAGGAAGCTTAATATGTATATAATTATAAGATAGGTTCATATCATAACATTTTAAACTTCTTTTTTTAAATCGAATCTTATGTACAAATTATACTCTCATAAGATTTTTTTTCTTCAGTATTTCATGACAGTTCTGTGATTGGTGATTTTAGATGTTTTTTAATTTTTTTTTCTGTTCCGTTTGTATTAGATTATACCTAAGTTTTGTTTTATTTTAAACTAAATAATTGCTAAATTGATATTTATAAATATATACATATATATTGTATTTACATATCATATTTATACATATTTTTTAAACTGTATTATTATATTTACATTTTATATTACATTATTGTTATATTACTATACATTATTATATTATCTTAATTTATTTGCTAAATGGATAATCTTGATGTTTTTGATGACAGTTTCTTCTCATGCTCTTCATCTTCATGTAGTTTTACAAGTGCGGATAGTGAGTTACCTTTAACTTTGTATGACCAGATTTCATCCCTGCGCTCTAAATTTCCTAACAACTTTAATGTTGCACACATTAACATCCAGAGTGTTTCTCGCCATTATCCTGATCTTCTAGCATCAATTAACAGTGCACATCTCGATTTACTAATTTCTGAGTCATTTCTCAAGCCATCACTCCCCTCTACACAGTTTGCCTTACCTGGTTTTGTCCTTATTCGTAATGATCGTATAGGAAAAGGTTGTGGTGGGGTAGCTATATACCTGCGTTCGGATATATTTTATAAGACCATATGTGCCTCTCCTTCTATTTACTTTCAATCTGCTGAATATCTCTTCATAGAAGTTACTCTCAATCATGTAAAAATGTTGCTGGCGGTATTTTACAGTCCTAACATGAACATGGATTACTTTGATACGCTTGAAAAAATCCTTGCTGATTTTAGTACTACTTACGATCATATTATTCTAATGGGAGATTTCAACACCTGTCTTATCAAAAATGATTCTCGCTTCCAAAAACTTCTGAATTTGGTATCTTCCTTCAATCTTCTCACTCTCCCCCTTCAGGCAACTCACCACTTCCCTAACTGTAACCCTTCTTTGCTTGATATTATGATCGTTTCTTCTACTGATAGTGTCATGTCTCATGGACAAATAACTGCCTCTTTTTCATATCATGATTTAATCTACCTCTCTTATCGTCTCTGTCCACCTAAAAAGAAATCCCAATCCTTGTTCCTTCGTAATTACAAGGCAATAGATCTGGAGTCATTGCAGCATGATATAAGTAATGTTGATTGGACACCTATTGTTGACAATACTAATATTAATGAGAAGGTTTGTAACTTTAATGATATAATTTTGAAGGTATACAATAACCATGCCCCGCTCAAACGCGTAAAAATAAAGCGTAATCCTGCACCTTGGATTACACAAGATATAAGAGAACTTATGGGCCAGAGGGACAAAGCTAAGCAAAGGTTTAAACGTCTCCCATCTGAAAATAACTTGAATCGTTTTAAATTTTTACGCAACCGCTGCAGTCGCTTGTGTCGGTATGCTAAAAGACGCTACTTTTACAATAATAATATTATTTAAATATAATAAAAATTCTACTGAGATGTGGAAATTTCTTCGTTCTGTTGGTGTGGGCAGGTCTCCGATCCTAGAATACAATGACGTTAAAGTAAAGGATCTAAACAATCACTTTGCTACTCCTCCTATGACTTTAGATCCTTACATCAAATCCAACACACTACTCGCATTGGCGGGTATACCGAAACCGCACGTTTGCCCTTTTCATTTTTCCCTTGTAACGGAGGAAGATGTCAAAAAATCCATTCTAGCCATCTCTTCAAATGCTGTTGGTATTGATGGTCTATGTGCGAAGATGATTTTGCTAGTTCTACCTTTACTTCTACCAATTCTTACTCATATATTTAATTTTTCTATATCGTCATCATCTTTTCCTTCAGTTTGGAAACAAGCATATATAATTCCTCTGCCTAAGGTTTCTAATCCTTCTTCTTTGTCCCACTTTCGTCCCATATCTATTTTACCCTTTCTTTCTAAAGTTTTGGAACACATCATCCATAGTCAACTCTCTCTCTTCTTATCGTCTAACTCCTTGCTCTCCACTTATCAGTCGGGCTTTCGTCGTGGACACAGCACTGTCACTGCTTTACTTAAAGTAACCGACGATATCCGTTGGGCCATGGACAATAAATCTCTTACACTTTTAGTTTTGCTTGACTTTAGTAGTGCTTTTACCTCAGTAGACTTTGATATTCTTCTCCGGATCCTGGAATCTATAAACATTTCCCCATCTGCCATCGCATGGTTTGATTCATATCTTCGTGGTCGATCACATTGTGTCCGTGTTAATGACACTCTATCCGATTGGTCGGGTATCACTACGGGTGTACCTCAGGGTGGCGTTCTTTCCCCCCTTTTATTTTCCATATTTATTAACTCTATTACGAGTGTTATTACATCTAATTACCATCTCTACGCGGATGACTTACAGCTTTATCGTCATTTTCTGGTGGGTGATACAAATAATGCAATTGCAGCTATGAATGCGGATCTAGGCCGCATCTGTGAATGGTCTGCATCCATCGGACTATTAGTTAATCCCACGAAATCTCAGGCCATCATAATAGGAAGTAGGCATTTGCGTAATAGATTAGAATTTACATCACAACCTTTTGTTTGTTTTAATGGCGTTCCTATACCCTTTGCCTATACTGTCAAAAACTTAGGCGTCATATTTGATCACCATTTAACATGGACCACGCATATCGCTGAAGTTAGTCGCAAGGTCTACTTTACTTTGCATTCGCTTAAATGTCTACAAAATTTCTTACCCCTTAAAGCTAAAATATCACTCGTGCTTACTCTTATCCTACCTCTCCTTGATTATGCGGATGCCTGTTATTTGGATGCTACAGAGGAGCTTCTTAATAAACTTGAGCGCTTGCAAAATCAGTGTATCCGTTTCATATTTGGGCTCAAGAAATTTGACCGTATATCTCAGTTTCGTAAGCAACTCAAGTGGCTTCCTATTCGACTTCGAAGGAACACTCGATTATTATGTGTCCTCTATAACATTTTGCACAACCCTTCCTCTCCCACATACCTCAGAAGCCGATTTTCCTTCACCCATCCTCCGGACAAACCATGCAGAGCCCTTGTTAAAATCTTCTTGACTTTCCCGTCTTTAATTCCGGTTATTACTCCCACTCCTTTTCAGTTCACGCTGTAAGATTATGGAACTCACTACCGTCAAATATAAGAAATTCCGAAACTTTGTTGATATTCAAGAAACGTCTTAGAGATAACTACTTTGCATCCTGTTAATTTATATATATATATATATATATATATATATATATATATATATATATATATATATATATATATATATATATATATATATATATATATATATGTATATATATATATATCATATGTAACTATCGTATCAATTATTATTATTATTTATTGATTTATTTTATTTTTATTTATTGTTTTATTTTATATAATTTCCGTAACATTGTGTATATTATTTATTTTTTTGTAGTACTAATGTATGCACTAAGTTTGCAATTTAAATATAATTTCCTTTATGGGTCTACTGGAAGATATTTCAGCGAATTTGGAATAAGTAGAACCTTTGTACGTAATTACTATAAGACTGCTTCTGTACCTTAATGTGTGTACATAAAAAAAAAAAAAAAAGCTGTTTACGCTTTCCTCGAATAAACCAACATTTTAATTGAATAGAAAACAGATGCAGAGAAATACTAAAATTAGATTGAATGGTACTGAGTTTTATTCATTGACAGTCTTATCAGGAGTACCACAAGAATTACACCTGTGGCCATTATTTTTACTCCCTTGACTCGACTCGAGCTCGACAGCATTAGCTGAAGATTTAAAATTGTTTAGAGCTATTAATGCCAAGAATGATTAAGAACTATTGCAAGAAGACCTTGACAACGTTGTTACCTGGTGCGAACAAAATACGTCTTTACATAAATTTCACTCGCAAAAGTAACAAGCACTATTTACATTATAGCATCCAGGAGGAAAAGTTGACCAAACTGGGAGAGATTCGAGACTTATTAGTCACGCCAGATAGTTGCCTCAGCTTCGTACCCCATATAAACAAAACCTTAATTGAGGCCACCAAGCACTCCGTTTTTTTTTTACAAAATAAGCGGCAAGAAATTCAATAAAACGGAACAATCATTACAGTATACAATAGCTTAGTAAGAATTAAACTAAAATACTACAGAACATTATGGTCACCTTATTACAATTACTCACATACAGAGAATAAAACGTTCATAGAAATGATTAACCAGACAAACAGCATAACGAAGTCAGTTATCGCGTTGGACATCCTACACATAAAGACTTAAGATTTTTTGTTTTTATTCGATCACTGCTTAGTATGACTTTCTTGTATAAAATATTTAATAATAATATCGACTGCCCAAATCTGCTTAATAAATTTTCAATAAAGGTACCCACACAGCTACCTCGGCATCCTATCGGGATACTTACTATATAAACAAAAAAACTTCCACGCGTGACATGTACCTATAATATAAAATCAACTGATAACACAATTCTCGACATCCTTAACGACACTTTACATAAAAGAAAAATTACTGAAGCGGCCCCACAGGAAGTAGACCTGGTCGAGCCCCCGACGGTTCGACAAAAAATGAGATTGACTTCATTATGACGACCAGACGCCAACTGTTCAGTGATGTCTCAGTGATCGCAAGGGTGAAAACTGGCAGCGATCACCGAATGGTTAGAGGCACACTGAACCTAAACGTTAAGTTGGAGAGGTCTCGTTTATTGAAGTCAACGCTCCGCCCCCCCTCGTGCTCTAATCAAAAATCCCGAAAACTTTCAGCTCGAGTTACACAACCGCTTTCAGTGCCTAGAGGATTGCAATGCAGTGGACGATATGAATGACAAGCTCGTGGAAACTGTCCATGCGGTCGGAGCTAAGTTCTGCAAGACCCGCCGCAGAAGAACACAAAAACTCTCCGATCACACTCTTAATCTCATGGCTGTTAGACGGGAGATGAGGCTGCAATCGTCAACAGATTTGACAGCATACAGGAAACTGAACAGACAGATCTCCAAATGCATGCGGCGAGACTTACGCAACTTTAATACTGCTCGTATTAAAGAAGCGATCGAGCGGAACCAGGGCTCCAAATTCTTTGTCAGAGATCTGTCTGCCCGTAAGAGCCAACTGTCAAGGCTGAAGACTGAGTGTGGCAGCATCGTTTCCGGGACACCTGAGATTTTTGTGAGATTGAGAGGTTCTATGGGCAGCTGTACACATCATCGTTGGAGCCACACGCAAGTGTGAGTAACGATCCAAGAGCAAGTCTTATCCGACCCTATTCCGATGATATCACGGACGTCAGTCTAAGCGAGATTAGAATGGCTCTCCAGCACCTTAAAAACGGCAGGGCCCCAGGCGAGGATGGAATTACAGCGTAGCTTCTGAAAGCGGGTGGAACACCGGTACTTGAAGTCCTTCAGAAGCTCTTCAATTCCGTCTTCCATGGTGGCACTACTCCGGAGGCGTGGAGCAGAAGTGCGGTAGTCTTGTTCTTTAAGAAAAGCGACAACGATCTCTTGAAGAACTACAGACCGATTTCCCTTCTGAGCCGCGTCTACGTGCTGTTTTCGAGAGTCATTACGAATCGTCTCGCACGCAGACTCGACGACTTCCAGCCTCCCGAACAAGCCAGTTTCCGAAAAGGCTTCAGTACCATAGACCACATACATACCCTGCGGCAGATTGTACAGAAGACTGAAGAGTACAATTTGCCACTTTGCCTGGCGTATGTGGACTATGAGAAAGCCTTTGATTCCGTCGAAATTTGGGCGGTGCTGCAGTCCCTTCAGCGGTGACAAGTTGACTGTCGGTATATCGAAGTGCTGAAGTGTTTGTACAGTAGGGCTACGATGGCTATCCGAGTACAGAACCAGAGCTCGAAACCTATCCAACTGCAGAGAGGTGTAAGACAGGGTGACGTTATATCCCCGAAACTCTTCACCGCTGCTTTGGAAGACGTTTTCAAGCTACTGGACTGGAAAGGATACGGTATTAACATCAATGGCGAGTACATCACTCACCTTCGATTTGCCGACGATATAGTCCTTATGGCAGAATCGCTAGAGGACCTTAGCACTATGCTCAATGAACTCAATAGTGCCTCCCAACGAATAGGTCTTAAGATGAACATGGACAAAACAAAGATCATGTTTAATGTCCATGTCACACCTATGCCGGTAGTTGTTGGGAGCACTATGCTCGAAGTTGTTGACGAGTACGTTTACCTGGGACAAATAATCCGACTAGGTAAGTCCAACTTCGACCGAGAGGTCAATCGACGGATTCAACTCGGCTGGGCAGCGTTCGGGAAATTACGACTTATTATGCGTGTTGCCAGTGATGACTTACGGATCAGAGACGTGGTCCTTCACTGCTGGCCGTATGAGGACGCTCAAGGTCGCTCAGCGAGCTATGGAGAGGGCTATGCTCGGAGTTTCTCTGCGTGATAGATTCAGAAATGAGGATATCCGCAGTAGAACCAGAGTGACCGACATAGCACAACGGATTAGTAAGCTGAAGTGGCAATGGGCCGGCCATATAGCTCGAAGAACCGATAACCGATGGGGAAGAAAGGTTCTCGAGTGGCAGCCTCGTACCGGTAGGCGTAGTGTAGGGCGACCCCCCCACTAGATGGAGTGACGACCTGGTAAGATATGCAGGAAGTCGATGGATGCAGGTGGCTCAGGACCGTGCTTTGTGGCATTACTTGGGGGAGGCCTATGTTCAGCAGTGGACTTGTGAAGGGCTGTGATGATGATGATGATATATATATATATATATATATATATATATATATATATATATATATATATACCCTTGACAGTTGTCCCTTGACCTTGACCCTTGTCTTCAATTTGTTACTTTTTCTTCTATTTTATTAAATTTATCATGTTTGTAGTGTTATGCTACTTACATATCATTTTACACTATTTTAAATTTATTTTTCCATTCTGTTTTTGATTTTCTGTATTCACCTCAAAACTGGATATTTTGCATCACCTTTATTTCCATAGGATCCTGTAACGTTTTTAAACCATAAGAACACAATAACAAATCATTTTCACTTCGTATTTTCACGCTATCAGCACTTTTTAAAATCGGTGTCAATGGAGTCTACCTTTTTCGATCTTTTATTTAGTTCTCCGTAACTCTGCAATTTCGGGCTTCGTGCGCGCTGTTGCGCTACCTTTTTTTCCTATATCAATAATATCTCATTTTTCACTTAAATCTTGCCGTTTTTCTATTACGAGCCTGAAACCAAAATTTGACATGTTTTGACATCGTTGTTTATCTGGTTGTCATGGCAATTTTTATTCAAATTCGTTACCGGTCTGACGTTTTTACTTCAAAACTTCCACAAAAATACTCTTTTCTTCTTGGCCATTTACAAAAATTTGCTTTTAATTTAAATAATTTCCCGTTCTTTTCACAAATCCGTCGTCGAGCGCGGAGCTCTCTAAAAAAAGTATAAAAGTCGAACAATCGGCCAATAAAGTGAGTCTCGCTTCAGCTTTCATACTAGAAGCATCTCCTAAAGGCCTTATCCCGGGGCCGCACTGCCCCGGGATCCTGCAAGCCTTTGCCTTCATCTGAAGTCGTCGTCTAGCTACGCCTACGCCTCCACCTACTAGTGCCCGCGCTTTCTTTAGCCGCTGTGTTTGTCAACTTCAAGCGCTGCGTGTACCTGCTCCAGACGCTGCGTGTACCTACTCCAGACGCTGCGTGTGCCTACTCCGGGCGCTGTGTGTACCTAGTCCGGGCGCTGTGTGTGCCTACTTCAAGCGCCACCTCACCTCCATTTTGGTTCTTAACTGAGGATAGATGTAGGTGTTGATCGTTATTGAATACTCATTTGTCATCCTTCTGTATATAATATATAGAATAGTCAAGCGCAGATTATTTATAAATATTAAGAATAATTAATGAATGTAGATAATATTATTTTATTAGTTATATCCAAGTCTTGCAAAAGTTGGTGTAAGTATCCTACTTACACCAACAAGAGGGCGTATCTTTAGAACTAATCTAAAACTTCTTACATTAATCGGTTAACCAGACACGGTTGACAAAATATAGCTTTTTTTTTTTTTTTGGGGCTGTTTTCTCGCGCTCTCCAGCGTATTGTTTTCTCGGGGCACTCTTTTGGGGCGGGGATGATTAGTAAAATGAATAAATCACACACAAAAGTAATAGCATTCCAATGGATAAGAGTAGACTGCAAAAATTAATAATCATGATGTCAAAGTCAGAATATTGGAAGTAAATCCCTAATATCTAATACTAATATCTTGAAACATTATCACGATTTGATTTTAATATATGATGGAGTCACGCTGCAGCTATATTGTGGATGCAGCATACATGAGTTGGTTTAAACGGGGAAAAACCACACTCTCACAGAATATCAACTCCTATTTACGTCTGTGTTTCCTATGGTTAGTGTAGAGAATCAAAGATCCTTAATACTGGAAGTGAGACGCTTCATCTTAGTCAGGTTGACTGTTTCCTCAGTTGTTACTTTATTCTTTAAAATAAAAATAAATAAACATATTATGAAACACTATTTAAATAGTACCCTGAGAAATCTCATTTTAATTTTTTACGTGGTAGAGCCATGCTGAGGTTATATTACTAGTATAGTTGTAGCACGAATGGGTCGGCTCGACCGGGGAAGGACCACGCTCTCACAGAATACCAGCGTGAAATAGTGGCTTAATACTGCTGCGTTTCGTATGGTGAGTGTAGAGAACCAGAGACCCTTTTTACTGGAAATGAGGCATTCCATCTTAGTCCTCACGGGTGACAACGCATCTACATTTTGATTCGTGATCGAAGATATATGTAGATGTCTATGGACCACAGCAACAACTTACCACCAGATAGACTGTGCGCTCGTTTGTCACCCTGTCCTATAAAAAAAATCATCACACACTACTACCCATAAGAATTGCCCTAAGTACATGGCTAAAACTTCACGGTGTCAATTTTATTAGAATCTGTCGGGACTACAGGAACGCTTTCGCAAACTATAGCAAACCTATAACATCTTATATCGAATTCATTACCCTCTTACGTTGAGTAAGTGAGGCTAGGAGCTGAAGGATCTCTTCAGTTCCTCATCATACGCAAGTCGCTTAAAACTTAAAATACAACGGAACATCCTCGATTCTGTCACTGAGTCCTCAATAATGAGATTTTGATGGACGCCTCATACGCTCCTGCCTATGATTAAGTTATTTTGTACTTCTAACTACATTCCAAAGACCTACTTCGGGTAGTGTTATTAGCTTATACTACAGTCTACGCTTGTGCAATTCAAATTACAACTAGTAACTTTGAACTCAAGAAAGAAATGTGATAAAAGGGCTATCTCAATAATAATTATATGTTATTGTACAAGATGATACATAACGGTATATTGTTTTTTATAAATACCGCTATTGGTAATTTTATCAAAAATATCTCAATAGCTCAATAGCCAGCGCGTGGGTCTACAATGCCGTAGTATGTGAATCTACAATGCCATCAGGTGTTTTTTTTTATTTTGATTTCTTCCTCTGTAATATTCTACCTCACAACTGGGCAAAAATAAATTATTTTCATAGTGAGGTCAAAGTTTTGGTCGAAAAATATGTGATTAAAGATTGATGATGGTTACAGGAAATTATTGTTCTTTCGATAAAAAACCATACCTATGTAAAAAATGAATCACCATCAACATTACAGTCCTTCACAAGTCCACTGCTGAACATAGGCCTCCCCCAAGATATGCCATAAAGCACGATCCGGAGCCACCTGCATCCATCGACTTCCTGCATGTCTTACCAGGTCGTCACTCCATCTAGTGGGGGGTCGCCCTACACTTTGCCTACCGGTATGAGGCTGCCACTCGAGAACTTTTTTTTCCCAATGGTTGTCGGTTCTTCGAGCTATATGGCCGACCCATTGCCACTTCAGCTTACTAATCCGTTGGGCTATGTCGGTCACTCTGGTTCTACTACGGGTATCCTCATTTCTAAGTTTATCACGCAGAGGAACTCCGAGCATAGCCCTCTCCATAGCTCGCTGAGCAACTTTGAGCGTCCTCATACGGCTAGCAGTGAAGGACCACGTCTCGGTTCCGTAGGTCATCACTGGCAACACGCACTGGTTGTATAACTTATTTTTCAGGTTTTGAGGTAAACCTGACCAGAAGATGTGTCGTTATTTCCCAAACGCTGCCCAGTCGAGTTGAATCCGTCGATTGACCTCTCGGTCGAAGTTGGACTTACCTAGTCGGACTATTTGTCCCAGGTAAACCTACTCGTCAACAACTTCGAGCTTAGGCTCCCAACAACTACCGGCATAGGTGTGACATGTACATTAAACATGATTTTTGTTTTGTCCATATTCATCTTAAGACCTATCCGTTGGGAGGCACTATTGAGGTCATTGAGCATAGTGCTTAATTCCTCCAGCGATTCTGCCATAAGGACTATATCGTCGGCAAATTGAAGGTGAGTGATGTACTCGCCATTGATGTTAATACCGTATCCTTTCCAGTCCAGTAGCTCGAAAACGTCTTCCAATGCAGCGGTGAGTTTCGGAGAAATAAAGTCACCCTGTTTTACACCTCTCTGCAGTTGGATAGGTTTCGTATTCTGGTTCTGTACTCGGATAGCTATCGTAGCCCTACTGTGCAAACACTTCAGCACTTCGATATACCGACAGTCAACTTGGCACTGCTGAAGAGACTGTAGCATAGCCCAAATTTCGACGGAATCAAAGGCTTTCTCATAGTCCACATTCGCCAGGCAAAGTGGTAGATTGTACTATTCGGACTTCTGTACAATTTGCCGAAGGGTAAGTATGTGTTCTATGGTACTAAATCCTTTTCGGAAACTGGCTTGTTCGAGAGGCTGGTAGTCGTCGAGTCTGCGTGCGAGACGATTCGTAATGACTCTCGAAAACAGCACATAGACGAGGCTCAGAAGGGATATTGGTCTGTAGTTCTTCTAGAGGGCGTTGTCACCTTTCTTGAAGAACAAGACCACCGCACTTCTGCTCCACGACTCCTGAGTAGTGCCACCATGGAGGACGGAATTGAAGAGATTCTGAAGGACTTCAAGTATTAAATTGGTTCTATTTAGGTTAGTTGCCTACCTTGGTGATCGCTGCCTTTTCACCTTGCGACTGAGAGATAAATTTGTCTTGTTTAATTTTTTTTGAATGGGTACCAGGAAAAAGAATATTATAATTTTTCAATTAGTTACTCGGTAATTGCTCTAACTATTTGAATGTTTCGTATTTCGATTATATTTTACTTTTCTAGTTTATCTAGGTAAATATCATTGCTGAAAAAACTATATAGTATTCAAACGCTCAGTATAAAATATTATCTAAAATGAATATTAAAATAGATAATCTATTTTTATTTCTATTGGTATCCCCGATGGTCTCCCATTTAGGACCCTAAAAGATCTTTTTAAAAGGTGATAGATTATTTCTTCCCTCGGAGCCCCTTTTTTGATGGTAAATCACTCTAAGCAAATGTATTTTAAGTTTATGTTTTATTCAATTAAAGTCAAACAAGCCTCTAATCATTCATTACACACGTCAATTAAAAATGCACTGCGGGATTGCAGCCTTTGCCATAGATTGCTCTATTGTTTCAACGGTTTCTAGAGAATTGCAAACCGCAGTTTTTATTATTATAAGTTGTTAACGGGAAGGTATCGCTATACATTTTCTGTTTCTTTCCCTCTATAGCCACTTACCGCAATCACGGGATGAAATAGGGTAGAGGATAATCTTACGTAGATTCTTCGAGCTATATTTTCACTTCATCTTAGTAATCTGTTGGATTAAATCGGTAACTCCTATTCTTCTGTGGATATACTTACTTTTAAGTCTATCTCGCAGATTAAACCCGCATAGCCCAAAGAACTGACAATTGATTGAAAAGTAAGGTTCTTGAGTGGAAGCTTCGTACTCGTAGACGAATTTTAGGGCGGCCCCCCACTTGATGGAGTTACGACCTGATAAGTCCTCCAGGAAGACGATGGATGCAGGTGGCTCATGAACGTGCATTGTGGGATTCCTTGAGGTAGGCCTATGTTCAGAAGTGGGCTTGTGAAGGGCTGTAATGGTAATGAAGATGATGATTGTATATTATTCTCACAGAATATTATTGATTAATTTATTTATTTATGATTTTTTAACATAACACTGCATTTTAACTAGTTATTCAAAACCTTAACATGACTATAATGATTTATTTATATATAATTCTATTTCATCCAATACTATACAAAACATTGAACAAAATTATGTTGTAATTTGCATGTAACAAATGCGTTGCCCCAACAATTGATAATTAAGATCATGTGAACAAACACCTTTTAGACAAAAAAATTATTGATTGATTGAAACACTTCTAAACCGTTGACATTGCTTTGTTTATATTATAAGTAATTTGTATTATAATCAGACACTGCAGTTTTGTCCTCTAACGGGGGTGCAACGTTCACAGTTTATAACATTAATGACTATAGCCCTCTAATAGTTTACGGACGCAAATTTGAAACAGTATCAGATTAAATAAGGAAGATAAAAGATATGGTCAAGTGACGACTATATTTGACAGGATAAAAGTGATAAAATAGGCGTAGTGTAGGGCGACCCCCCACTAGATAGAGTAACGACTTGGTAAGACATGCAGGAAGTCGATGGGTGCAGGTGGCTCAGGACCGTGCTTTGTGGCATTACCTGAGGGAGGCCTATGTTCAGCAGTGGACTTGTGAAGGGCTGTAATGATAATGATGAAGATGATATCCTTTTTTCCCTGTATCCTTCTAATGTAACCTGTAGTCGTACTTTTATATTGCAAAACTATGACAAAATAATGTTTTTTACGTACGTATATATTTTTGTCACATCGTAAAAACGTGTAACACGGAAACAAAAATAAAAATAGATATAAGAAGTTTTTTTTTTGGTCAACGTTATTTTTTCTTGTACAATTGAAATGTGTAATATCATTGTTTGCAGAAATGGTTCTAAATTTTAATATAAAAGTGCCTTTAAACTGGCAACTAATGGTGCTCCTGACGTAGTCTCTGATTAAAATAATCTGAACCATGAAGAGATAAGATCTTAAGGATTTCAATCAATTTTAATGCGACCTCGGATGTCGGTTTTATGTTCCGAAAACATTGAATTTTGTAGGAAAATACTCTGTCGCTAAAAAACCTAACACATTTTGGTTGTTAAGAATCTTTATTAAATATTAAAAACAATATCTAATTAGTGGTTCAAATATTAGTCTCTAAGAAATGACTATTTATTTGTGTCGTTTTGTACAGAGGCTATCGGTCCGTGAGGTTCATGTGCGGTGAAGTTCGTAAAAGAACTGTGTGTTGCACAACTGGTCGTCGCAGCTGATGATAAGAGGGCTGGTTGTTTTCTCACTTAAAGGCTACGCATAGCCAATCAGCGAGGAAATGCAGCCAGCGTTTTTGACATAATATACTCAGTTCCTTAAAATATCAGAAAAATAAAATCATATTTTTCTTCTGATTCCATTATGTTCAGTATTTAAATAAAAATTATGGAAATATTTTTAAGTGGAAGTTATTACATATTTGTTTGTAATAATACAAAAATTTATACTTGAACTGATTTTTCAAACATTAAAAACTAACGTTGTTTGTTAAACAATTGATAATTGTTTCACGTTGATATTCAGTCAGTCAGGTCAGTAATTTAGTTCAGGAAATAAATTATATAATAATGACCGGCATGCCTGGCTGGTCAACGATCATTTATATTTTATCAAATTCTTCGATTTTACAAAAACACCCCTCGAATGTCGCGGCCATTTTGGTTAATATGGCACATCTGTCAAGCACTTCATGAAGTACTTCCCGACTACTTCCTGATGTTCATTAAAATGACTATTTCCAAGACATTTTGTATAAAATGTATATTAAAATCATATATCAATGGAAACTTTATTAAATAAGATTCAGATTTAAGAAACCAGATTATGTATAACTTGAATACAAGTTTACTTCGAAAGCGATACTAATTTGAAAGTGAAAGTAAGAAAAGTGTTTTTCTCCAATTTTCTGTAAAGGTGTAATAATTATAATATAAAGTCTTTATTCCAAGTACTATTCGTTTAACTTGTATGTCAAAAGCATATTTAACAATAAATAATTAAAACAAAGAAACTTCTTCATACATTTTTTGTTTACGACAAGGTCGAGAAGGGCTTTACTTAGCTCTACTCGAATACGGGACAAAAAATTGGGATGTTTACAAAAAAAATACACATTATTAAATCAAATTTAGACAAAAGCAATCATTATTGCGTATATATATGTTATATAAATGTATGTTTTATATATATCTATACATATAATAAAACAGTAACGAAAGAAAAACTGTACATTGAGTATTTTCGAGAAAAAATAAGTGGCTTTTGTTAGAAAAACTTAACTGATGACAAAAAGTGACTTTTTAGAATTTTTGTCTCTCTGTTTGTCTGTGTGTACGGTACGGCTTCACGCCAAAACTACTGGATAGATTGAATTGAAATTCAGCAAAAATGTTCTTCTTAAACCGAGGAAGGCTTTAGGCTACATATTATCACGCCGTATGTTATAGGAGGTAAGCAGTATTGATTTTAAAAGGTTTTTCTTCGTAATTGAATACAGAAAATAATTGAATGCACAAAATGACATGTTATTAGTTAAAATAAAAATAAAAACTTAACTCTGGAAACATAATTATCACGCTATTTTTATAAAGGAGCGGGGCAGTAATATTATAAATTGCAAGGGAACAGCTGTTTAACAATATGTCAACGGGGACTTTAGCGGTAAAGTCAGGCGACCGTTTACCGCATTAAATGGTTTAAGTTTTGATCAAGTTTAAATCCCATAATATTATTGAAAAATCGTAATTTTAGTTTAATTTTTGCACTTTTTATGTGCATTAGGAAATCTGAGAACTTTATATGTCCTATATAATTGTATAGAGAGTTTCACACCAATATTACTAAACAGATTGATTGGTGGTACAACAAGTTACACTATCATGAAGTTAAGTCAAACTTTTGGTTCTAAGTTATATCTTACCAAGCACATTTATTGCAGGTAATTGATGTATGTAATTCTTAGTTTTGTTCCTTGCTGCTCTTACCATATTTTTTAATGCAAAAATAAAAATGGTGTCATAGCAAAAAATATTCCACGTGAAGAGTTTTTTCTGCTGTGAGAATAAATTTGAAGATCTGGAACACCTGTTGTGGAACTCCAAAGCCCAGCGACATTATAACATATATAGGAATGACGTCTTAGCAAAAGGGTTTTAGTCTGATGGGCATTTCGTGTTGACATACAAAAATGAAAGATCTGGAACGTCTCGAATCGTCTCGCGCACAGAGAGTTTTAGATCTTCGATTTTGACGACCCCGTTGTCGCTCGCATAAGCAACAGGATCCGCGTATGAAGTCGCGGACAGAAGCTAGTATTAAGTATGTTACAAATCACAACAGACAGGCAGGTTGACGGATAGCTAGGCAGACAAACCAAACATTAATAAAAGATTATTCATGCCCTAATAACCCGTGAGCGTAATGGAAGTCATTTATTTCAATATTAAAGAGATATACTTCATTTTTTTTATATGATTTCATTGTATAGAATATATATATATATATATATATATATATATATATATATATATATGTGTGTGTGTGTGTGTGTGTGTGTGTGTGTGTGTGTGCAAAAAAGGCACGTATGGCAATTCACAATGCTGTATTAGTCCCTACTTTAACGTATGGTAGTGGAAGTCGGGTGTGGCAGAAGAAGCACGAAAGTGGAATAAATGCAGTAGATATGCGGTCGCTAAGGAGTATGTTAGGGCTGAATCTGAGTGACAGGGTGAGAAACTGTTTGAAAAAGAAGAGTGTGGTTTGCAAGATGATGCGGTGACCAGGATTAAGAAAGGAATGCTGCGGTGGTTAGGTCATGTAGAAAGAATGAATGAGGAAAGACTAACAAAGCTAATATATGTTGCAGAGTTGGAAAGGGACGTCCTAGGCGAAAGTTTGTCGACCAATTTGCCGATATATTAAAAATGGGCCAAATTAAGAGTAACCTTAACCGACGAGCATGTATGGGTAGGTATATAGATGTGGAAGAGGCGAGAGAGGTATGTCAGGATCGTGCTAAATGGAAGTCTGTAGTCTCTGCCTACCCCTCTGGGTGACAGGCGTGAGTGTTCATGTGTATATATAGCGATTGTAACAGAGAACGCGCTCATAGTCGGCCATCTTTGTTATTTTGTCATACAAGTGACAGCTGTCAAATAGGCTTCCTTGCATAAAATTTACGACTCCTTTAGTGGAAGTTAAGTTTTTAAATTTTTTTGCTTATTTATCTCAAAATGGACAATAATAATAGTGAATGTGATGAAAATTATGTTTATAAGACTACAAAAAGAGGAAGTCACAACACAGTCGGATATCTGAAGTCTTGAAAAGTTAAAAATATCGAGTCATGAATCCAATCCAGCCTGTGGTTGCAGATTGGAAATTTTCGACGGGATTCCTATGGAAGTAATAACCCTCGTTCTCCAGAATTTTAATTAGCTAACATCACATGACGCCGAAAATAGCTATTTAAATGGATTGATCTCTGTTCTCGCAGTTTAAAGACATTTCAAGAAAGAAGGAATATTTCATTACGATGTTGTTACAAGTTCAGGGTTTTTGCTATAATTGATTCAAAATTTAAAGACATATTTATATGCTAGAAGGTTTTTATGTCAATACATAGAATATAGAGAGAAATTTTGAATATTCAGTAGCAAGTTTAAAAGAAACTGGATGTGCTCCGGTTGATAAAAGATGCAAACGTAATAGTCATGCTAAACTTAACGACGATGCCAAAAGATTAGGATATATAGGATAAGGATGCTGTGGCCCATAGACATCAAAATTTATCCTAGATTAAGAATAAAAACTTAGATGCGTTGTCAAACCTGAGGACTAAGATTGAATGCCTCGTTTCCAGTATAAAATGTTCCCTGGATCTCTTCCGATTCAACTCGGCTGGGCAGCGTTCGGGAAATTACGACACATCTTCTTGTCAGGTATAGCTCAAAATCTGGAAACTAGATTGCACAACCAGTGCGTGTTACCAGTGATGATCTACGGAGCTGAGGCCGTATGAGAATGCTCCAGGTCGCTCAGCGAGCTATGAAGAGGGCTATATCTATGCTTGGGGTTTCTCGGCATGATAAACTTAGAAATTAGTATATCCGCAGTAGAACTGACCTGACTGACGCAGAAGACTGACCGACATAGCCCAATGGATTATTAAGTTGAAGTGAAAATGGGCCGACCATATAGCTATATGCCATATGGACAACCGTTGGGGAAAAAAGTTTCCCGAGAGGCAGCCTCGTACTGTTATGCGTAGTGCAGGGCGACGCCCCACTAGATAGTGACGACCCGGTAAGTCGATTGATGCAGGTAGCTCAGGACCGTGCCTTGTGGTATTCCTTGGGGGAGGTCTATGTTCAGCAATGGACTTATGGAGGGCTGTAATGATGAGAAATGATGAAAAGTGGAGACGTCATTAGTAGTAAGTGGGTGCTTATAGTCAAAGAAGGAGGTAAATTTAAATAAAGATTAGTTGCATTGGCTATTAACAGTTATGGGATGATTTTGAAGTTTTGAAGAAGACCCGGGACTCGTAACTCGTCATTTTTTTGTTTTAATTTTGATAAAATAGGAAAACGTAATAGTCATGCTAAACCTAACGATGATGTCAAAAGTTTAATAAGAAGGCATATTAAGTCATTTAAATATAGTGTATGTTATGTTACTATGATATAATTTTTTATATTTTTTTTATAAATCATTATAACACCATATTTTTACCTTTTTGTTCTAGGTCGTTTCAGTTTTTACATGCTTCAAATGAAACATATTTTCCTGAAGAGTTGAATGTAAAATAATGAATTCAATGTTCCTTCAAGATAATCAAGGTATACAAGTATGTACCTGTATGATCTGTATGACAGGTGTCAACTGTATCTTATGAAACTTATAGAGATATTTTTGCACCGATTTTAACATTGATTTTGGCTATCCTCGTGCAGATACATGCAGCATTTGTGACGAATTCATGGCAAAAACAAAAGCATTGGGGGCTAAGAAAAAGACATGCACTGATACAATTGCCGAGTCTACATTGGATTGGGAAATTTTTAATCTTTTTAATCAAAACAAATTACATTAGCTACAAGCAAGCAACTTTTATTATAGAAAACTGATGGCAAGGCTGCAAAGTAGAGAGGCCGGCTGCACAATGGAGGCAATGTGTTTTGACTATGGTAAAACTCTTTGTGCTCCCAACATACGAGTATAAACAAACGACTACTTATTATAAACGACAGCTACCAGTGTATGCTTTCAATGCGCATGTATTATCTTCATCACAAAAAGTCTTTTACCTGTATCCAGAAACGAAAGGTAAAAAAGTATGCGATGATGTATGCTCGCTTGTCCAAGTGATGGATTTATCTATAACTTCAAGAAGCCATGAAGCCATTTGCGGAGGAAAATTTTACTATTTGTGTTTCTTGCATCATTTAGTACACATTGAGAAAAAGCTGAAAAAGAAAATAACAGTGGTGTTTCCAGTGAGAGGCCACTCGTATATGGAGTTCGATAAATATATGGGTTTGGTGAAATCTAAGACAACAGCAGAACTTTCATCAGTTTTGATAGAATTTTTTTAAATGCTCACTATAAGCCAAATCCATTTGAAGAAAAATGGTGGACAAATCTTATTTCAGGTCACGGACTAGTCATTTGGACACAATATATGCTAAAAATCATCTTCTCCTTCACGCCCTATTAAAGTTCTCAAAATTGATAAGTTAAGTATTAAAATAGGCCTTTGCTCGACTTTTAAGTTTCTCTGTGAATCTGCTTGCCTCAGTGGTAGAAAAAAGAAAACCAGTGAGGTGAACACTGTAAAACAAAATGAATTAATTTTGCCTGTAAGGCTGTATACAAACATACTGCCAATATCTGCTGAAAAATATAGTGACCTTCAGGACTTAAAAAAAGTTTTATTTGAAGAAGGAGAAGAATATCCGTATTGCAAGGCATCTTTTTTTCTATATGTTGCTGCCGAAACATAGCTGGCGACGGAGCAATAACCAGAGAACTTTATCTGAGAAGAAAAAGGGGGAGGATAGATCTTCGCCCGAGGAGGGACTGCCATGAGGCCGATGGCGCCGGTGGGGCAGCAGATTTGTACGATAGCGTTCCCATGGCCCTGCCAATATGCCGCGGCCTTGGAAATTCACCAAACATACATTATAATCATCTATTTACACTTTGGCCCAGCGGCATGCACGGTCCAACCATACATATCCGCTGGCGTTTATTAAAATACATTTTAAGCAGTCGCTATAGTTTGACAATTATGAAAATTGTGTTAGTTCACGTATTCACCTTAACCGTGAGGTACGCAAACTCATTAAGATAACATATAACATTTGTAAATAACATAACATAATATATTATAATCTTACATTTTTCACTTGATAAAGAAACTACTAAAATTAACATAAACTTTAAATTATTGTTAAACATTCATTCAATACCTGAACAAAACATTCTTAGAAAGCTAATGTGATATCTAGGACAAAACTAAATTAGTTGACAATTATTGCATACATTTGGCTCTATTAAAACCAAACTAAGTGACACACATTGTCTGTTGTGACACTAGCTGTTACTGACAATTTGGTAAATGGACATAACAGGAATTTATATCAGGCGGGAATTCTGGAGGCTTGTGACGTATTGTTGCAATGGGCATTAATTTCTATATAACTGTAGCAGTTTCATTAATTTGCAATTATTAATTTTACTTCATTAAATTATGAACATTTTTAACATTTCGTAACTTCAGTAGCATTTATCTGGAAACCGATGATAGCCGGTTAGAATTCCAGGTGCAAAAATTATTTATATTGCTGACGCAAGCTATGTAGACATAACTAAAGACCAGCTAACTAAGCTTGAGAGACTTCAAAATACTAGTATTCGGTTCATATTTGGATTGCGCAAATTTGACCACATTTCCCAATTTCGCTCACGTCTCAAGTGGTTACCTATCCAATTTCGCCGGAACATGCATATTCTTTGTATTCTGTACTGTGTCTTATTTCACCCTTCTACTCCTCCTTATCTTAAGGAGAAGTTTAGTTTTGTTGGGCTTCCAGGGGAACCTTTACTAACTCATTTTAAGGGTACCAACTCACAATACATCTTTCTTTAAGAAATCTTTTACTGTATAGTCTATTAAGTTCTGGAATGCCCTACCTTTCTGAGCTTCGCGTATATACACGCGAAGCTCAGACTATTGTAGTCTTTAAGCGACTTCTTAAAGAGCATTACTTGTCTCAATCGTTTGAAAATCATTAGGATAAATTATGTGATTATGTAGTTGTATATGTGTATATATATGTATATGTGTATATGTATGTATGTATGTGTATGGATATATATATATATATATATATATATATATATATATTTTTGTGTGTGTGTGTGTGTGTGTGTGTGTGTGTGTTTATGTATATACGTATGTATATGTGTATCATATTTTTTTAATGTATTAGTTATTTATATGTTATTTTATTGCATGTATTGATATTATATTAGGTAAATTTATATTGCACCACCTACCTAGTATTCACTGTTTTATTCCTTTACACCTTTGGTTGCCTGGAAGAGATCGCTATGTAGTGATCAGGCCGCCAAATTGTACATGTAATCTGCTCTCTGTTATGTTCTTTGTAAATTTGTTTGTGGTGTACAATAAAGTATATTCATTCATTCATTATAAGGCCAAATCGTATTAGTCAAATTGTGAAAAGAGCCAATATAATTACAGGCTCCGAGGCATTTCATCTTAGTCCTCAGAGGTGGTAACACTTCTGTAGCATTATTTTTTTTTGAAGTTTTTTGCAGGGGACCATGGACTGCAGCAGCTGTTTACCATCAAGAGGACTGGACAATTCATTTGACACTTCAAATTTATCAAAATACTAATAATAATAAATGTATTCGTTTCTTAAACAAACAGAAAAAAATAGCTTATGTTTATGGAGCTATGTAAGTAACACTACTAAAATCGGTCTGTAGTTCTCCAAGACTTCCTCTCCTTCCTTCTTTCGTCCTTTTAACCTCTCAAACCCCTAGCGGTCTCATGAGACCGCGGCCACATTCCGTTAAATCCCTAGCGGTCTCAAGAGGTCGCACCCACCCACAGCACTTTAAACCATAAAAACTTATGTATAGAGACTAGTTTTCTTTGAAAAATTTGGCATTATATAATCAATATGAAATACTCTATCTTTTGGTGCAATAATAAACTGTTATCCTATGAATATTTATTTACAATCTACGTTCATTTCGTACGCCATTTTCGCGCGAGTGTTATTGTGTTAATTTTTGGGTTTTTCTAGTGTTTTATTAGTGTTCTAGTGTAATTTTTTATTATAAACGTGTAATGAATGTTTTTGTGTGAGTCTAATATATATTGAAATACTTGCGATTTTTACGTTGCCAACATTCGCTTGGTATACTTTTTTGTTATCAAAGTACAATAATTTTTTTTTGTAATGAAGTAACCTGACTTTAGTTTACAGGATAGAAAATTTTGTATAGATTTTAAAATACTAAACTTCTTCATAGAAAAATAATCTCTAAATATAAGTTTTAATGGTTATAAGAGCTGTGGGTGGGTGCGGTTGCATGAACCGCTCGGGATTTGCCGGGCGCATGCGAGTGCATGTGATTTTTATGGCGCTTGAAGGGTTAATCCGACCATGTTTATAGCATCCAAAGAAGTCTTCGACAATGTTAATGTACTTTTAAATGTACGGGACAGCCACTAATTTTTACAACGAATAGATTAATTTCCCTTCCAATTTTTATACTTTTTTCGATATTCCCTATATAGTATTAGAGCATTGAGCTATAATACTTTCTGTCTCATTTTCTCCAACGTGAATCTTATGAATTTATGTGTCTGTCTCTTTTTACTGTCGCTTTTTCGTTTCATAGACGTTCAAATCACAACGATGCTAAAGAAGTTTTCACTTCAAAATTCTACTTTACGATAAAACGCGCTCATTGCATTTAGTACCCAGTAAAAAGTGCACACTGTCTATGAAACGCTAGAACGAGCTGATCGTAGCGACTGTAACAGAGAACGCGCTCATAGTCGGCCATCTTTATTATTCTGTCATACATGTGACAGCAGTCAAATAAGCCTAATTGCATAAATATTACGACTCCTGTAGTGGACGTTAAGTTTTTAAAAGTTATTGCTTATTTATCTCAAATTTACAACAATAGTAGTAATTGTGAAGAAAATTATGTTTATAAGACTACAAAAAAGAGGAAGTCACACGATGGGATGTATGTAAGTATAGGAACCGGATACCCTATTTACTGGATAGGGGCATAACATCTTAGTACCCAGGTATGAAAACGCACCTGCGTTTGAATTCTTAATCCAGAACAACAGAAGCTATAACGTGGATTTTTTATTTTTTTAGTTTATTGAAAGTTTAATCATTTCTAATCCAACGATTGGTAGCTTAGTTTTGATGTTTTATTAATTGCAAGTCAGTTTAAGATAGTTCCAGTAAAGAAAAATATTTATAACTGCATTTTAAAGAATTATATTTTTTAATATTCTTTTCAACTTGTTTAAAACATGTAATATTATTTTTTAAGTGTTTTTAATATAAGACCAGGTGAAAGTTCACAGGGGTTAAGTATAATTTACATTTACCTGAAAACCTCAAGCAGTTGAGCCACAACATTGTTTAATCTAACCTTTGGACCGCATAACCTTCGACTTGAATATTAATGTTGTAAGGTCAAAAACAAAGACACATCCTGCTCTTAATCACACAACTGTGTTTGTCATTCAAGTTCTTGTGCTATATTAAAGTAAAGGTATTATATATGTCTTTCAAGACTGTATATGGGCCCTTAATAAGAGAATATTTTAAATATTAATGTCGTAATGCCAATTACAATGTCGTATTATTCTAATACTACTATATGTCATTCAAAATCTTTTGCTATATTTAACAACAACATGAATTTCTTTTGTCCTTCTTTCCTCCTTAATTTTTGCTGCATGATCAAACAACCGAAACAATCCTGTCTTAATTTTGATCACAATTTGATCTTGCAAACAACACTTTTCTCATATCACCGAATTTCTCATCCCAAATGGCTAAACTCCAATATCCAATAACATGAGATTTTTTTTTACATTTCTTAAAATTGCCTCTTATGGTACCTACAATACCAAGTTTGGTGTCGGATTTTGTTAAGCCGGCACTTCCGACAAAATATATATATTTTTTATAGAATAACATAGTCCACCTGATGGTAAGTGGATGCTGTGGCCCATAGATATCAAAATTTATCCTAGATTAAGATTAAAAACGCAGATGCGTTGTCAAACCTGAGGACTAAGATTGAATGCCTCGTTTCGAGTATAAAATAGTCCCTGGATCTCTTCCGATTCAACTCGGCTGGGCAGCGTTCGGGAAATTACGACACATCTTCTTGTCAGGTATAGCTCAAAACCTGGAAACTAGATTGCACAACCAGTGCGTGTTACCAGTGATGACCTACAGAGCTGAGACGCGGTCCTTCACTGAGGCCGTATGAGAACGCTCCAGGTCGCTCAGCGAGCTATGAAGAGGGCTATATCTATGCTTGGGGTTTCATGGCATGATAAACTTAGAAATTAGTATATCCGCAGTAGAACTGACCTGACTGACGCAGAAGACTGACCGACATAGCCCAACGGATTATTAAGTTGAAGTGAAAATGGGCCGACCATATAGCTATATGCCATATGGACAACCGTTGGGGAAAAAAGGTTCCCGAGTGGCAGCCTCGTACTGGTATGCGTAGTGCAGGGCGCCGCCCCACTAGATAGTGACGCCCCGGTAAGGCATGCAGGAAGTCGATGGATGCAGGTAGCTCAAGACCGTGCCTTGTGGTATTCCATGGGGGAGGTCTATGTTCAGCAATGGACTTGTGGAGGGCTGTAATGATGAGAAATGATGAAAAGTGGAGAAGTCATTAGTAGTAAGTGGGTGCTTATAGTCAAAGAAGGAGGTAAATTTAAATAAAGATTAGTTACATTGGCTTTTAACAGTTATGGGATGATTTTGAAGTTTTCGCCCCAGTAGCTGGATTAACGACATTTGGAATGTTTATTGGCAATATCAGTTCAATGAAAACTACCAGTTTACCAAATGAATGTCACTGGAGTCTTTTATCTATGGAAAAATATAAGGAAACATTTATTTAAGACTGCCTGATGGGAAAACATTTAAATTAAACAAATCGATTTATGGTTTTAAAAGTTTTCCTAAATGTGGAATGATAAATTCAATACAGTGATGGAAAATGAAAAGTATAAAAGTGTATAGTAATACCCTTATAAAATTAATAAAAGAAAAAGCTAAGTATCACCATCTCTGGAAAAAATTCAATAATCCAGAAGATTATGCCTCTTTCTCCACAATACGATCTAGGGTAAAGAAACTCGAAAAAGAATGCTATTTCTCTCATATCAAATTATATCAAGATAAAATCAAATCATCAATCAAATCATCATCAAAAAGAAGGAACCGATCTAATGATCCTCATGTAATGCAGTTAAATGGCTGTAATGTCCTTAATGAATTTGAGATCTGTAATGCTTTTAATGAATTTTTTTGCAGAAATTTTAGCCAACTACCACGAAAATAATGTGATATATCTAAAGAGAGAGTGACAAGCTATAATATAATAAGTGGTATACACATCTCAATTGCCGACACAATGAAATTCCAAAAACCCTTAATTGTTCCGAAAGTGATGAAATTCTTCCCCTTTTCTTTGTCGAATGTGCGAAGTCGTTGGCAGCTCCTATAAAAGTAATATTTAATAGATGTTTTCAAGAAGGATACGTGCCAAAAATTTGGATATAGTAATACCCTTATAAAATTAATAAAAAGAAAAAGCTAAGTATCACCATCTCTGGAAAAAATTCAATAATCCAGAAGATTATGCCTCTTTCTCCACAATACGATCTAGGGTAAAGAAACTCGAAAAAGAATGCTATTTCTCTCATATCAAATTATATCAAGATAAAATCAAATCATCAATCAAATCATCATCAAAAAGAAAGAACCGATCTAATGATCCTCATGTAATGCAGTTAAATGGCTGTAATGTACTTAATGAATTTGAGATCTGTAATGCTTTTAATGAATTTTTTTGCAGAAATTTTAGCCAACTACCACGAAAATAATGTGATATATCTAAAGAGAGAGTGACAAGCTATAATATAATAAGTAGTATACACATCTCAATTGCCGACACAATGAAATTCCAAAAACCCTTAATTGTTCCGAAAGTGATGAAATTCTTCCCCTTTTCTTTGTCGAATGTGCGAAGTCGTTGGCAGCTCCTATAAAAGTAATATTTAATAGATGTTTTCAAGAAGGATACGTTCCAAAAATTTGGAAAACTGCCAATATTGTACCAATCCATAAAAAGGGATCAAAAAAATTCGTTCAATTATAGGCCAATATCAATACTGAACGTGTTAAGTAAAGTAATGGAAAAAATAGTCCACAGGCATATATACCCGTTAGTTATTCGAAATATTCCTTGCCAGCAACATGGCTTTGTTGTGCGTGGTCGCTCAACCTGCACCAATCTTTCCATCTTTAGCAACGATGTCCTTAGAGGGATGGATAATGGCCTCCAAATAGATGCTACATATACGGACTTTGAAAAGGCTTTTGACCGCGTTGATCATATTGTTACGCGCCTAAGTTGATGTCATGTACCCGGCACTAGCGCCATCTAGAGTCGGGGACGAAGAACTAAGCTTCTAGAAGCTGCACTCGGACTCTCGACCCCTTGCGCGTGTTTACTTGAATATTCTGGATGTTTCGGTGCTAATTTGTATTTATAGGCACTGCAAGATGCGATCGGGGAATTATTGAATTCGGCGAGACAAGCGAAGCTTCGGAGCGAAATAAAGTGAATAAGTGTGATTAATTATTAGTGTTTTAAATTTTGATTTGTGTAAAGCAAGTTAAAGTGTTAATATAGGTAATTTTATCGGCAATTTTTATTGTCACAAACCTCAAGCTTCTAACAATTGGTGTCAGAAGTGGAATAAAATCATGCCGATTTTACCTAAGGAAGAAACGAAGGGTGTCCGTACCCGAAATCAACGCCAGCAGGAGACGCACCAAAGAAGATTTCGTGGTGCAACGCCGCTGACGTCGGAGGGTCAGCCGCCGGCTGCAGGCCCGTTAGTAGCTCCTACATCTGCAGCACCTGACTTAGGTGCTCTGATGGTGATGCTGCAGGAACAGGCTCGCCGACAGGAGGAACAGGTCCGTCAGTTGAAAGAGCAGCTGCAGAGCGGACAAGAGGAACAGGCCCGCCGACAGGAGGAACAGGCCTGCCGACAGGAGGAACAGATGCTCCTCATGAAGTACCTTCACGCTACCTTTGGGAAAGAGATAAGGGAGGTGAAGGATAGGGTTGCTCAACATGACAACCGCCTGTCGGAAGCTGAAACCCGAATCGAAGAACATGAAACCCGAATCAACCATGTGAACAATCGGTTTGACAACGTGATGGCTGACGTGGGGATGGAACTACAGCTCCCGTAGTAGCTACAGCACCTTTGCTACGTGGATTCAAAGTGCCGCCGTTCGACGGGACTTCTTCCTGGTCGGCCTACAAAATCCAGTTTGAGGCCGTCATGGAGGCAAACGGCTGGAATAAAAGCCAGGCCATGACTGCACTCACTTTAGGCATGCGCGACCAAGCCTTAACTGTGTTGGAAGCTCTCGGTAAGAAAGTGACCTACGAGCAACTCCTTGAGGCGTTGGAGACGAGATATGGCAACGCTCACCTGGAACATGTCTTTCGCGCGCAGCTTAAAGATCGTGTGCAACGCAGCAACGAAAACCTGCAGCAGTGGGCCCTTGAGGTGGAGAAGATGGTTCGAAAAGCATACCGGTCTGTACCTGCGCTCATTGAAGGAAACCTGGTGCAGACATTCATTGACGGCATCCGCGACCTGGAGGTCAGAGCTGCTGTGAGGCTGGGGCACCACGAGACGCTTAAGGACCCCTTGGCTCATGCACTGGAGGTGGAAGACGTGCGGCAGGATCTTCGCTCCCATCGCGTCAGAGAGATTGCAGCAGCTACGGTACGCGACCGCAATAAAGGATACAGCCTTAGGTGCTATGGCTGTGGGGAAAAGGGCCATCTTCGATCCAGCTGCCCTAAGCGAACCCTAGAAAGGGAAGGTGATCCATCTCGAGAGGGTAGTGCAGCTAACGGTACCACCTGGCGGCAGCTGGATCATCGCTCCCCTCACGCTAGGGAGGTTGCAGCAGTTACGGTTCGCGACCACAATAAAGGATACAGCCCTAGGCGCTGTGGCTGTGGGGAAAGGGGCCATCTTCGATCCAGCTGCCCTAAGTGAACCCTAGAAAGGGAAGGTGAATGATCTCAGAAGGGAAGTGCGGCTACTATCACCGCCCAGTAGCAGCCGGGATACGAGTTTACTATCAGACATCGCAGCGGGAAATCTCATGGCAACGCAGATGCACTGTCAAGAAGACCTAGTCCTGAAGATTGCAAACATTGTACTAGGCAAGAGAGTTAGGAAGTGGAATCCGTGAGGATGCTCAGGACAGACCATCTCAGCAACGAGTGGAAGGACAGCCTACGACATGCACAGCAGGAAGATCCGGACATCAAGCCGATTCTGGAATGGATGAAGGCCCGTGCTAACAAGCCTAAGTGGAGCGACGTCTCAGCTATAAGTTCAACCACTAGAGGCTATTGGGCCCAGTGGGACAGCTTGCTGATTCAGGATGGAGTCTTGTGCCGTAAATGGGACAATGGTCGAGGAGACAGCTGTATTTTGCAAATGGTTGTCCCTAAGGCTAAAGTGCCGAATGTTCTACAGCTGTGCCATAATGGTCGTTCAAGAGTCCATCTGGGAGTTAAACGAACTCTACTGAAGGTCCGAGAACAGTTTTACTGTGTCCATTATCGTGACGATGTCGAGGAATGGTGTCAATGGTGTAATTTGCATAAATGAATGCAGTTGAAAGATCGCCGCACCCTACTCCAGATGCTATTTCTTCATGATATCTGCAGTAACAAAATTGATAGCACTGAATTAATTTCCAGTACTTTACAACTACAAGCACCTACAAAGCGCACTAGAGCTACTCCGTTATTTAATGTTCCTTTAAGTAACTCAAATTATGCACAGAATTCTGTAATATGTCGCATACTTAATGCCTATAATAAAGAATTTTCTTCAACTGACATCTTCCACCAAAGCAAATCCGTCTTTAAAAAAGATGTTATTTCAATATTAAGTAATAAATTATAACAAACACACATACATTCACGCACCACACACACACACACACACACACACACACACACACACACACACACACACACACACACACACACACCAAACAACATCGCACGCACGCACGCATGCACGCACGCACGCACACACACACACACACATACACATACACACACACACACACACACACACACACACACACACACACACACACGGCACGCAAATGTGTACATTATGTTATGTAAATTTCATGTTATTTATTATTGTATAGTCGGAGAGTAGTTATGCAATATTTTTACTTTTATTTTATTTTTTTGTTTCTGCTTATTGTCTCTTTCTTTTTGTGAAACTTATTTTTTAAATTCTTCAATATAATATTATTATTTAATATATCCAAGTACTTTGTAATTAATATTATTAATTTGTAATTTTATTAATTGTAAACTATAACAAGCGATAGTATGTACATTTATATAAAGTAAGAACCTGTTATTGGCGTTATGGATTATTTGAGAAGTTCTGTTAATATTTATAACATGCTGTTGGTTAGAACCAATATTTATATAATTAAAGTTTAAAATTGAGAGAATTGATAAAATTAATCATAGATGATCAATTTTATCAATTCTCTCAATTTTAAACTTTAATGCACTCTAATTTTAAAATGAGGGATTTAGGTGTAGCTAAAACCTGTTTAAGAATTAATGTTAAACAATGTTTTAGTCTGGGTGTGATGTGTCTGGGTGTATCATAAATCAAACTAATTATTTGAATAAATTGTTAGATAGTTTTGGAATGTTGAAAGGAAGTTATACACCTTCAGATCAAAAATTTTATTATATTTTATTACAAAACGAAAGCTCTGAACCGTTACACATTAAAAAATGCAGCAAAATGATAGGTGGTTTATTGTATACATGTTCAGATTCAAGGCCTGACCCTTTTTAGCAATTAATTTTTTAATAAGGTATCAGCAATGTGCTGGTGAAATATTGTATCCGTGCTTAAAGAGAGTACTGCGTTATATTAAGAATACTATTGAGATTTTATTAGTTTATAAGTATGATGAGAAGAGATGAGAAATCCGTTGTCAGTTTTACTTTCATCCACATAATCAGAATACATAGCTCTAAGTATGGCTATTACAGAAGCCTGTTGGTTAAAGAATTGAACACTTGACTTTGGATTAACTATTATATTAAAATAATGTAATACATTCAATAAGTGTTGTAAAAATAGCTAAAAATAATGATAGCAACAAGATATTGAAGCATTTAGGTATTATTACTTTATTTTGAAAAAGGTTATCAGTGGTACCGTTAAACTTCAGTATGTGAAAACCGAAAAAAATATTGCAGACTTATTTACAAAATCAAGCAAAGTTATTTTTCATAAAATTTAGAAATGTCATCCTATTTTGTAGTAAATATGTAAATGTTAAATGTTGTCTACTTATATAGTATATATTACTGTTAAGATTAATCATAATGTTAAGATAAAAATATTTTGTTGAAGGGGTATGTTGTAAAACCAACTATGTCTTTTTTTTATTATAATATTTATATATTTTTATTTATTTTGCTCTTCCAAGTCATGTGGTTAAAACGCCGCAAATTTTCTAACACAAAGCTGCTAAGAATTATTTGACAGAAAAACTCAAAATCGTTTTTTTCTGACCCGGGACTCGTAACTCGTAATTTTTTTAATTTTAATTTTATTTATTTATTTAACATAAAAATTCACACAGTTACAGTTTTACAGTCTGACAAAATGCTCAGCAGTTTGTTGGCAGAAAAAAAAGAAAGGAGGTCGTAAAGGAACAAAAAAATAAAAAAACCTGAACATATACACCACGCAATGTAATTTTTCATTTGGGGTAGTCTAAAAAAGACTTGCGACAAATTTCGAATAGCAAAGCACAGATAAAGTTGGGTACAGTTAAATCATGACGATGATGATCATTACCAAAATAAAAAGTAAAAACTGTATACCATACTTATCTACCTATAAATTTATTATATTTTGAAGATACATAACAACCGAAATGTAGTACAACTACCCACGCATCAGTAAATCTTTGTAATAAAGTATCCTCTGCATTAAATTTTCAAACCATGATTAGTAGTGGAAAATATCAAGGGGATAAATAACCAATGGAATACGGATGTCAAACGAACACGTATTCCTTTTTTTCTTTCTGTCCTTATCTTAAATTATTTAGGATTTCCTCCTCTTCCATTCTCCTACATGAGTCGCCATCTTTTCACTCATACGTTACTTATACATATCATCCCCGACATATTCATCTTATTTTTCTTCACGAACACAGTTTAATAACTTTAAATTATTGTTGAAACCATTAATGCGTTGTCAAATAAATCGACGCTAATAAAATGGTTGATGATCCTGATCTGCGACCACATTGAAGTAAAAATAGAAAGAAGATATTATTAAAACTTCTTATCCCATTACAAAGAGCCTTTGAACGTCTGGCACTATTCTTTTGGCAAAGTATATAAAATGTTTAGGCATTGCTAACTTAAACACTCAAAGCGCTGCAAACGTAGGAAGCTTGTTCGTACGTAATCGCCTCTTAAATATAAGCCTAAGCCTTCTGTGATTTTTCCTGTTTGCTTATTGAATTTATACGTTGAATTTTTACGTTGTAAATCATTGATATAGCTATATTATGGTTGCACTACGAACGGGTCGACTTAACCGGTGTAGAAGTACACTCTCACAGACTACCAACGTAAAATAGCAGCGTATTGCTGCCGTGTTTCGTAAGGTAAAGGTGAAGAATCGGAAATTTTTTTACTGGAAACGGGGTATTCCATCTTAGTCCCCAGGGGTGACAATGTCTCTGCATTTTTATGATTAATCTATTATAGATGTAGATATCTACAGGCCAAAGCATACACTTACGATTAGGTGGGATTTGTGCTCGTTTGTCATCCGTTTTCTATATAAAAAGAGGTTTTAAAAGAGCATACGGCAACATGACGGCAAATGATCTGAATTTCATCTGGTTTTGCAGATGTTCATTGCGCCCATGAACCGAAAGATACTCAGATTCAAACCTACGATTATTGTGTAACGCTGTTCCTTTTAAGCTACTGTAAAAAGAGTATATTTAAAGCTTCTCATAGTTCTTAAATAGAAGCAGGTAACAGCCTTTAACTGCCCCGTTAGTCTAATGCTCCTAAAGGCGACTGCTGATCATGGGTTTAAATCTGACTCGGGCCAAGAAAAAGAAAAATTCTCAGTTACAGCCCGAAGCTAGAATGTTGCAAGTATTCGAGTGAGGGAATGGATAGTGCGCCTGTGCATGTGCATACATTCGGGCATTAAATTGCTGCTGGTCTCGGTTGAGATTGAAATTCGGTCTAGAGGCCATTATAGAATAGTTGTTAAAAAAGCATGCACTTGATAGCAAGTGATCACCACCGCCATAAAACATCTGTAAGACCGGATGAATTTCAGGTGTTACCAGCCTTTTAGAATGGATTAGGCTATTACTCATATTCAAAGACCCTGTTTCTTATTTACATTTGGCAAAAATTAACAAAATTTATTCCATTTTTCTAATTATTACAACTTTCGGCAGCTGCGGACACGAAATATTAGCCGCGTTAATTAAATGAAGCAATTCTTATCTTAAGAGACCAATCATTTAAACTGGAGTGGAAGATTTTTGCAAGAGTTTCACTCATTTATATAGAAGTTTCCTCAATTACATCTCTCGGTGGAGAATGCTGCGTTGAAACTTTTGAGAACAACGTTTTGTTTACCGTTTATTTATTTATTTTACTACAGGGGAGATCAAATCTACGCTTAACAATATTAACAATATTAATGCCGTATATAACTACATAATACAAAACAAAAAACAAATTTTACAAACAATAAATTTAAAATCTATGTGATATGTGAATGAGTGTGTATGACTGTAAGCTCTTTTACTGCTCTTTTGAAATCCTTGATCTTGGGTCAAAAATATACAAGCCGGAGTCTTTCATGGATATCTCGTTGTAAAGTCGACATTCTTATTATCGGGTTGTAAAAAGAAGTATTATTCTTGTAAGTCTGCAGGAAAAATGTCTGTTAATCGATTGCGCTTTGTAATTAAATTTAATTTACTTAAGAGGTAACCGGAATCGATCTCATTGTGGAGAATTTTATGTAATAATAATATAAATAAGGTCATATTCCTTACGGTGAATAAGTAAAGAGGTCATTTTAAATTTGTCGAGTCTCTCACTATAACCGACAAGACTGCAACCCAGACCACATTTGTAGCTAAGTATTCTAGGGGTTCTTTTTAGACGCTTTCTATACTATCCGAATGCACCGTGTACAGGGAGACCAAATGACACAAGCATATTCTAGAATACTACGGACAAGGCTATTATAAACGGTCAGGAAGCTTTGAGGCTATTCGAAGTCCTTAGTGCATCTCGTTTGAACTTAACGCATAGTTTAAGCGGATTTGGCTGTCTAGTGGTAACAATTATAAAAGTTTTGCTTATATTAATTGTTTTTTGCATATACTACACTTTACAAATGATTTATTTTTATTTGTTAGTGTCTACGGAATAGAATAGAATATTTTTATTTAATATAGATTATTACATAAATCCTGGGAAGAACAAGCTAAAATCCCAGTGGAATTAATTTTTTGACATAAAATTTTACAATAATTGTGAATAATTGTAATTTATAAATTATAATAGAACAAACATGGTAGCTACCACCTCATTCCCAGGGGTAGTTTTAAAGTGATTGTTTTCGATATTTTTCGTTGGAGAAATCAGGTCTTAAAATTGCAACAATAAACTTTATTGGTGCCGGCGGGTATAGAACCCGGATTACTTGCATATTGTAAAATAATAAGCAGTTAAACTATTAGCCGTTTATAATTGTTTGACGTTTCCTTGTATGTTGGATGACGTTGTAATCAAACGATATTCGTAAATGATTCACTGGAATTTAGATGAAGTTATACATAGATAGGTGCTAGTAACTAATTTGGAAGCAAACATGCAAACAAAACAAATGCCTGTCTGTGGAAATTGCTTGAGAAATATATCAACAATATTATTCGTAATTCTAAAGCGGCTTAAACTTAAATTATCATTGCCCTTACTTTGAATTAGAACATAATCTAATAAACGGCGGATTATCCCAATATTGACTCCGGCAAAATTAACTTTAAATAGTCAAGTTACAATTTTTAAGTCCAGAAAAAATATGTGTCATAGATACGTCCTTTATTGAATGACATTAAATGTTCAAAACACAATATATTGTACTTTGCTCGATCGAAAAAATCAGAAACAGTGTCGACTTTAAAACCTATTTTCGTTTTACATCTTAATTACAGCACAAAATTATATTAAAATTGCATTGCAAAGGGAATTGTATTATAAAGGGATTTTAAATGAATAAATATTTGAAAATCTATAGTTTTATAAACAATTAAAAATTAAAATAGTAAAACGAATCACGCTGAGGCGCGCGCATCGCGATTAGTGTCCAGCTGGGCGTTGTCAATGTTGGACCTGTATCAAATTGTTTATAGATACGCTCCCCCCATACTCCATACTTTTGAAAAATGGCATTTAAAAAATCAAATTTGGAAAACCAAAACATCTGATGACCACAGTAACAATTATTCTAAGTAAATGAGTACGAACATTATAGATTCCCAAAATGAATTTCTATGTGGACTATTTACTTTTGTACTGTACTGCATATCTACTTGGGGTGTTGCTTCGAAAACGGTTTTAATAAGATCGAAATCTCTCACTTGCTATTTTCAAAATACTTTTATACATGGTAAAGCCAAATTGCACTTATATTAGTAGTATAGTTGTAGCACGAATGGGTCGACTAGACCGGGGTAGGACCACGCTCTCACAGCATACCAGCGTAAAATATTACCTAAATGCTGCTGTGTTTCCTATGGTAAGTGTAGAGGATCGGAGACCATTTTCACTGGAAACGAGACATTCCATCTTAGTCCTCACGGGTTACAACGCATCTGCATTTTGGTTCGTAATCGTGGATAGTGTACATGTCTATGGGTCACAGCAACCACTTACTATCGGGTAGACTATGTGCTCGTTTGTCACCCTATCCTATGAAAAAAGAAAACATTTAAACCTTTTCTTTACCCTACAGTGTAGTGGCGGTTGAGAATATCCACTACCCCATATCCTCCCGTGGGTGTCGTAAGAGGCGACAGAGGGAGACAGGCAGGAGATGGGCAGCAGCATCTTCCTGATAACATCATCATCATCATCATCATTACAGCCCTTCAAAAGTCCACTGCTGAACATAGGCCTCCCCCAAGTAATGCCACAAAGCACGGTACTGAGCCACCTGCATCCATCGATTTCCTGCATGTCTCACCAGGTCGTCACTCCATCTAGTGGGGGGTCGCCCTACACTACGCCTACCGGTACGAGGCTGCCACTCGAGAACCTTTCTTTCCCATCGGTTATCGGTTCTTCGAGCTATATGGCCGGCCCATTGCCACTTCAGCTTACTAATCCGTTGGGCTATGTCGGTCACTCTGGTTTCACTGCGGATATCCTCATTTCTGAGTTCAACTGCTGGCCCCTTCTGTTCCGTTGCCCTACTCCAAATTTCCCCACCTACAGCTCACCGCTTTCTCTTGTGCCAAGTTTTGCGTTGAAGTCTCCCATCAACACCGTGTAGTGGGTTTTGGAGGAATGCATGGCTCTAGAAATATCCTCATACATTTCCTCCACCTCCTCATCGGGATGTGCCGATTTCCGAATAGGCTTCAGTACCGTAGATAACATACATACCCTTCGGAAAATTGTAAAGAAGTCCGAAGAGTACAATCTGCCACTTTGCCTGGCGTATGTGGACTATGAGAAAGCCTTTGATTCCGTCGAAATTTGGGCGGTGCTACAGTCTCTTCAGCGGTGCCTAGTTGACTGTCCGTATATTGAAGTGCTGAAGTGTTTGTACAGTAGGGCTACGATGGCTATCCGAGTACAGAACCAGAGTACGAAACCTATCCAACTGTAGAGAGGTGTAAGGCAGGGTGATGTTATATCCCCGAAACTCTTCACCGCTGCGTTGGAAGACGTTTTTAAGCTACTGGACTGGAAAGGATACGGTATTAACATCAATGGCGAGTACATCACTCACCTTTGATTTGCCGACGATATAGTCCTTATGGCAGAATCGCTGGAGG
Organism: Parnassius apollo; assembly: GCA_907164705.1. NCBI lineage: Eukaryota > Metazoa > Arthropoda > Insecta > Lepidoptera > Papilionidae > Parnassius > Parnassius apollo. The sequence goes on along the minus strand of CAJQZP010001160.1, from coordinate 1,010,405 downwards.
ACCTTAGCACTATGCTCAAAGACCTCAATGGTGTCTCCCAACGGATAGGTCTTAAGATGAACGTGGACAAAACAAAGATAATGTTTAATGTCCATGTCACACCTCCGCCGGTAATTGTTGGGAGCAATATGCTCGAAGATGTTGATGAGTACGTTTACCTGGGACAAATAGTCCGACTAGGTAAGTCCAACTTCGACCGAGAGGTCAATCGACGGATTCAACTCGGCTGGGCAGCGTTCGGGAAATTACGACACGTCTTCTCGTCAGGTATACCTCAATCTCTGAAAACTAAAGTGTACAACCAGTGCGTGCTGCCAGTGATGATTTACGGATCTGAGACGTGGTCCTTCACCGCTGGCCGTATGAGGACGCTCAAGGTCGCTCAGCGAGCTATGGAGAGCGCTATGCTCGTAGTTTCACTGCGTGATAGACTCATAAATGAGGATATCCGCAGTAAAACCAGAGTGACCGACATAGCCCAACGGATTAGTAAGCTGAAGTGCAATGGGCCGGCCATATAGCTCGAAGAACCGATAACCGATGGGGAAGAAAGGTTCTCGAGTGTCAGCCTCGTACCGGTAGGCGTAGTGTAGGGCGACCCCCCACTAGATGGAGTGACGACCTGGTGAGACATGCAGGAAGTCGATGGATGCAGGTGGCTCAGGACCGTGCTTTGTGGCATTACTTGGGGGAGGCCTATGTTCAGCAGTGGACTCGTGAAGGGCTGTAATGATGATGATGATGAACAGTTTGTATTATCGATCATTCAGTACTAACATAGTTTATAGTTATACAACCCAATGAACTTAAATAAACGCTGGAAAATTTCCTTAGATACAACTTATTTTAAAACAAGTTTTATTAGAAGATTCTTTATATTTTTAGAACCACACTTATATAATAAACTAAATAAAAGATTAGATATTTACCACCTTAATAAAATAGACTGTAATTAAACTGTACATATCTTATAATAGAACTTATAATAGAACTGTAAAACCATGTTAGCGCTCAGACTTAATCATAAATTATTAACTTTCACCCGCAATTCTACCCGTATAAAAATAATAATATGCAGACACACACGCGCACACACATACGCACGCAACTATGTACGCACGCATTCAAGCTGCTCAAACACATTACACTCATAACACAAATACTTTGTACAGTCATACATTAAACGTCTCAATATTGAGGAACGACATTATGTGTATAAATGTTTGTCTTTTTTGTGCCTTGGTATAAGGTAAAACATAATATTTGATGCATTAAATGAAAAAATGAAATGGAGCCTGAGCCAGGGCCTAGCACACTACACTCAAAATGAGGAAAACACATTTTAAACGGTTCTGAACTAACCAAATATTCTATAATAGCTTTGTTTGTTGGTAAAGCACAGGCAATTGCATTTGAAATTGCAACACACCACAAAAATCCGTCATGGATGTAAACTGTCATTTTTATTGATTAGTGACGTTTGACATGTTTATTTCACGTATTGTTTACACTGTTGTGACAACTGACAGTTCTCTTAATATGATCATTGGTCATTTTATGGTTTACTGTTATTGTCTATAAGCTCAGAGTAACTAAGAAGAAGAATATATAATCTAAGAAGTCATGTTCAAAGTCGATAAAAATAATTGATAAACATCAATTGTTTACCACCACAAGATACATTTAAATTGGATTATCTGTGTTGGTCCTGAACTCAACAGATTTATCTCTTTTATTTGAGGAAGGGTACATAGACCTGCCCCATTTTAAAACATCTGCTTTCATTGAACTTAAGTTAGGGTTGCATAAGTAACAAAAGTTTTGAATAATATTAAATTATTAAACTTTTCTTTGCATCCTAATATTTGTATGTAATTTAACGGTGGGGACATGACGCTGACAGCTAATGCATATGGTTGTCTCCTAGTTTGACAGCAGGTGCTTTGTATCAAATATATGTGTACCAATTTATCTTTATTAAATGTTAAACAAATATCTGGTTGGAGGAGAAAGCCCTCCATATTGTTCCTATAAATCCAAGAATCTACAAGCAGTACGTAGACGACATAAGTTTTTAGACAACCTCAAGTCCATAAACTCTAAAATTCAATTCACAATGGATTTAGAGGCAAATTATTCTTTGGCTTTTCTAAATGTTTTAGTCATCCGAAATCTTGATAATACTATTGGTCATATTTTTTATAGGAAAAAACCCATACCGACCGATATTCAAACAGTGAATCTCATCACCATCCTTAACAGTTAGCTACCCTGGGAAAACCTTTGATTCAGAGAACACAATGAATCTGAGAAGAAAAAATCTGGCCGCCGAGCTTTAGCACGTCAAGCAAGTATTGCAAGACTACAAGCTTCGGGCCCCGCACCTACGTCACAGTGACTGAGTGAAGCCAGCCACGGTCGAGCGTGTGCCTACTGTTACCTACACGTCAGAGGAGTCACAGATAAGATGTAGCCGACCTTGAATCGAGCTTCCATTTAAACCTACTACAAGCCTCCGAAGAAAATTATTCAATTTTTACCACCCGTCAAGTGCAATATCCATCTACGAGATGTAGGAGTATACAAGCTTGATTGTGAATGTGGTCTCTCGTACATAGAACAAACAAAAAGATATATAAGAATCCGCGTAAAAACACCGACGTTCCGGGAAGTCGGAGATAAAGCCTGAAATAAAATTAAAAAAAGTCTATATAGTGCTAGGTGTAGCGTTTAGCCAATTTAGATGAGATGGAAACTAGGCTTTATGCATAGTAATATGTTTACTAAAACCATTGGGTCATTCGTTTTTACGTGACACATGCTTTAAGAAAGACAGAATTTCCTAAGGTACACATTATTCATTTTATCTTAACAACTTTACCTTTAACAAATACAAACAATATAATATAATAAAAATACGCGATAAGGCTACAAATGTATTTTATATACTAACGATCCACCCAGGTTTTGATCGGGTAATTTTTGGATCTCGACCACAGTACCACATACCGGTTTTAACTTTAGCTGAGGACAATCCAAGTAACTCCACAAGTACCCCACAAAATTTCATCAAAATCTGTCAACCCGTTTGGGAAAGGAATTACGAATACACGCACACAGAAATTTTGTTTATAAAGCTGTGGCAAGTTGCGTTGCGTTGCAATGTGATTTTCTGTACATTTATCCTCAACACTCACCATACGAAACTTTAAGCTGCTATTTAGCGCTGGTATTTTGTGAGAGCGTGATCCTATCCCGGTCGAGCTACTACCACAATATAGCTGCAGCGTGGCTCTAATCTATAAATTTTATAATAAAAACAATATAATCACCGACTATATATAGCGATAGCCATCATGCAATGATATCTTGAAATTGAAAGTGTTTGGACACTTTAAACAGGCTTACTTTAGATCTAAGAACACACCGACTTTCCCCGTTTGATTTTTTTATTGGTTATCAACTCAGTGTCAAGGAAAGAGCTTTAATTTTCTTTTATTGCACTCATATGGAACACAACGATATAGTTGACGTTAATTATGACATTTCTTTTCTTTTTATCTCTAGATATTGAGAAAAACGGAAAGAATTATAACAAAGCAAGTGTTATTTTGTATAAATATAGAAAATAAAGTAAAAGAAATAACGTGTAGTATCGTTTTTCAGTTAAAGAAAATATTCAAAATTCTTGCTGTAGCTATATATTTTTCGTACTAAAAATATTATTTTAATTGGTAACGTCACTGCACAATATTGTGTATTTTAAAGAAATACATAAGCCCGCTTCTTACGATTAAGGGTGTTGCAAAGCATTCGAAACGTTCGGAGGTGTACATAAATTCAAATAAACGCGATAATATGCTCAAAATAATCTTATTCATATATATATATATATATATATATATATATATAGACCTGTAGATCATTAATTAGAACTTATTATATAAGGCGAGTAAAACTTAATATATCATTCGAAAGGTTATTTGCCACAGTGGTGAAGAAAAAGAAAGTGTTGATAAATAAGAATACGAATTTTATATTCGAATGAATATATGAATATGAAGTACAAAAAAATAATGTTCTATACAACGATTTTTAAAGATGAAATCTTTTTGACTACGTTTATGCCTGTATGAGCTTAGACCCTTTTGATCTCTCTCTTACATTACGTTATACAAATAAATACTTAGAGTTGTTTCGTTGAGTTAATGTCGATCACTGGTTATACAATTAATTTTTGTGGCACTTAAGTCTAACGTACTGCAAGCTGATCACAAATTACAGAAGAAAGTTTTCTCAGTAAAAATCAGCCTCATACCGGCTATGGTGTTGAGTAAGACGCCACTAAATGCAGTGATAAACTAATTACTACAGGAATTTCATAAATATTATTGCTCCAGGCAGAGTTGTGGTAAAAAACTTTTTGGGTGTTTCGCAGCACACATGGCGATTGGAGGACTACCTAGATTTCTTTTACTTGGACTTAGACTTCCACGACAAAATAGGTCAATATGGATTGGTTCGTTTTCAGCATACAGAACTCTTTAGTATAAATAGCAACACGTTTTACAAGTCTTCTCGAGTAACACAATTAATTTCCTCTAGACCGAATTTTGGTCACAGCGGCCTTTCTCAACGGTCACTAGCCATCTGTACAATATAAGATTATAGTGCCCGAGTGTATGCACAAGCATAGGTGCACTCTCAATTCCCTCGTTCTCGTAATTCGATGGGACCATAGAAATATCAAAAACTTCTTTCTTATAGCTATGAATGGGACGGTAATCCGACAAGACCAGAGAGAGAGAGAGATCAGGCTCAGGACCAACGGCCTTACGCGCTTTCCGAAGTTGGGGTTGAACTTCTTGACTCCAGCCTGCTACTAAGAATGACTTGACGGAAAACTTTAAAACGGGATCTCAAGATCAGTAATCCCGTTAATAATCACTAGACCAACGAAATTATTATTATTGAAATTATTATTATATCACAATTATTATTGAAAGCAAAAACACGTGGTACAGATATCATATTCTTCTATCTTTATTTTTCTTACACTGAGGTGTAATGGAGATTAGTGTTTGTTCTAATTAAAATAAAAAAAAACATTAGTATTACACAAATTAAAAAAAAACAGCGCTAGCGATCAAGGTGTAAGACTTTCCATAAATTTTTATCACAGAAACATAATCGTTTTCTTGGAAGCGCTGGTTCTAATTAATTTCCGACACCGGGCATTTACTAGAAATTATGAGGTCGTTTATATCGGATGTCATCCTAAGGAGTGTTCTCATATATAGTAACACTAATTTTATATATTTTATAGACAATGAAAGGTTTCAGGTAATTAGAAAATAAATAGAAAATTATCTTTGAGCCGTGGTAGCTCTGATGGTTAACGCTCGCTGTAAATATAACAGAACACGAGTAACCCGGGTTCGATCCCCGCTGGCACCAATGAAATTGTTAATTCAAATTTTAAGCGCTGATTTACCACGTGCTCGGCAATGAAGGAAAACATCGTGAGGATACCTGCATGTCCAAGGAATAAGAAAAAAAATATTTCGAAGACATGTGAAGTTCACCAACACGCATTGGGGCTGTGCGGCGAACACTTCCTTGCCCTAAAACCCTCTCAGAAATGGGAGGAGACCTGTGCCCAGTAGTGGGACGTATACAAGCTGTAACTTTTATGGAAAATTATAAAAAATAAGACGTGACTGCAATCGCAATTATAAATTTTACGTGATAATCAGTATTTTAAAATTGTTATCGTCGTAGAATTAAGTTGATATCTTAAATTAGATAAAAATATAAATATATTTAATGATATTTCTTCTCTCTTTCTTTCTTAATATGTTAATATTTCTGTCTTTCTTTCATTCGTTAAAGGTCATACAGGTTTTCCCACTAATCTGGGTTGGAGGTGGAGGAAATGTATGAGGTTATCTCTAGAGCCTATCATTCCACCAATACTCACTATACGGTGTTAACAGGAGGCTTCAACGCAAAACATCAAATATAAAAATTGTTATTAATTTATTGGAAATTTCACGTAGTTTACCAAAAATAATCTATTTTGGAATTATTTTCTTTTTATATCTGCCTGATTAAGGTTGTAAAGTAAAGTAAAGGTACAGCCTATATCATCCCACATCTAGACACAGGTCTGTTTTCATTTTTGAAAGGTTTACTGAGCTGGTTCCGAGACAAAAAGGGCTCACGTAGTAAATCAGAGAGAAACACTTACGAATGGCGACAAAGATGATTTTTATTTTTACATAATTGTCTTATGTTTATAAAAACATGTAAGTAGTGAAGTCTTGTTTGGTCTTTGTGCTTTTCTGGTGGCGTTGTTTTTTTTCTATGTTGTTTGTTTTAGTTATTTGTACATACAAAGACTCTTCAATACTCTTCAATACCCTGTAGATGCCTTGTCACTTGTTACCGGTGAGGACTAAGATGGAAGGCCTCGTTTCCTATAATTGTGTCCCTGGTGCTCCTCTCTCTCTCTCTCTCTCTCTCTCTTTTTTATATATATATATATATATATATATATATATATATATATATATATATATATATATATACCTCTAAAATTAATTTTCATATAAAAGTTTCGGCGTCTTTTTCCGTCATGTGTGATCGTTTGTCACTTTTACATTTAATCTATTTTTATAAAACTGCAGTGACAATCAAACCAACAATCCACCCGATGGTAAGTGGTAACTGCAGTCCTTGGTCACCTGCAGCCAATTTTAAAAAAAGCGGGCAACATATGCATTGTCACCTCTGAGCACTAAAATGAAATGTCCCACAGCCTTTAATAATACTGAATCTCTATACTCTTAAGACTGGAACAAAGCAGTGCAAACACTGCTAATTCGCAGGAGAAATAGGTAAGAGCGTGGTACATACCCAGGTGGACTCCTGGGCAGGAAAAGAGTCCTTACACCTAGTAAAAACATTTTATAATCAAAAAATCTTTCATTAAAAATACAGTATAAGCTATTTTTATCGTCAACATGTTTTGACTCGTGAGATGTGTGATGTGTTAAAGTGTGGAGCTTGGTAAACGACATCTGCATAACTGTCATATTGAACAGAATTACGATCGTAATTAATCGTACAGGTACAGCAAATATTCCTGGGATAAAGCAGCTTGTGTCACTTTTTGCCCATACCCTATCTCTAACAAAATCATGTTGATCCATAGCCCTGTATCCCCTGGAAAGAAGAACACACCAACAAACACACTTTCCCATTTGTCATATTAAGAGATACATAGAAATTAATGACTGGAACTGCATACACGGTATTATTATGACTCAGTAAATGTCAAAGCTAAAAATTGAAACTTCCGGGTAGGAATCATACTAGACTAGTTAGATGAAATCCAAACACTTCAATAAACTCAGTGATATAGTTTAATAATGATCTGTAACTAATATTTAGAGAGGACTATTTCAATTCAGTTGTTTACATTTGAAAACTGAAACTCATTGTTAACAGTAGTATTAATTTATGTCATCATCCGTAATTTAAGCAGCCTGTGCTGGACAACAAAGAAATTAAGTAATGTTAATTTTATACAACAAACAATTCTTATTAATGGTACAGATAAGAATAATTATTCTGCCACAGTCGATGACAAACAAAGAAAAACAAATTATAAGGTAAGGGCAAGGAGAAAACAGTTCACCTGATGGTAAGTGAACGTTGTGATCTGTAGAAATCTAAATTTATCCTCAATTAGGATTCTAAATGCAGATGCATTGACACCATTTAGGACTAGGATGGAATATCTCGTTTCCTGTTAAAATGGTTCTCCGGTTCTCTACACTCACCATATAAAACAAAGCAGAATTTAGCTGATATTTTACGCTGGTTTTCTGTGATAACGTGAACCTTCCCTTGTCGAGCCGACCCATTTGTATTGCAACTATAATAAAGCCGCAGCATGGTTTACCACGTCAAAACTGTACTGTACAAAAGGTTAACGTTTATTGACTAAAGTGTTCGGTCAGTAGATAATACACGTTGTCTTTTATAAATAATTGTGATAGCTCTTCTACTGTCAAATGGTAAGGAGTTCCGAAGTTCTTGACCTTGTAGTCTTAACTGTGAGGGTTCTGTGGTTCGCGATAAATTATTTTTCCTTTTATAGAGTCCGTAAAATAGAATAAAATAAGATAAGAGCTGTAATATCTCAAGGGCTGAGCGCACGTCGTAAATTTAACAGTATGCGTGCAACTCGATTCGAGCCGACAATGAAGTTAATTGCAACTAACAATTTCTAATTACTTATAATTAAATGTTGCTGTGTCATATTAAAATAAAAGTACTGTGACAGCCTATATGTTACACATCCATATTTATACGTGGTCTAAGTCTTACCCGACACTATTCCGATGGTAACCCGGACGTCAGTCTGAGCGAGATTAGAATGGCTCTCCAGCACCTTAAAAACGGCAGGGCTCAGGCGAGGAATGAATTACAGCGGAGCTTCTGAAAGCGGGTGGAACACCGGTACTTGAAGTCCTTCAGAAGCTCTTCAATTCCGTCCTCCATGGTGGCACTACTCAGGTGGCGTGGAGCAAAAGTGCGGTGGTCTTGTTCTTTCAGAAAGGCGACAACGCTCTCTTGAAGAACTACAGACCGATTTCCCTTCTGAGCCGCGTCTACGTGCTGTTTTCGAGATTCATTACGAATCGTCTCGCACGCAGACTCGACGACTTCCAGCCTCCCGAACAAGCCGGTTTCCGAAAAGGCTTCAGTACCATAGACCACATACATACCCTGCGACTTGATTGTACAGAAGACCGAAGAGTACAATCTGCCACTTTGCCTGGCGTATGTGGACTATGATAAAGCCTTTGATTCCGTCGAAATTTGAGCGGTTCTACAGTCCCTTCAGCGGTGCCATGTTGACTGTCGGTATATCGAAGTGTTTGTACAGTAGGGCTACGATGGCTATCCGAGTACAGAACTAGAGTTCGAAACCTATCCAACTGCATAGAGGTGTAAGACAGGGTACCGTTATATCCCCGAAACTCTTCACCGCTGCGTTGGAAGACGTTTTCAAGCTACTGGACTGAAAAAGATACGGTATTAACATCAATGGCGAGTACATCACTCACCTTCGATTTGCCGACGATCTAATCCTTATGGCAGAATCGCTGGAGGACCTTAGCACTATGCTCAATGACCTCAATAGTGTCTCCCAACGGATAGGTCTTAAGATGAATATGAACAAAACAAAGATCATGTTTAATGTCCATGTCACACCTATGCCGGTAGTTGTTGGGAGCACTATGCTCGATGTTGTTGACGAGTACGTTTACCTGGGACAAATAGTCCGACTAGGTAAGTCCAACTTCGACCGAGAGGTCAATCGACGGATTTAACTCGGCTGGGCAGCGTTCGGGAAATTACGACACATCTTCTGGTCAGGTATACCTCAAATTCTGAAAACTAAAGTGTACAACCAGTGCGTGTTGCCAGTGATGACTTATGGATCTGAGACGTGGTCCTTCACTGCTGGCCGTATGAGGACGCTCAAGGTCACTCAGCGAGCTATGGAGAAGTCTATGCTCGGAGTTTCTCTGCGTGATAGACTCAGAAATGAGGATATCCGCAGTAAAACCAGAGTGACCGATATAGCCCAACGGATTAGTAAGTTGAAGTGGCAATGGGCCGGCCATATAGCTCGAAGAACCGATAACCGATGGGGAAGAAAGGTTCTCGAGTGGCAGCCTCGTACCGGTAGGCGTAGTGTAGGGCGACCCCCCACTAGATGGAGTGACGACCTGGTAAGACATGCAGGAAATCGATGGATGCAGGTGGCTCAGGACCGTGCTTTGTGGCATTGCTTGGGGGAGGCCTACGTTCAGCAGTGGACTTGTGAAGGGCTGTAATGATGATTTATACGTGGTAGAGCCACGCTGCAGTTATATTAGTAGTATAGTTGTAGCACGAATGGGTGGGCTCGACCAGGGAAGGACCACGCTCTCACAGAATACAACCGTGAAACAGCAACTTATTGCTGCTGTCTGTGATATTTCGTATGGTGAGTGTAGAGAACCGGAGACCCTTTTTACTGGAAACGAGGCTTTCCATCTTAGTCCTCACGGGTGACAACGCATCTGCATTTATTTGTAATCGAGGATAGATGTGGATATCTATGGGCCGCAGCAACCTCTTACCATCAGATGGACTGTGTGCACGTTTGTCATCCTATCCTATAAAAAAATTACCAGATTTCCATAGGTGAAAAAAAAAGTTATAAAAATACGAGTATGTATGTCTAAGATTGAAGAAAGTTAGAAGAGGCCACTGCCAAACAGTGGAATGTACAACATATAGGCTGTCAATTTACTTTTATTTTAATATGAAACACTGCAGCATTAATTCCCCGATTGAGCCCGCCCATGCGTGCTGCAAACATAATATAGGCGCAGCATGGCTCTGCCACGCATAATACTGTCTGAAACTGCGATCTGCAAGCCGCCTGTCAAGATTACATGAAACGACCTAATTTTTTTGAACTTATATCTTTGAAATATTACACATTCGTCATAAACAAAGATTTTTCATTTTCTTTCATTTTTATTTAATATCACTCAATCATTTAATGTAGTTCAGAAAGCAAGCTGACCGTTTGATGGTGGAAAATCGGTACTAGAAAGCTTCAAAAATTCCTTGAATTTATAAATATTTTAAAAGTGTTAAAGAAGTAGCAAGATATTTATTTAAACTTTACATTCTGTCTGCAAGGCCGAAGCAAAATGTCAATAAAAAGCATAGAACTTCATGCGGAAAATGGTATTAGTATTGAATATATTTCGCTCTACTTTTATAAATAGAGACGATTAATTATTTTATATAATAATAATATTGTGCAGGAATATTTTTCTAGTATAGAATTTATTTTAAAATAATAACTATTCTATATAATACAACATCTACTTATGACTTGGAAATTATTAATTCATTGAGTATAGTGATAGAGTAAATTAGTAATCAATAAACGCAATAAAATAGTTAAAATTAATTTTAGTCAATATGTATTATTTATATCAAAATAAAAATTCCAACATAAATTTATGTTTTTTTTTTTTAATTTAACTAATATAAGTACTTTAGTAATAAGTAGGCCAAATTATTTAGACAATATATTAAGTTTATAACAGACTTCTTTCAAGTAAATATAGTATGTAACATTTTTGAATATCAAGGATAGATGTAGGCTCATTTCACTTACCTTAAGGGGAAAATGCGGACACATTTGTCATTCTTACTTTTATGAAATATGTACAGAAGGATAACAATCCGGTGAGCCGCGCAAATACGATCTATATAGGTCTGTCAGAGCAATACTCTGGCCAGGCTTTAAAATGGCTCTTCATAAGTATTAAGCTTTTGATTGTTTGCAATAAATACGATTATAATTTTTATGCAACATAATCAACTTATACTGGAAACGAGGCATTCCGTCTTAGTTCTAAGGGATGACAAAGCTTATACATTTTGGTTCTATAATCGAGTATAGATGTAGTAGATATCTGTGGGTCACAGCAACCACTTACTCTGTGCTCATTTGTCACTGTTATTCTATTTTTTTGCTTATGATTAAAATGTTCAGTAGTATATATAATCAAATATTTCCATCCAGTGCGATCAACATTAAAATATTTTACGATTAAGAGAAATATTAAAAAAAAACGTCTCTGAAATTTTTAATTATCCTTCGCAGTGAGCACAATAAGTGTAATTTCTAACAAACTGAAAAAAGTACAAAACAGCCCTGAACATAATAGCCGATCATTAATCACTTGTTATTTAACCACGCACAAATTTTATATCTAAATGGTTTTCGTGGCTAAATTCAATCGTAAATGTATTTACGATTGAATTTAGCCACGAAACACACAGTCCACCTGGTGGTAAATGGATTCTGCGGCCAATAAATTACTATACACTATCCTTGATAAGGAATCAAGTGGAAGACGTGTTATCATCGCTGAGGACTATTATGAAATGCCTGTTTTCCAGTAAAGTATCCATTTTGCTACACTTACTATGCAAAACACAGAAGCATTAGGTTGATATTTTACGTTGGTATTCTGTGACAGCGAGTCGATCCATTCGTACAACAACCTAATATAGCGCAGCTTTACGCTTCCAATTATATAATGCTCTTACAGCATCTCCCTGATAACGATTCAAAATTATAATAAACTGCGGCTGGCTATCCGCCTGCCAAGCGTGGCTACTATGACTAAATCCTCATTATGAGACAATCTATGTGGTAGGGTATGTTGAGCAGTAGACATTATAGCCCGTAATGGATTTGGGTACGGCCATATATTACATTATTGTATTTTACTTGTTTTTCAAATCATGAACATGTATTTTTTTATATATAATTTTATCGAGATTCTTGCAAGAAAGTAACAGAAAAGCACGTCTTTTTGTAGGATAGGATGACAAAGAGCACACAGTCCACCTGATGGTAAGTGGTTGCTGTGGTGCATAAACATTTACATATATCCTCGATTACGAATCAAAATGCAGATACGTTGCCACCCATGAGGACTAAGATGGAATGCCTCGTTTCCAGTAAAAAGGCTCGCCGGTCCTCTACACTCACCATTCGAAACACAGCGGCATTAAGATACTATTTTACGCTGGTATTACGTGAGAGTGTGGTTCTTCCCCGGTCGAGCCGACCTATTCGTGCTACAACTATACTACTAATATAACTGCAGTATTGTTCTACCACATATAAACATGAGCAAACCTAAACGTGAGCACACTTATTCGTTTTCATTTTGCTTAATTTTTTCCTCATCTCGCAACATTGTCTTCGAAGTTACGGCGCTTGTAATTTCTTCCAAAAATAATTCAACAAAAGCGGTGTAAATTTTTCGAAATTCTGTTTATTCCATTTTAATACATTACCAGGATTTTTGACGAACTAACTCTGCGTGCAAGAGAGAATCAGATATTGCGATATTTAACTAATATAAGGCTTTAAATGAGTAATAGATTGTATATATGTTTATCGCAATATATTTACGAAATTGTAATGCATGTACACTATAAACACTAATTCAAATTCAAATTTATTTATTGCCAGAATGTAGTATATATTAATATGATAAATAAATAAAATTAATAAATGATTTAATTTAATATTAAATAATTATATTAATTTATCTTTCTGGACGTTTTAACATTTGATAACATCCGGTTTGTCTCCGAAAAGCAACCAACACGAGCTTAAGCAAACATCCACGATGCGCTGCAAAAGGTAGGTGTTGTTATTCTGAATAGGAATTACGTTGTTGGAATAGCTCGTTCATATGCTGTTTGTATATAAATATGTAGCACGGGCATATCTACGGGCCACCTTGGTACGTCCGTAATGCCGACCTTCATCGGGACCTAGAGCTTCCCACAACTCAAAAATTTCTCATAAAACTCTCTGAGAACTTCTTCAAAGCCTCAGAGTCGCACTCAAATCACTTAATTCGCGAGGCAGCTACTTATGCAGCCCCACTCTCCTCTCGCTATCGAGTCCACAGGCCGAGAAAATCTCTCTCGGACCCGCCTAATAAACTAACAAACAACCTGAACTGCCTCCTGGCGGCCCAGGCTAACTCTAATTAAATTAAATTATTACTCATAATTAATTTGCCTTCGCAGGCACTCCCTCAGCGGCTCGTAGCCACCTGCGCCCTCTTTTCCCAAAAGAGGGTCGCTCATGATAAGGCACAATAAAGCTTAATCAGCCGGTTGCCTGTCCCCAAAGGCGGTTTTTAGAGGGTATCACTTAGGGTCCCCGGGAGGATGTGAGTCCCTCATAACCACGATAGACCGGCTATCGTGGTATGCGTAATGCATTTTCCGCCTCTCTACGTATAGGGTAGCCCTTTAATAGCTTCGGGCGCAAAAAAAATATCTACGGGCATTCCGCCTGTGGCACCGCTCTCGAGCGGTCGTGCCCACTAATTCGACTCGACTGTTCTTTGTGTGGGTTTTTTCATAAACTTTTTTCACAAACGCTTCCTTTTTTTTTCAAAAAAAAAACTTAAATAAAACTAGTATTTACGTATTTTATCGCATATAATAACTTTTTTATATACGCGATGTTTCAAGCACTTTACAGCACCCATGATCACGGGGGGACTGAGATATTCAATGTCAAGATGTCATAGCTAACCGCGGATACCACGGATTAAAATTACTAATTTTTGTACCAATCTATGCAGTATCTACTTTTAGTATCTTCAAGTCTTGCGGTTGTATGCTTGGGTTGGGATTTAATTTTATTTATTATAGGATCCCAAGCAGATGGTAGCACCCAGCCATCTTCTCTATTGAAATTAGTTTGTTTTTGTATTTAAATAGCCTCACGAACCATACTTGGAAGGAATCGGAGTGCTTTAGCGAGAGTTTGTGGTCTATCAATTATCATGCAGTCACGGGAGCGATCCTGTACGTCTTCACAGACTACAGACTTCCCGGAGTGTCGATCCTTCACATCACCTATATGTTTTTTTTTATACGGGTTTAAATTGATCTTTTATTTTGTCCTATGTAAGAGAGACCACATTCATAATCAAGCTTGTACACTTCTACGTCTTGCAGAGAAACGCTAAATATGACCGATGGTTTCTTTATGGAATGAGGATGACAAACGAGCACATTGTCCACCCGATGGCAAACGGGTCCTGCAGCCCATAGGCATCCATATTTATCCTCGATTAAAAATCGAAAAACAGATGCGTTATCACCCCTGATGACTAAGATGGAATGCCTCGTTTCCAATTAAAAAGGTTCACCGGATTTCTACACTCACCATAAGAAACAAAGCAATATTAAGCTGCTAAGTAGATGAGTTATGAATGACAAGCTCGTGGAAACTGTCGGAGCTAAGTTCTGCAAGAACCGCCGCAGAAGAACACAAAAACTCTCCGATCACACTCTTAATCTCATGGCTGTTAGACGGGAGATGAGGCTGCAATCGTCAACAGATTTGACAGCATACGGGAAACTGAACAGACAGATCTCCAAATGCATGCGGCGAGACTTACGCAACTTTAATACTGCTCGTATTGAAGAAGCGATCGAGCGGAACCAGGGCTCCAAAGTCTTTGCCAGAGATCTGTCTGCCCGTAAGAGCCAACTTTCAAGGCTGAAGAACGAGTGTGGCAGCATCGTTTCCAGGACACCTGAGATTTTGAGTGAGATTGAGAGGTTCTATGGGCAGCTGTACACATCATCGTTGGAGCCACACGCAAGTGTGAGTAACGATCCAAGAGCAAGTCTTATCCGACACTATTCCGATGATATCCCGGACGTCAGTCTAAGCGAGATTAGAATGGCTCTCCAGCACCTTAAAAACGGCAGGGCCCCAGGCGAGGATGGAATTACAGCGGAGCTTCTGAAAGCGGGTGGAACACCGGTACTTGAAGTCCTTCAGAAGCTCTTCAATTCCGTCCTCCATGGTGGCACTACTCCAGAGGCGTGGAGCAGAAGTGCGGTGGTCTTGTTCTTTAAGAAAGGCGACAACGCTCTCTTGAAGAACTACAGACCGATTTCACCTTCTGAGCCGCGTCTACGTGCTGTTTTCGAGAGTCATTACGAATCGTCTCGCACGCAGACTCGACGACTTCCAGCCTCCCGAACAAGCCGGTTTCCGAAAAGGCTTCAGTACCATAGACCACATACATACCCTGCGGCAGATTGTACAGAAGACTGAAGAGTACAATTTGCCACTTTGTCTGGCGTATGTGGACTATGAGAAAGCCTTTGATTCCGTCGAAATTTGGGCGGTGCTGCAGTCCTTTCAGCGGTGCCAAGTTGACTGTCGGTATATCGAAGTGCTGAAGTGTTTGTACAGTAGGGCTACGATGGCTATCCGAGTACAGAACCAGAGCTCGAAACCTATCCAACTGCAGAGAGGTGTAAGACAGGGTGACGTTATATCCCCGAAACTCTTCACCGCTGCTTTGGAAGACGTTTTCAAGCTACTGGACTGGAAAGGATACGGTATTAACATCAATGGCGAGTACATCACTCATCTTCGATTTGCCGACGATATAGTCCTTATGGCAGAATCGCTGGAGGACTTAAGCACTATGCTCAATGACCTCAATAGTGCCTCCCAACGGATAGGTCTTAAGATGAACATGGACAAAACAAAGATCATGTTTAATGTCCATGTCACACCTATGCCGGTAGTTGTTGGGAGCACTATGCTCGAAGTTGTTGACGAGTACGTTTACCTGGGACAAATAGTCCGACTAGGTAAGTCCAACTTCGACCGAGAGGTCAATCGACGGATTCAACTCGGCTGGGCAGCGTTCGGGAAATTACGACACATCTTCTCGTCAGGTATACCTCAATCTCTGAAAACTAAAGTGTACAACCAGTGCTTGTTGCCAGTGATGACTTACGGATCAGAGACGTGGTCCTTCACTGCTGGCCGTATGAGGACGCTCAAGGTCGCTCAGCGAGCTATGGAGAGGGCTATGCTCGGAGTTTCTCTGCGTGATAGACTCATAAATGAGGATATCCGCAGTAAAACCAGAGTGACCGACATAGCCCAACGGATTAGTAAGCTGAAGTGGCAATGGGCCGGCCATATAGCTCGAAGAACCGATAACCGATGGGGAAGAAAGGTTCTCGAGTGGCAGCCTCGTACCGGTAGGCGTAGTGTAGGGCGACCCCCACTAGATGGAGTGACGACCTGGTAAGATATGCAGGAAGTCGATGGATGCAGGTGGCTCAGGACCGTGCTTTGTGGCATTACTTGGGGGAGGCCTATGTTCAGCAGTGGACTTGTGAAGGGCTGTGATGATGATGATGATATAAAACGACGAGCGAACGCAAGAAATAGAGTTAATGGGGCACTACACTCTATTGTGGAAAGTCAGAATGTGTCAAAAAAGACACTTTTGGCAATCCACAACGCTGTGTTAGTCCCTATTTTAATGTATGGTAGTGAAAGTTGGATGTGACAGAAGAAGCACGAAAGTGAAATGAATACTGTAGAAATGCGGTCTTGTAGGAATATGCTAGGGTTGAATCTGAATGACAGGGTAAAAAATTGCGTGATAAGAGAGAAATACGGTGTGCAAGATGATATTGTGACAACGATTATGAAAGGAATGCTTCTGTGGTTTGGTCATGTAGACAAAATGAAAGAGAAAAGAGTGAAATAGTAAATTTATATTGCAGATGTGAATGGCAGAGTCGGAAAGGGACGCCGTAGACGAAGGTTTATCGACCAAATTGGCGATATTTTGAAAATAGGCCACATTAGGAACTACCCTTAACTGACGGTCGTGTATGTTATATATATTAAAGGAGGCGAGAGAGTTATGTCATTCCTCTGCGTAATTGGCGAGAGTTTAGTGATAATAGCACTGCACTCCTTAATACGCCTACCCAGCTTCATTACGATCGTTTCAGCCATTCGAAATATGAATAGATTGATAGAGACTAACAGATGGACAAAAAAATTTTACTCATGCTTTAAAAGCATGAAAATAACCCCTTCAGCCAACATAAGGCAGTTATTCCAATACAGACAGACAGACAGACAATTCCATTTTGTTTACATGCAAGAGATTAATCAATAAGTTTTTAGAAACGCAATGGGACTCTATGATACACGTATATTAAATATATTTTATTAATTTGTCATTTGTTTAAGATTTGGCGGCATTAGCGCTGATTTAACGCTTGTTGACCTAAATGACTTTCAATGTCAATTATAATTAATTGACATTGAAAGTAATTTAAGTCAACAAAAAAGTTATGATAGACTTCGCTTGGCCTTTCGTGATGAAGCCCCATCTCATGCCACTGTTTACAACTGGTTTAATGAGTTTAATGTGGTCGCACCAATGTCACCGATGATCTGCGTGAGGGACGGCCTTCTACGGTGACCACTTACAAAATAGTGACTTATCAGCAGATTCAGACAAGCTTAGTCATCGGTATAAGTCAATTGCACAAAATCCTCCATGAAAATTTGGCGTTCAGGAAAATTTGTGCCCTGTGGATACCTTATAATTAGACAAAGGCCCAAAAACTCCGTCGTGTTGATTGGTGTCGTGAAATGGTTCAAAGATTTAACGGAGGTGACTCAAATGCTGTGTTCGACATATTTACGGGTGACGATAGCTGGATTGTTTGTTATGATCCTGAAACTAAGAGATAGTCTGTGGTCTGGGTGTTTCCTTCCAAGCAGTTGCCAACTAAAGTATAGAGAGGTCGAAGCGTGGGAAAAAGATGGTAGCCTTATTCTTCAGAACGACAGGTCATTAGGCAATAATTGTTCTAAATAATCTAAAAACAGTTACTGCAAAGTGGTACACTAACAATTGTTTGCCACTTATTTTGGAAAAAAAATGGGAGAAACAACCTATCAGTAGGATCCTCCTTTACCACGATAACGCCTCGTCGCACACCGCCAAGTAAACAAACTACTACTTGGCGACGTCAGACATGAAATTCTGGATCACCCGCCCTATAGCCCCGACCTTGCATCTTGCGATTTTTATTTATTTATGAAAATAAAAGAAAAAAATTCGAGGAAATCGTTTAATGGACGCTGAGGAAGCAGCGGCTGCGTTTCAAAAATGCCGTCGAAGAGACCCCTAAGGACGAGTCGGCAAAGTGCTTTTCTCAGTGGTTCCATTGGATACAGCGATGTTGATGTAAATGGAAATTATTTTAAAAATATGTAATAACTTGCTAGTTTGTTCAGTTTTTGATTTTCTAAGAACTTTCAGTGTCACCTTCGTACACCTTAAATAGCATTTTCAAGTTGGTTAATTCCCTTGCAAAAACGATTTGATCCTGGGACTCGAAAAAGCCCTATAATCTTACAGCACCCATCACAACATCTTCTCCGAGGTTTATACCACTCAAGTGCTTTGACATCTGAATCGAAGCTAGGTCCGGCGATTATGGTGGATGCTGCATTAACTGAATCCCAGCAGTTCGGATGGCAGCGTCTGCAATATCTGATCGATATTATCGTGATGAAAAAGCATTTTGGCACGAAATTTTCATCGACATTTATTAATTAGTTCTTCGCGTAGTCCGTTGATTAATTTTGCGTTATAATCTGGCTATTATCTCTCCTTTACTTTAGTAGTCGATCATTATACCTTCAACATCCCAGAAGACAGAGGCCACGATTTTACCAGCGTAAATTATACATATATATATATTACGAAACGAGTGCAAAAAGATTCACGGAATCTTTAGAATCTCAGCTAATTTAAAAATGGTCACACGTATATTAACCTTAACAATTTCTTCGATTTTTTTAACGTTTTCTTGCATAGTGGCCGTTTTTGGTCACCCGCAGTGAATATCGTTTGGTGGTTCTGGGTCTGGTAGAATTAGATGAAGTATTGTCTACTAATGTAGATTGCAGTTTTTTAAAAACAGTCTTTTTAGAATAAAATTTCAGGCAGGTATATTTAATAACCTCGCGAATTTCGAGATTCTCCATTTTGCATATGAATCAAATTCCTCTAAAGGAGAAGTTGGAAAAAAATTGGGTAAAGTTTTTGATGTAGTTTCTTCTGACTTAGGTTACTAACAAATTTGAAATATGAAAACAAAATAGGACACATTTCTATGACTTATTGATAAGTGTTCTATTTCTAAAATTTTAGATGAATTTTTTGAATAATCAAATTTGAATTGAATCATATGTATTCGACATTTAAGTCAGGTATAACTCATAACCATTATTACAGTCATAAGTATATTGCTAAAGATAGGACTCCCTCAAGGAATGTCAGAAAACACGGTCCAAAGGTAAAGCGAATACAAATGAGTTTTATCAAATAATCCGAAAGTAAATAAAGTAAATATAATAATAATCAGCTCGGTATCATTTAGGGTATACGTTATTATATCATAAGACCGTTGGAGGAGTAATTTACAAGGAAAAGATAATTGCATAATAAAAAAAACATTTCGTTCTAAATGGAAATTGTTGGAATGATGTAGAAATTAATTCAGTGGTCGTAATTTGTCTCCATTCATAGTTTTGTCTGTGTTTCTGTTACGCGCAGAAAATACAACATGCCACTGCAATAAGACAACGCTAACGCTAAGGACACATATATATTAAATGAAACTTATTTTGCAGATTTAATTAACCGAGTTTTAAAAACGAGAAAGTTCTGTATTAGCCGCGACAATTTTTATGTACTCGTATGTTCATTTATTTCGCGGACGAGAAAATTCTTCTATTATTATAAAGGTTATAATTTCGTGGGTGGCCCCATTTTAAGAAAAATTTCTCCCATTCACCCATTTAATAGTCCACCTGAGAGATATTTTTGTCTAGTCACATTACCATAAATAGGGGTCAACCTTGGTATGAGAGACAGTAAGCTGAAATTTCTTATTTTTCACTTCTGGCGTTCTAAAAGTTGTCTCAAGTCTCATAAAATCTCGTTTCTGCGTCGTCAACTATTAAAGGTCAAAGGTAAAAAAACGGTTTTCCTTCCGTTTCTGTTGCAAACAATGATGTTAACATCTATGAAGAAATTGGTGAGCATAAAATTTGCTTACAAATTTTATTTGAAATATTTTTTCTCCGCTGTTTTTGCGTTAGAGGGCGGTGAGAGCGCAGCTTTCAGCCATACGTACTGTAATGCGAATTCAACCATGAATATTTACTTGAATATTAAACAATTTGTATCCTTTATTTCTACATACTCATTAAATAATACTTTCCTACTTTGTGTAATTAAAAATAATCTGTCCAACAATACAAAAACGGAATTCGGATCTTACTTAAGATGTAAAATGCTTCAAAATCTGAGAATAATATCGATCATCTTCAATATTATACTCAGTTTATTAAATCTACATAACTTCATAAACTTGTGTAATCTTAACCTATCTAATCTTTCATCGACAATTGTAGCATTCCATCAGCATATAAATCGTATCTATTACTAAGTTCAAAAATGGTTAGCGTTAGGGCGTGATTTAGAACCCCAGGAATGAAATTGGGTGCTCCGAAATAAATTCCTGGAGCCTAGGACAACAATAGTTTCACCATCTCCCAATGAATTACTTAACACTCTATTTTGTATTTGTAAGAGTGAATGTGGCACAGGGTGCTGGTGTAGGAAATCGGGTTGACAATGCATTTCAGATTGTGATCAGTGTAATGGGCAAGCCTGCCACAATATTGTCTCATTGCAAAGTGACTGTGAGGAAGTGAGTGCGTTTGATCCCAAAATTCTGGAAGGTCTGGGAACAACAATTATGGGCAACGAAGATCATGACGATGAAATAATAGATTGCTTAGTGCGATTGCCAAGTCAATGTAGTTATTGAAAACGTAAAGGATTTTTAATAATATTAATATGGTCACTATAAGATGTTGTTAGGATAGCTAATAACGTAATAACTTAAACAGAAAAAACCTTTAGTAGGGACTGAATAAATTAACCGACTTGGTATTACATGGTTCTCACAACATTTTACGGTAGAAGAACTGAGTTGCGAGACTTTGTTTTTTTTTTTTTCAAGTTGTTTTGATGGCATATCATTTTTTGTGGATGGTCCTACTTTTTTCTTTCTGGTACCTTCTATTTCTTGAATACCAACAACGTTACCTGTTGTTCCATTATATTATATATATTCAGGTACAGTAATTCATTAACTGCAAATGTAACTTTATAATCATATATATTTACCATATATGGGACTAAAATGTTATTCATGCAGCAAGCGACAGTAGCCTAATGGCAGGGTGCGGACCGCGAACTCAAAGAGGTCGTGGGTTCGAATCCGCCATGCGACTACTGGCGTGAACCACTCGCAACACAAGCAATTTAAGCTTACCACGAGTGGTTAAGGGGAATATTAGTAATGTTTATAGCATTGATAATATTCTTTTTTTTAAAGTTAGTGTATCCAGAAAACTGGATCGAAATTCCGAAATATTTTAGTTTTTCCTTGATTTGTATACCAAACATTAATTGTATTCTAGATTTGAAGCTTCTATGTCGGCTAGAAGTGTCTTAGAATTTTGATGATAGGTCAGTCAGTCAGTGAGTGAGTGACAAAATTAAGAAAAATTGACTAATGATAATTGATAAGATCTTAAATCAGGCAAGTAAAAAAGTTGTTACGGACGGTGATTCAGCAGAAACGGTTCGATTTACATTTCATAAACAACACCATAGACAATTTGTCCAGTGAACTAAAGACAATTTTAACGACATTTGATTTTAATAATTGCATCGAAACTTTAAACAAACGAGAAACATCAAAATACAATGAATGCAAAAATAAACAAATAGAAAAATACCAAAAATTTACGATCAAATCAAATACCAAACATCCAAGTCAACGCCAGAACAATAAACAACCGTTGACCATAGACACAAACTATAAACAACGCACTGTCTGTAATTTGTCAAAACATACACTGGACGAACCGACAATGAAAGTATTAGCGAAGGGAATGAACTTCGCATTAACTCCGCGAAAAATCCCGTACGAAGAAATTATCTGCAGTGTTGAGGATTGTCTGTTTAAGAATAATATCGGTAAGGAAGATTTGGAGGCCATACGTCAAGATATTTCGTCCTTGTTACGTCGCAGTTCAGTGCCGAAACCAAACCTTCCCAAAGACGAATTTATAGCTCTAAATAACTTACGGAACAGACCAGAACTCACGATTCTCCGCGCGGATAAAGGAAATGCTACGGTAGTAATGGACACGTCGGAATATAATTTTAAAATACAACAACTTTTATCGGACGAAAGTACATATAAAAAGGTCAAAACAGACCCTACAACTAACACGCTTAAAACAACTAGCGATTTAATAAAGAAATACTCCGAAAAATTAAATCTCGACGTGAATTCGCTAATACCATCATGTGCCAAACCACCGAGGTTGTATGGGTTACCGAAGATACACAAACCAAACGCTCCACTACGTCCCATAGTGAGCCAGATCGATTCACCAACTTATAAGCTGGCACAATACTTAGCAAAAATACTATCACCACTGAGAGGACATACCAGAGCACACACAAAGGATTCATACCATTTTGTGAGTGAGATAAAAGACCTACATCTCGCTAACAATGAAACTATGGTCAGTTTTGATGTTCAGTCACTATTTACATGCCTACCTATTGTGGACTGCATCTCAATTGTAACTAGGAAGCTAGAAGAAAATAACATGCCTCAAGAATATGCAATACTACTTGAACATTGCCTCACATCTGGCTATCTATTGTGGAAGGAGGAGTTCTACAAGCAAGTAGATGGTATGGCGATGGGCTCACCTGTGTCTCCCATAGTCGCCGACATATTCATGGAGGACTTTGAGGAGAAAGCCCTTCTTACTGCTCCTGTAAATCCAAGGTTCTACAAGCGGTACGTAGACGACACTTTCACAATTTTACCATCTGACAAAGTAACTGCATTTTTTAGACCACCTTAACTCCATAAACTCTAAAATACAATTCACAATGGAGTTAGAGGCAAATAATTCTTTAGCTTTCCTAGATGTTTTAGTCATCCGAAATCCTGATAACACTATTGGTCACACTGTGTATAGGAAAAAGACCCATACCAACCGATATCTAAATGGTGAATCTCACCATCATCCTTCACAGTTAGCTACCGTGGGTAAATCTTTGTTTCAGAGAGCACGAGGGATCTGTGACAGAAAACATCTGGCCGCGGAGCTTCAGCACGTCAAGCAAGTATTGCAAGACAACAAGCTTCGGGTCCCGCGCCTACGTCACAGTGAACGAGTGAAGCCGGCAACAGTCGAGCGCGCACCTGCTCTACTACCATATGTTGGAGGAGTCACGGACAAGATTGGCTACATCTTGAAGCGAGCGTCCATTAAGACATACTACAAGCCGCTGAAGAAGATTAGTCAATTTTTACCATCCATCAAATGTAATATTCCTCTACAAGATGCAGGTGTGTACAAGCTAGATTGTGAATGTGGTCTCTCTTACATAGGTCAAACAAAGAGATCTATAAAAACCCGCGTGAAGGAACATATAGCTGATGTGAAGCACCGACGCTCCGGGAAGTCTGCAGTCTGCGAACATGTTCAAGATCGTCCCCACCATTACATTAGATTTGATAAACCACAAATTCTCGCAAAAGAACACCGATTCCTACCAAGGATGATACGCGAGGCTATTGAAATTAAAAAACATCCAAATTTCAATAGAGAAGATGGTTGGGTGCTACCATCTGCTTGGGATCCTATAATCAACAAAATTAAACCCAAACCCAAGCATACCACTGCAAGACTTCATGATACTATAAGCTCGTTTTGCGTAAATCGGACCAAAAATTAATATTAAAAAACTGAAGGTAACCGGACTAACTATGACATTGGGACGTCAAACATCTCAGTCCCCCCCCGTGACCATGGGCGCTGTAAAGCACCCGAAACGTCGGGATAATAATAAAAATAAATTAAAGTAATTAAACGCGATAAAATCCGTAAATAATAGTTTTATTCAAAAATTGACTAGTTATCATTAAATGAAATTTGTAATGTATCGTGTTTATATAATGTCTGCTTGGTTAATGGAAAATAATTTCGTTGTGGAAAAAACTAGTTTTATCCACAACGAAGTTATAGGGGCTCAGAAATGGCCTGAACTGCTTCGAGATAAGGATGTTACGGCCGTGCCACTTTTTTTGCTCGACTTGGGGGGGGGGCACTAGCGTTCCCCCAGATAACTGATTTTTCCCAAAACTGGGATACAAACACATCACACAGTGATAAGCAGTCGTGATTACTACCACAAGACCAATAAGGCGGTCCCTAATAGCGTAACTTACAATTGTTTCGTATGCTTTGCAGCACTCATGGTGACAATAAACTCGCTGCAAAGCATCGGAAATGACGAAAATAAGAAACAAGTGAAACTCAGTCAAATTAAACGAGATAAATTCGGATTAATTATATGAATATG
The DNA here is from genome assembly GCA_907164705.1 of Parnassius apollo. Lineage (NCBI taxonomy): Eukaryota > Metazoa > Arthropoda > Insecta > Lepidoptera > Papilionidae > Parnassius > Parnassius apollo. Next base: position 985,374 of record CAJQZP010001160.1, on the reverse strand, counting down.
AAGTGACAAACGGATTTACAGTCAACCTGATGGTAATGCTGTTCAAAATAATCATTTTTTATATTATTTTGAGTGTCTTCCTTCGAACCGAAAAAGTCTGACAAATAGAAGTATTTTGAGGACTTGTGAAGACCGCAACACGCATTAATGTGAGGATCGTGGCGAACCGTGGTATGTTTTTAATTTCCGACTTTACTTTACTTACGAATATAGGCCTACTTTAGGTGTGACAACGGTTCTGTTGTTTTTCTTTTAGGTTGGTCGCAGATTTACATAGAATAGTAACCTTCCATAGTACGACGGACTAAATGTTCAATATGTTTTAATACACATTGAATAAAAACACTTTTACGGATTTTATAGAGTTTAATTTATTTGATTTTTAATTCCCGACGTTTCGATTGCTTTCCAGCACACAATACGTTAATAGTCAGTATAATAGATGTAGCACGAATGGTCGAATGGCTCGACCAGGGAAGAACCACGCTCTCACAGAAGATCAGCGTAAAATAGTGGCGTAATGCTGCTATGTTTCGTATGGTGAGTGTAGAGAACCGGAGACCCTTTTTACTGGAAAAAACGCATTCCATCTTAGTCCTCACGGGTGAAAACGCATTTTGATTCGTAATCTAGAGTATAAATGTAGATGTCTATGGGCCACAGCAAGTACTTAACATCTGTAACAGAGTGTGGTTGTCGATTTTCAAATAAAACTTTAATATCGTTTTAATCTAATATATAATTGACAGAGTTTCTGCTTAATGCAACTATGTAAATTACAATGAATCTAGTCGGCGTCATGCTTTTGTTTTTATACCCGCGTTATGCGGTTTACAATTATTCATAAACGGAAGTCGTTTAAAATCACCTACATTATTTATCACATCCGGAATCTAATTCTATACTGTAATTACAAACTTTTTATCGTACTTAAATATTTTAATATACTATAAATCGAATAATAATGCATTTATTTAATCAAGTAATTTTGATTAAGTTAAATTTATTAAATCAAGTGATGTTCAATGATAAGAAGTTTAAGAGTAAGTAAATTTATAATTATGGCTGAGGGCGGGAAACATTTGCTAACATTCGGCCATCCTGCAACGGCCGTGTCCCACGGCGATCAGACAGCATCTTGGTTTCGGTTCCATGTAATGCCTGAAAAATTCAAAAGAAAGTGAACAATAAAAGTTTGATAAGAGAAGTTAAGCAGATGTCTTATAAATTCTAAAGGAATTTTTTTATAAAAACAAAAAAAAATTGCTTTGTTCACGTAATTGAAGTCTGTTACGGAAGAAACTTTAGTGCTTGGTCACAAAGACTGGTCACACAGACTGATCACACGGACTGGTCACATAGACTGGTCACATAGACTGGTCACATAGACTGGTCACATAGACTGGTCACATAGACTGGTCACATAGACTGGTCACATAGACTGGTCACATAGACTGGTCACACAGACTGGTCACATAGACTGGTCACACAGACAGAAGTCGGTCACACAGACAGAAGTCGGTCACACAGACAGAAGTCGGTCACACAGCCAGAAGTCGGTCACACAGACTGAAGTCGGTCACACAGACAGAAGTCGGTCACACAGGCAGGTGTTGGTCACACAGACAGGTGTTGGTCACACAGACGGATCGGTCACACAAAATTTTAAGTAGACCCGGGTGTCCTGTTAGGTAACTGAGTATTAATAACATCTTAAATGTTCTCTAGTTACATAAAGGATATTAATTAATTATAATTATTCCTTTAATGTCCATCTTACCTAATATACTTTCTCCTACTTGTAATTGGTATTGTAATTGACAATATACTAATATAGATAGAGCAATGTATCTTCACAGGGTTAATAGTCCCATTGCTTATATTTCAGATGGATGTGGCTATTCCAAAATGGAGATTTCAACATATTGATGTTGAAGTATATGTATAATGATATTACAAGACATATTTTAATTGATCCAACCCTCTTAATAAGCCTAAGGATTCATTGTAATAATTTACTAATTTAGATTTATAAGTTTGTAATAATATTAAAAAAAATATTTATACAGTAAATTTGAGTTGGTAACTATCCAATTACTCATTATTAAAATGTTCTAACTCCTTATTAATACGGAACTCCTTATATTAGTAAAGGATCCATTTAATAAATGACTAATCTATATTTATCATAATATATTCGATTTTAACTTAATTCTATAACGTTAAATACAATACTCTTGAGCTTAATTTATTGATTCCTACGTAATAGAGATGAGCAGAACTTCAGACTATTTAATAAAATAACGAAAATAAGGAGTAATAATTCCAAAACTTGTAATATACATTTGTAACTATAAGTATAATATTTTTGTTTTATTCAACTCTCTAGCAGGTCAATAAGATCATCCCTATCCACTTCCCTATCAGTAGATGAACTATCTGCATCAGATGTAATAGATTTGTATGGTCTCAATACTTCCCCTCGCACAACCGCACTAAATTTTCTATAACCTTTCATTCCCTTTACACTACATATTGTATAACGGTCTATTGTCTGCTCTGCCTTACATACTCTGTAAGGTCCTGTATAAAGGCTTTTTAACTTTTGGCAAACTTTCGCAGATGTATCGATACTGGTGCCCCCTTTCCACAAAACTAATTGTCCTACTGAATATTTATTACATGTTTTACGGGATTTGTCAAATCTCTTTTTCATGAGGGTCATATTTTTGTCTATATTTAATTTCGCACTTTTCCTCCTATCCTGTAGTGCTTGCTGTTGCATAGCGAAATCTTTTGAGTCTCCCTTAGGGTAAGCTGGTAAACGGGAATTTTCGTGCCCGAATAAGAGTTTGAATGGAGGGAAAGAAGTGGTAGAATTGGGTGTATTATTTATGCCCCATAGAACATCCGATAGGTTTTCATCCCATGTATTTTCACTCTCCGACATAGTGTTTAGGCCATCTATGATTGTACGATTTACACGCTCCACTTGTCCATTGGACCTCGGGCTCGCTATAGCGTTTAAGACGTGTTTGAATTGGGTTTCCTCTGCAAATTGTTTAAAATAACGACTAGTGAAAGCCTTACCTCTATCTGTAATAATTCTGTTGGGATAGCCAAACATTGTAATTATTTCTTTTAAGTGTTTAATCGTCTCTACCGAACTACAGTTTCGGAGAGCTTTTGCGAATACGAATTTCGTAAAAGAATCTATAACGACTAATACATACGTATTACCATTTCTTGTTTTCACGAAGGGTCCTAAGTGGTCGGCGTGGAGAGTATGCATAGGCACTGGAACTTTCTCGATTGGATATAGTTCCCCTTGTTTCTTACCATATTCGGACTTGCCATATGCGCACTGTAAACACGACTTAATATATTTTCTTATAAATCGAGTCATCCCGATGAACCAAAACTGAGCTTTTATGGTTTTTTCGCATCTCTCAAAACCAGGGTGCCCTATTTGGTCATGATATTTCTGCAGTAGGCCATATTTTGCTAGTTTTGGTATAACAAAACGTTCTCCATGCAATGTTTTTCTGAATAGGGCGTTATCTTTTATAACATAATTATTATTTATGTCTGGGTTTGTGGTCTGTTCTCGTAACTGAGTAATTATATGCTGAATATTGTCGTCCTGCAATTGTAGCGTTACTAACCAATCAGATTCGTCAATTTGGAAAATATGTTCCGTCAGGGGGTTCCTACTCAAGGCATCCACATGCTTCATTCGTTCTCCCGGTCTGTATACTATTTCCAAGTCATAATCCTGAATGGTGAGCCACCATCGAGCTATTCGAGGAATGAGATCTTTTTTAACCAATGTAGTGCGTAAAGCGGCACAATCTGTAATTACTTTCACAGGTATCCCTACTAAATAAATGCGAAACCGTTTCAGCGACTCTACTACTGCGAGGGTCTCAAGTTCATAACTGTGATAAAATTGTTCTTCTTTAGATGTTACTCTACTGAAATATGCTATTGGTTTTATTTCACCATCGGGCTGCTGCTGCATGAGTATGCCACCTAATCCTAACTTGCTCGCGTCAGTGTGTAGTTCCGTAACTGCTTTGCTATCATAAATGCCGAGAACTGGCCTCTCAATTAATCGAAGTTTCAGACACTGAAACGCATTTTCCTGTTCTGGACCCCAATGCCAATCCATGCTCTTCTTCGTCAGTTTTGTTAAGGGAAGAGCAATCTCAGCAAATCCACGAATGAATTTTCTAAAGTAGGAGGTAAGTCCAATAAACTGTCTGATCTCATGAACGTTTTTGGGTCGTCGATATTCAGAGACACATTTGATTTTGGCTTGACCAGGTCGGATTGTTCCTGCAGATATCTCATGGCCCAAGTAATTGACACTTTCTTTCAGAAAAGAGCATTTTTTTAGATTTAATTTTAGACCAGCTTTTTGTAAAAGACCTAGAACACCATCCAATAATTGTATACCGGCTTCTACAGTTACAGTAGGTAGCATTATGTCATCAAGATATATGGCGACCTCGTTTCTAACGTCTTTTAAGGCAAGGCTTATTAGTCGAGAAAACACAGCAGGAGCATTGGCCAATCCAAAGGGTACCTTTAGGAATTCGTAATGTCCGGAGGTTGTTACAAAGGCAGTTTTATGTGTCGAATCATCGGCAAGCTTCACTTGATAATAGCCTTGAGCTAAGTCAAGCGTTGTGAAGTAAAACTTACCTGCCAATTTTGAGATTTGATCGTCAATATGTGGCAAGGGAAACCGATCTTTTATAGTGTGAGAGTTTAAAGCCATATAATCGACGCATAGCCTATAGTCACCGCCTTTCTTTTTCACCAATATAACTGGACTTGCATATTCGGATGTTGATTCGCGTACTATACCGGCTTCAATCAAATCTTGCACCTTACTATTAACGATTTCGTTTTCTTTCTGTGATAGTCTATATGGCTTAAAGTAAACGGGTTTGTCAGTAGTTGTCCGTATATGCATTTCCATAAGATCTGTGCACCCCAAATCTCTCGTATCCCTAGCAAAGATATGACTGTATTTAGTTAATAGTTTTATGAGCTCATCCTGGTCTCTCTTTTCTAGGTCTCCTACGTCAATTTCACCCTTATTTAGAAGGTTACCGGAACCATCAGGAAGACATAAATCGATATTCAGTACGTCCTGCACATTAGTAGGGGGTAGGGTCACTAGTTCAGCCCGCGCTATTAATTTACGAGCAGGGAAGGAAACTGGTATATTACTCATATTTATAAATTTTAAACACCCTTCGATGCAGATAATTCCTCCAGGTATAGCATAACATAATTTTCCTAATTGCATATAAACAGAATTTGTCAGGAAGTACAAATTGTCATTAGATTCTATATTCACCGTCACATCAATTAGGCTGACGCTTTGTGCTGGTAAAGTGACATCATATTTTAGGTACACATCAAATTTACAATTGAAGTCTAGATTTTCCAATTTAACGTACTTTAGGCAATCATCACCTACTAAAGTTTTTACAAACTTCGCAGAGTTAGAGGTAGTTACCAGACTTACCCCCGGTTGATTTATCATCGGTTGCCCAATAATTAAATCAATATCGGATAGTTCGTAATTAGTTATTTCCACGTAGCCACTTAGACATATTTTGTCTATATGCACAGTTATTTGCGACCTCCCCAACGATTTTATGCAAGTTCCCCCAAATCCTCTCATTACCGTGGTCGATGCCGCTATTGGTAATTTCAACAATTTTGCTTTATTTTGTGTTAAAATATTTAATTTACTACCCGTATCTATGTAGGCAACCAGTTTTTCTGCGCCGATGTACGCGTAACGCTTATATACATTGCATAACACATCACTAGTGGTAAACAAGATGTGACTCACCAGGGATGACGAACGTTGCTGCGTTGAACCAGGAGTCGCCACAAACCAACAGGTAGCCGAAGTGTGACCGTTGCGTTGACAGTTTTCACAACGTTGTTTTGAACGGCAGTCCTGAGCTACATGTCCTAACCGCCGGCAGATATAGCACCGTCTCACCCCAGTCTGTTGGTCAGTTGTAGAGCTTCCATCGGTTGTACCCCTTTTCCATATTGACTTCCGCATAGGTGTAGGTTCTATTCTCTTATAATTTTCAAATGATGATAAATACCCGTAGTATAATAACTGTGGCGTTCGACATTTGTACGCTTTTGCGTTTGCTTGCAGCTCCACGGGAAGACCTCGGATGATACAAGAGATTGCATTTTCTCCTACGATATTGCATTTCTTAATAAGTGATAATTTATCGTGGAAATAATTAGTCATGGCTTCGGAATCTTTTTTTGTTCTTGCCAACATCTCTTCGAGCCTGCTGACGAAATCAATGGATCGTGGAAAGGCCATTTCCAAAGCATGTTTCCATCCTTCCCAGTCGAGGTTATAGTCATCTAAGTCATCATACCAACGTCGAGCTGAACCACGCAGACGAAGTTGCATTAAAAATTGTTTTTCGGTTCCATCCCATCCATATATTTCACCAAGCTGATCGATCTTGTGCAACCAACTGCTGACATTACTAGTATTATCTTCAGGTCGAAATTTAGGGATGATCTCAGCGTCGACATGACTCACTCGGCGTTTTTTTTTCCGTAGCGGGCGCGTGGTCTTCTGAAGAAAAAAAATTTTGAGTTTCTTCGTTTTCTTCATTCTTCCGGGAACGTTTTCGGCAATATTTCCGTTTATTTTCACCAAGGCCGTGTATGTAGGGGCCCGACATCTTATATCCCAGAACAATTTTATTTTCGGTTTTTCACGAATTATCCCACTTCTGAAATGTAACAGAGTGTGGTTGTCGATTTTCAAATAAAACTTTAATATCGTTTTAATCTAATATATAATTGACAGAGTTTCTGCTTAATGCAACTATGTAAATTACAATGAATCTAGTCGGCGTCATGCTTTTGTTTTTATACCCGCGTTATGCGGTTTACAATTATTCATAAACGGAAGTCGTTTAAAATCACCTACATTATTTATCACATCCGGAATCTAATTCTATACTGTAATTACAAACTTTTTATCGTACTTAAATATTTTAATATACTATAAATCGAATAATAATGCATTTATTTAATCAAGTAATTTTGATTAAGTTAAATTTATTAAATCAAGTGATGTTCAATGATAAGAGGTTTAAGAGTAAGTAAATTTATAATTATGGCTGAGGGCGGGAAACATTTGCTAACACATCAGTTGGACTGTGTGCTCATTTGTCACCAGGTCCTATAAGAAAAAACACAAGGTAACGGGGACTAAGGTTACTGATGTCGTTAGCAAAGTAACTAGCACTTTATACTTATAAAACTGACATGAAATACAAATACTAAAAGCTTCTCTTGCTCTTGTTTCATTGGAAAACTAAAACATGTCGCAAATAATACGTTTTGTACTGCAATATAAATGTATGTACGGTGGCTGCTAAAAAACCAGGAGAGAAGTCAATAACGAATATAATAAACACTGTATTTTGAAGCAAATACGGAACTATAATGAAGTCACAAAAGAACAAGATAATGTATTTCGGAAAATTTATTACATTCAGAGTTCTTAGTGTTGAATTATTTCTGTCCGCGGGAATTTGAATTATTAAGAATTAAAAAGAATCGTGGCTTCTTTTTTAAATTAAATATCACAGTCGACTAAATCTCATTATTTTCTTCACCCAGTTATTTTTCTAAGAAGGTACCAGTACACTTCCTCCCTCAACTGGCTACGTTTTGGTGATTGCTTCGGGGAAACCGAGGGGTTCGTCTGTGCAGTACAGGATCAGGTTATTAAGACCAACAACTTTCGGAGATACATCCTAAATAATAGCACCGTCGACATCTGTAGAGCTTGTCGTCATCCCGGTGAGTCACTTAGGCATGTCATCTCCGGTTGTTCGGCGCTTTCTAACTCTGAGTTCTTGCACAGGCATAACCTAGCAGCCAGGATTTTATACCAGGAGCTCGCTCTGAAATATGGCCTCGTGGATCAGAAACTGCCGCATAGTGCTAATTTAAAATAGTAAATGGCGCAAAAATAATCTTCAATATGATCAAAAAACGCGACGATGATAATATGTCCACTCTGTAAATTAAACCTGCAATCAGCAAGGACGGTATGCATGATCTTTGAAGGTATCAGTAGCAAATTTGAAGAAATAAGCATTATGATTTGTAACCGCATAAACATCTACACGGTAAACAATTTATTTTCAATACCATATTTCTATTTCATTTCAAAGGTCAGATCGTCCTTATTGAAGTTTTCATATAAAAGTTTGTTTTTGTTTGGGCAATAAGTATGAACATGCTAATATGTGGTATTAGTTATAACAATATAGGTCTGTCTTGTTAGACTACGAATTCTTAAGTTTTAAATACATGTACCATCAATCTTTAGACTGTATTCTGTATATGTACTTCAATTTTATTTTTATCTATACATATAAATAAAAATGCAGTGTCTCTCTATAATATTGAAACAAATAGCCTGTATTACGCTGAGGAGGTTATTTGTACTACCACTAAGACATGGAAAAACCTTTTCTTGAACATTTGGTCTGTCTGTCTGGGTGTCGATCCTTCTGTCTGTCTCTCCGGGCTGATCTCCGTAATGGCCTAACACTTTGTGAAACTTGAAGACAAATATAAAGCAGTACAAGGAATGATCTTGCATATATTTTATCTGTAAAGCTTAGAGGTTGTTCTTGAGAAATCGAAGAATTTAATAAAAAAAATAGTCGGTGATTATTATCTTAAATAAAAATCGTGATATAAATGATAATAAATTATATACCACCCAGGCTTGTAATATAATTTATTCCTTGAAGAGATAATTTCACAATCGAAAAGAAGTTATCCATCACCTGAATTACTAAACTGACTGAATATCAAAGTAAAACAGTAATTAATTGTTTTGAGAACAACGTTAACATTCCTAAAAAATCATAATTAACAATTTTCCAGAAAAATCAGTCCTAATATTAATTTTTGTATAAATTAATGAATATGTAATAGCTGCCACCAAAATAAATTTACGAAACTTCTATTATAATAATGAATAAAATGTAATTAGAAGAAAGATATGATTTTATTTTTCCGAATTTACCTTTTATTAAAAGAAATCACTATAATAAAAAATAATTAAAACTAAAAACTTAAATTATCATACAGTCCTACTCCCCGTCGTAACCTGATGTGCACTTTTTATGGACTTTGTATAGTGTGCAAATAAATATTATTATTATTTAATTATTTTAACATTTATTTAATTTACATCGTTTAAACATAGTATATAATAAATCTAAAGCTACTAATACTATAAACTATACTACTATATAACTATGAGGAAAAACTAAAACTAATTTTTTTTATTGTCATACGGTCCTGCTCACCATGGTATCATGCCAAAAACGCTGTCTACGTCCGCGTATCAATGATATTTGCAAACTGATAACATTCATTGCTATGCAGACGACTGCACTGGTGATGCATTACATACTGACCATGCCTATATTTCTCGAGAAATCGTCGCCGAGTACCGTGAGAAACTTGTGTCTGCAGTCGAGTTTTTGCTTAACAAAGTCTCGAATTTGGGGCGGCTAAATCTAGTCCAATTCAATCCCCAGAAGATACAAATTTGCGCGTTAACCGCTAAAAAAACCCCTTCGTCGCATCTCCTCAGTTTGAAGGCACTCCCCTTGCTGCCTCAGCTAGCATCGGAAGCTTCGGGGTCGACATAATGAATAGTGTGCAATTCCGTGGTCACTTAGAGGGTAAGGCGAAATTGGCCTAAAATAGTTTGGCGTATACAGCAGAGCGAGACAGTATTTCATGCCAGCACGTCACTTGCAACATTTTTTTTATAGAAGAGGGGGCAAACGAGCATGCGGCTCACCTGATGTTAACATCAGGTTACCATCAGGTGACTACCGCCGCCTACGATCAACCGCAACACCAGGGGAATTGCAGGTGCGTTGCCGGCCCTTTAGAAAGGAGTAAGCTCTTTTCTTGAAGGTCCCCAGGTCGTATCGGTCCGGAAAAATCGCCGGTGGTAAACTATTCGACAGAGAGGTTGTACGCGGAAGAAAACTCCTTTTGAAACGTACTATGGTGAACCGCTGAGCATCCAGATGGTGTGGATGGTATCGGGACGTTTGCCGCGTAGTGCATTCACGAAATTTGGCGGCAGCTGGGATTAATCCGAACAATTCCTCAGAGCACTCTCCATGGTATATGCCAAATAAAATGAAAGAGATGCAACATCTCTTCGCAGTGACAGTGAATCGAGCCGATCGGAAACTACTCGGTCGTCGACGATTCGAGCCGCTCTGCGCTGCATGCGGTCAAGTGGAAGGAGCTGGTACTAGGGAGCCCCAGCCCAGAGATGGGAACAGTATTCCATGTGCGACCGAACCTGCGCCTTGTAAAGTTACAGGCGGTGTGCCGGCATGAAATACTGTTCCGCTCTGCTGAGCACTCTAAGCTTTTTAGAGGCCAATTTGGCCTTCTCTTCCAAGTGACCATGAAACTGCATGTCACTCAATATGTCAACGCGCGGATTTCGATACTGGCTGAGGCAACAAGGGGAGTGCCTTAAAACTAAGGAGATACGACAAAGCGGTTCTTTTAGCGGTTAACGCGCAAACTTATGTCTTCTGGGTGTTAAACTGGACTAGATTTAGTCGCCCCCAATCGGAGACTCTGTTCAGCGAAGACTCGACCTCAGACACAAGTTTGTCCCGGCACTCGGAGACGTTTTCCCGAAAAATATTGGCTCGGCCGCTGTAAAGAGCATCACCAGTGCTGTCATCTGCATAGCAATGAATGTTACGGGTTTGCAACATATCATTGATATGCAGAAGAAACAGCGTTGGCGATTGTACGCAGCCATGTGGAATACCAGCATTAATAGGCTTGCAATCGGAGCTTGCACCGTCTACAACGACCTTGATGCTCCGATCTGCAAGAAAGCTAGTGATCCAATCGCACAATTTCTCGGGAAGCCCATAGGAAGGGAGCTTCGAAAGAAGCGCTTTGTGCCAAACCCGATCGAAAGCCTTCGCTATGTCCAAACTAACGGCCAATGCCTCCCCCTTGGACTGTACCGCCACCACCCATCTATGAGTTAGGTAGACCAGAAGATCACCAGCAGACCGACAACGGCGAAAACCGTATTGGCGGTCAATTATCAGCTGGTGATCCTCAAGGTACCTCATGAGCTGGCAGTTTACAATAGACTCCATTGTTTTGGAGAACAAGGAGATAATGGCGATAGGCCGGTAGTTGGACGGGTTTGAGTGGTCGCCTTTTTTTAGGGATCGGGTGGACGAAAGCCGTATTCCATGATTTTGGGACTACGCCTAGGGAGTAGGAGTACCGGAAAAGACGCGTTAAAACCGGTGCTAAGTCTGGATCACACGTCCTCAGCACAATTGGGGGGATTCCATCAGGCCCACTCGACTTGTGGATGTGCAGGAAGAGGAGTGCTTTGCGAACCGAGCGCTGTGTGAACTGCACTTCGGGCATGGAGCACTCACACCGCGGGATGGTCGGCGGCGTACTCCCCCCGTCATCGAGAGTCGAGTTGGATGCAACGAAAGAGCCTAGAAGATTGGCTTTCTCCTTTGCGGTATGGGTCAGTAAGTCGTCCTCCCAGTGCAGAGATGGAAGATATGGCTGACAGAAATTCCCCTGGACAGCCTGGGTGAGAGACTAGAATGCACAGGTTCCAGAAGGAAGGCGAACCAGTTTCTCGCCAATTCTGCCTATGTGCTCTGACTTTGCCTTGGCAATGACTCTTTTGAAGGACCTAGATGCGAAATCATACTTATTTTTATAGCGCTGGTGTTTACATCCCGGGACGCTGATGCGTCAGCCCAGGCTCGGTAGCACTCCTGCTAATAGCATGATGCTATTTTACAGGAGCGGCCAAACCATGGCTGAGATTTGCCTTCAATGGGCACCACAGAGGAAGGAATAAAAATTTCCATACCCTGAAGTACCACATCAGCGACAGAATCAGCAACAACGTTGGGATCGTCCAGCGAGAAGCAAACCCGCCCCCAAGGGTAGGATGCAAAGAAAGACCGCATCCCATCCCAATCAGCTGACCTATAGTGCCAAATACGGCGGCAGCCTGCAGAATGCAACTGCGATTTCAGCGTGAGTGGCACCACATTCCAGACAAGACAATGGTCCGAGGATCCTTAAGGAGCTTCGACGGAAATCTGATATCCGTCCGGGTGAGAGGTCAGCAGAAGGTCCAACAGGGAAGGTGCATGATCCTCCACATCTGGAATCCGCGTAGGCGAAGTAACCAGTTGTGTCAGACTATATGCCAAGGCAAAATCATGAACAGATCTTCCCGCATGATCGGTTAAACGTGAACCGAGCCATTCGGCGTGATGGGCGTTAAAGTCGCCGAGGATCACGATCTCTGCGGAGGGGATCTGCTGTAGCAACGAATCTATAGTCATTTGGACGTGGTCGAAGAGTCGGTCTGTTTCGGCATTACCGCTATGGGACCTATAGAGGCACCCGTAGACGCGCGGATGGTCGTCGCTGTCTACGCGTAGCCAAAGGATGGACAGGTCCGAACCTTCAAGTCTGCCGAGGCGTCGAGAACAGATGTCCTCTCTGACGTAAACGCAAACTCCAGCCCAAGGCACAAAGGAGGTAGGTAGAGGTAGGACAGATACGAGACATTAGCCGGAGAGGACACCTGCGTCTCGGTCAGGAAGAGCAGAGCCGGCCTCGCCGTCTCGAGATGGTAGTGGACGGCGTTTAGGTTAGAGTGAAGTCCCCTGATATTGCAGAAATTCACAGCAGCACACACACAAACAGCGTGGTAGGGGTCGCCTTGGTCTTGTTGCTCCGTTTGCTTTGAGCAGTTGTTGTCTTGAGCGGAATTTTGCCCCCCCCCTAGAATACGCCTGGCAGCCTGAGCACCCACGCTCAGAAGTGGAGAAACATGGTCGTGGATGCTCAGCGAGGAATTCTCCAGGGGTTCTGCTACCTTCCTAGGGTAGTCTATCATTATTTAATTCCGCTACCATATTGACGGGGGAGGGGGATTTGGGCCTCCGGTCACCTGCACTCACCAGACGAAACGCGGAAGCAGAGCTACCACTTCACGCCGGTATTCTGTGAGGTCGTGGTACCACCCCGGTTTTGAGCCGGCCTATACGTGCAACAACAAAGCTGCCGCGTGGCTCTACCACTGTTAAGCGCAAAGCGCAAGTTCGGCCTCACATGGAATACTGTTCTCGTCTCTAGACCGGGGCACCCCAGTGCCTGCTCCTTCCACTTGAACGCATCCAGTGCAGAGCGATTCGAATCGTCGATGACAGAGTTATTTCTCATAGGCTCGATTCACTGGCGCTGCGTAGGGATGTTGCACCCTTTTGCATTTTTTACCGTATCTACTATGAGAAGTTTTCTGAGGAATTTCTCGGATTAGTTCCAGCTGCCAAATTTCACGAACGCACATCGCGTCAAAATTCACGATACCATTCTCATCATCTGGATTTTTGGCAGCCCACCACGTTGCATTATACTAGGACAGTGTGTTTTACTAGGAGTTTTCTTCCTCTCAGTAGAATTATTTACCACCGGCGACTTTTCTGAACCAATACGATTTAGGCAATCTTATAGAGAAAAGCTTACTCCTTTCTAAAAAGGTCGGCATCGCACCTGCGATTCCCTTGGTGTTGCTGTTGTTCATGGGCGGCGGTAGTCACTTATCATCAGGTGAGCCAAATGCTCGTTTGTCCCTTCTTCTATAAAAACAAAAACATAAAACTGACATTGTAAGTGACATTAAAATTGATTAAAATCCTTAAGATCTTATGCCTTCACGGTTCAGATTATTTTAATGAGACTACGTCAGGAGCACCATTATCTGCCACTTTAAAAGCCACTTGGTTTGATTATTTTTAAATTAAAAATGCTCCTTACTGTCATATTACTTTTTAAAAGAAAAAATAACAGTGTTATGCTGTTGTGTTTCGTATGGTGAGTGTAAAGAACTGGAGAACCTTTTTACTGAAATCGAGGCATTCCATCATTGTCCTCAGGGCTGACAACGCATCTGCATTTCGATTCGCAAATAATGATAGATGTAGATGTCTATGGGCCACAGTATCCACTAATGTAAGGTGCAGTGTCTGCTTGTTTGTTACCCAATACAATGAAAAAAGGTAAAAGAAACTAGACTTTAAAAAATGTTTGCCTTTTCAAACAAACTTATACTTGTTGCTTGTAGCAACTGGTATGCTGTCGCTGTTGACCTATTGTGTTGTCGCGTGTACTATTCACTGATGAGCTTAAATTTGAAGTCTACATCCATTACAGCGTATAAAAGTCCATTATTAAACATTGCCTATGTTCCTGAGATTGCCTCATAGAGGGAATTTTGCCATTGTTGCCGTGCTTGGTATATGGGTTGGTATTCGCAATCTTTACAATTTTGAATAGTTATCAGGACGATGTTGATGCACATTTTCTATTAAGTTTTATCTCTGTAGATTTTTACGGCACTCGCCGGATATAGAAAGAGAATATAGTGAGTATTCTTACTGTATACTTACTGTAAAATTTTGCTCTTCACTAATGATTTGTTATATATGCGCGAATACCACTACTTACTTACTTTAAATTAAACAAATTTTACGGATTTTAAAATTAAATTTTAAATTAAAAATTTTTAATTTTAAACGTTTTGGGTGCTTTACAGCATCCATGGTTTCCGCACAATTTTAGCAAAATTACAGTTCCGACGATCCGGGAAGTCTGCAGTCTGTGAAAATTTTCAAGTCCTTAAAATCAAATAAAAATAGTAAATAAATAATAGTAGTTTTATTTAAAACGAACATATATTTACCACATCGTAAAATACATTATTTTGGAGTAGATTTGCAAAATGAAAGTTCGTTCACAGATTACATTAAAGACTTAGAAAAAACCTGGAAAATTTTTATTGAACATACAGCACTCCACGCACCAGAAGTAATAAATCTGTACAATTGTTCTGTGAATCAAAGAAAGCAAACTTACCGTATGGAAACTAAATGAAACTAGCTTACTGTCAGAGATCTAAATTTATTGCGGAATTGTTATTCTATTTATTACGTTGCGTAAGATAATCCACTAATCATTGTCAAACCCTGGATATCGTAGAAAGATACGGAGGGAATCTGAAACAGGAAAAGATCAGCAGCATATTCCTGGTAACTGCTCAAAATAATAAAAGCTGCAGCTGATAACTCGTTCGCGAAACCTGGCAGCTATGGCAAATATATGAGGCAATCTATGCGGGCATATAGTTTACCACGAAACACAGGCCGTGTTTGGTGGTAAACTATTGATGCGCTGTAGTGAATGAATAATTCAACCATGGTAGCTCAATAATATTTCCATATCTAATGCCAGATCATCATCATTATCATCATAATTACAGTCCTTAACAAGTCCATTGCTGAACATAAGCCTCCCTCAGGTAATGCCCAAAGCACCGTCCTGAGCCACCTGCATCCATCAACTTTCTGCATGTCTTACCTGGCCCTATGAGAAAGTTCAAGTTCGCTCAGCGAGCTATGGAGAGGGTTATGCTCTAGATGTCTCTGAGTGATAGACTTAAAAATTAGAATCCACGGTAGAACCAGTTATAGTTATCGACATATCCCAACGAATTAGTGTGCTGAAATGAAAATGGGCCAGCCATATAGCTCGAATAACCGACAACCTGGAGAAGATTGAGAGGAAGTGTTCTCGAGTGGCAACCTTGTACCGGTATACGAAGTGTGATAGAAGTAGAAGTAGACGAAGTGAAAAGCGGACTCTCACTATATGGAGTGACGATCTAGTAAAACATGCCATAATCATTAAAATTAATTGAATTTTTTGATGAGTGTGCCATTTTATCTCATTTAAAACACACCTGTAAGTAAACGAAAGCGTGGCGTGACCTTTTTCAGAAATAAAAATAATTTATAAGACACATAAAGTTTGGCGAAACAGCAGAGCATCGTTGGGTAATTTGTAATTTCATTAGTCCCTCAGAAAAGAGAGAAAGCATACGGCCTGCAGTGTGGCACTTAATCATTTTTATTTCTACTTAGTATTACTTAAGACAACTATAAGTTAAAGAAAGCGTGATTAGAACTTTTTCAAAAATAAAACAATTTAGAAGACTCATAAAGTTTGCCGAAACAGCAGAGCATCGTTGGGTAATTTGTGACTTCATTAGCCCCTCAGAAACGAGAGAAAGTAAGCGCCCCGCAGTATGGCGCTTAATAATTTTTGTTTCTAATTAGTATAACTTCGTTTTTCGTATTTATGTAATATACGTATACATAATTCATATAATTGTGCGTCTGTCCAACTCTCGACTGTCCCGATACGAACTGTGTGATAAATAGGTGGCGTTGTGGTTGAGATATTAATAAATTTAAATTACTTCATACTGCCTTCACAGCATCTTCCAGAAAGGGGGGAACAACGTCTGAAGGGCCTGAATTAGCTACATTATATTACATAGCTGCATAGCATATGATGCTCTGGGTATTTTCTATTCTACAGTATTTTTAAGTAAAATATAAGTAAAGAGGTTTGCTGAAACACCCAGTGGAGTTTCGGATTGGTACGTCGACAAGGCGAGGATCGAGAGTCGGTATTTTCGAATAATATGATGTCATTTTTATTCGCTAAATCCGTGTATTAGCGAAGTAAGAATATTCACTACACCATATCGTCCAATAAGTATCGTAGTAGGCATGAGAGGGAAACAGTTTTATAGGCTGTGATGGATGGACAGATGGATAGTTACCAGATCCTCGTTCGTAGATAAGCAGGTATAGATATACACTCGCTCGGATGAGTCGCTCGCGTCCGTAGGCTTCGACCACCTAACCTTAGGCCCACCCTACACTACTTACTGCAAAATAGACACTATTACTGCAAAATAGACTCGGCTCCTTGCCGTATGGTAGCGGCGTAAAATCTCACCAATTGTTCGCACCATGACTCAGGAAATAAAAGAAATGGCCCGAGTTCCCGACGCCCCTTTAATGGGGCAGGGGTGCGAAGAATCTCCGGGAGAAAAACCGGCGACGAGGTTCGCCACCCGTCACGTTCTGTCTCCCGGAGGGGCGAAAAGTGGATTGCGGAAACCCATCTGGCTACGCTGAATGTATGTGGAGGAATGAATGATAAGATGGATGAAGTATGCGAAATGATGAATGACAGAGGAATAGATGTGTTATGTGTGAATGAGACGAAACGAAAGAGAAAGGATGCCACTGCACATGGCACGTATACCGCGTATTGGTCTGGTGTAGACGAGACCGAACGGGCATACCAGGGAATCGGTTTCATCCTTTCAGAAAGAATGGGTCAATGTGTGAAAGAGTATGAGAATGTGTAAGCCCGAGGCTGCTATGGATACGAATGAAAGTGGGCTCAAAGAAGCTGTTCCTGCTAGGGGTGGTCATGTCTAAGCCCACTTACATGGTGGGTAGGGACATGTCTAAGCCCACTTACATCCGAGAGCAGTTTTGGGACATGGTAAGGATGGTGTCGACAAAATGTAAGGAAAATGAAAATATTATTATGTTAGGAGACTTTAATGGAAGGGTTGGGGTGAAGAGGTCTGGTTATGAAAGGATATTGGGAACGTTTGGTGATGAAAGTATAAAAGAGAATGGTGAAGACCTCCTCACCGTATGTGTGGTAAAGAATCTTTTTGTGACGAATACTTTTTTTCGTCAAAAGAAGATTCACATGTATACATGGGAAAGAGGTGGTGATAGAAGCACGATGATTGTGGATGAAAGAATGAGGAGCGCAGTAGTAGATACAAGGGTTTACCGTGGGTCCAACGTAGGGACGGATAATTACTTGGTCTTATGTCGAATTAATGGTCTTTTCAAGCGTTGGCGGCATCGGACATCTGTGTCTACCTCTGCGTTACAGCGTATAAGAATAGAGAAGTTACAAGATGAAGATGTGAAAGAGAAGTATAAATGTAGACTGAGAGAAAATATAAGATGTTTGAATGAGTTGTGTATTAATGATTTAGACTTGAATACTGTGTGGGATAATATTAAGAAAGGTTTGGTGGATGCCGCCACCGAAGTATATGGTGTAAGTAAGAGAACAAATGAAAGTAAAAGTAATACTTTGTGGTGGGATGATGAGGTACGGGTGGAAGTTGAATCAAAGAAGAAAGCATGGTTAGATTTACTAGAAAACAAAGCTGGTAATTCTTCTGGTATGAATGATGAGATTGAAAGAAAAAAGGCAAAATTTAGACGTCTAAATAAGAGAGTATAAGAAGTTGTTGAAAGGAAAAAGAAAGAAAGAATGGATAAGAATGATAGAAAGATATCTGATAATTTCCAGGCTAACATAAAATGTTCTGGAAACTCGTAAGAACTGCCAGGGGAAATACAAAACAGCATATAATAAATGCTATAAGAGACGAGAATGGATGTATTCTGAATGATGAAGTTTCGAATTTAAACAAATGGAAGGAATACTTTGAAAGCGTGTTTATGAGTGAAGAGTCGTCTGAATTAAATGAACTAGAAATTCCGAAAGAAGTGGAAAGGGGTATGGAGATAAGTGTAGATGAAATAATGAAAGCAATGAAAAGCATGAAAGCAGGTAAGGCAGCTGGATATGATAGAGTATCACTCGAGATGCTAAGCACTGGAGAGGGAGTGGTGGCAGGCCTGCTGTATACCTTGTTTAATTTATGTTGGGAATTAAAACGGGTATCGGATGACTGGTGTAAAGCAGTTATAGTACCAATATATAAAGGAAAAGGGTCACAGCAGGACTGCAAAAACTACCGTGGTATCAGCTTGCTTAGTATTGTGGGTAAACTGTATGCTAAGGTGTTAATTGAAAGAGTTATGAAAGAAACTGATGGAAAAATTTGGGATATGCAAGCGGGTTTTAGAAAGGGAATGGGGTGTACAGATCAAGTCTTTTCCATGCGCATGATTGCGGAGAAGTTTTTGGCTAAAACCAGAAAGTTTTTTGTGCGTTCATGGACTTGGAAAAGGCTTATGACAGAGTGGACAGGAATGTGTTATGGCAAACACTGAACTCATATGGGTTGAGCGCTAGTTTGATAAAGGCATTAAGGTCTCTTTTTAGGGACTCTAGTGCTTGTGTCAGGATCAATGGGATCTACTCGGACTGGTTTGGCATCCAAAAAGGTGTCAGACAGGGCTGTGTAGCTTCCCCTTGGCTGTTCAACCTATTTATGGACAGGTGTTTGCAAACTTTGAAAGATGAAGAATGTGGATTAAGAATGGGCGAGTTAACGGTCAAATGCCTTTTGTATGCCGATGATCAAGTCATATTTGCGTCATCAGCGGCTGAGTTGCAAATGATGGTTACATTAACTGAACTGGGAATTAAAAGAAAGGGGAATGCTTTCATTTTTTCATTTCCCTTTTAAACGTAAGTAAAACGAAAGTGATGGTTTTCGAAAGAGAAGAAAGCAAAACGGTATGTGAAATAAGAATAGAAGGAGAGTTAATTGAGCAAGTGGATCATATCTTATCTTAATGTGTCAAAAAAGGCACGTATGGTAATTCATAATGCTGTGTTAGTCCCTACTTTAATGTATGGTAGTGAAAGCTGGGTGTGGCAGAAGAAGCACGAAATTAGAATAAATGCTATAGAAATGCGGTCTTTAAGGAATATGCTAAGGTTGAATCTGAATGACAGGGTGAGGAATTGCGTGATAAGAGGTGAATGTGGTATGCAAGATGATGTTGTGACCAGGATTAAGAAAGGAATGCTTCGGTGGTTTGGTCATGTACAAAGAATGAATGAGGAAAGAGTGACAAAGCAAATTTATATGGCAGATGTGAAGGGCCGAGTCGGGAAGGGACGCCCTAGAAAAAAGTTTATCACCAACTTGGCGATATTTTGAAAATGGGCCACGTTAGAAGTACCCTTAACCGACGAGCATGTATGCGTAGATATATGAATGTAAAGGAAGCGTAAGAGGTATGTCAACATCGTGCCAAATGGAAGTCCGTAGTCTCTGCCTACCCCTCTGGGTGACAGGCGTGAGTGTTTTATATATAACTCATACATTTTTGACGTAGTAAAACCATGCTGCATCTGTATTATAAATGTAGCACGATTGGGTTGGCTCGACCGGGAAAGGACTACGCTCTCAGAGAAGCAGAGTAAAATAAAAACTGCTGTGCTTAATACGGTAAGTGTAGAAACCCGGAGACTCTTTTTTAATGAAAGCGAGGCATTCGTTCATAGATCTCAGAAGTGACAACGCACCTGTATTTTAATTCTTTTTGACGTTAGATAGAAATTTTTATCGGCCAGAGCATATGCTAAGTAGATACTTACAGTAACACGGATTGTGTCCTCGTTTGAGACTATTATTCTATATTCGCGCGTCTTGACTTTGCTTGGCTAGGGTCTATTAATGTGGTGTTATTTAGATTTAATACAACCATATCACTATATATGTTTTATTACTTTTCAATTTTTCAAAAAAAAAAACAATTTTTACATATAAAATATAACCTAGATCATTCTTTGAATTACTCTCAATCTGTTCGTAAAATTTAATAATAATTGATTCACGCTATTCCACGTATCGTGTATGTACGAACAGATAGGCTACAATTGTAATAATTACTAATCATGCTTCAGAATTATTTGTACATAATACATATTTTAAATACAGACACAAACTTTCTACAGGTTCATATTAAACGAACTGTGCCCTAGAATTCATTTGCGTTTAAATTATCCTTTCTAGGCAGAAAGCGCAGATGCGTAGTCGCCCCTGATGACTAAGACTGAATGTCTCGTTTCCAATAAAAAGTGTCTTCGGTTCTTTACACTCGCCAAAAAAACACAGCAGCATAAAGCGTGATTTAACACACATTGGGCCGACCCATTTGTGTTACAACCGTAATATATAGCTACAGTGCCTTAACGCGTGCCTTAGGACGTGGTAGAGGCACTTCCTAAGAGGCGTTAAGTTAGATGGCACCGAACAGAACCTATCAGATTAAAAGAGCTTTATTAGATCAAGGATCTCAAATTTCTCTCATCTTGGAAAACACTTCACAATCCTTAGGCCCAAAAAGAACACTGCAAAGTAGTTATATATGGCGTCAGTGAAAAAAAAAACGTTGCAAGGACATGTTAAATGCTACGTGTAGGTCCATATTAAATATACAGATTAGATGGCACCCCTGAGGACTGAGATGAAATGCCTCGCTTCAAGTAAAAAGGGTCTTCGTTTCTCTAAACTCACTATACGAAAAGCAGAGAAGAGCATTTAGCTGCTATTTTACGCTGGTATTCTGTGAGAGCGGACCCATCCCGTTCGAGCTGACTCATACTTGCTACAACCATAATAAAGCTGAGTGTGGCTTTACTACGTATATGTCGGTATGGCAATGCGCCATTTGGTGGGCGGGTAAATTTCAATTTACGGCTGAAATATCGTTGGCGACGGAGCTACAATCTGAGAACTTTACCTGGGAAGGAAAAGCGGCAGGAAAAATACCTAGGGGAAAATGCCATGGGGCTACAGATGTGTGCGAAAGCATTCCCGTGACCCTGTCAATATGCCGCGGAGTTGGGACATCACCAAATATACATTATAATCACCTTTTTATACGTTGTTCCGGCAGCATGCACAGTACAGTCGCACATATCTGCTGCCGTTTATTAGAATCTATTTTACGCAAGCAATCTCTATAGATTGACAATTATAAAAATTGTGTTTAATACGTGAAGTATTAACCTCTACCATGAGGTAGCGTACTTTTTAACGTAAAATACATGTAACAGTAACATTTAACATAATATAATATTATATTTTTTCACTTGTCTAATAAACTGTTTAACATAAATTTTAAATTATTGTTGAACATTCTTTAAATACATGAACAAAACATTCTTAGCAAAGAAATGTGATATCAAAGACAAAACTAAATTAGTTTTGTTGACCATTATTGCATACATATGGCTCTATTTAAACCAAACTACGTTACACATATTGTCCGTTGTAACACTAGCTGTTACTGACAATTTGTGTAATGGACATAACAAGAATTTATATCAGGCGGTAGTTCTGGAGGCTTGTGACATATTGTTGCAATGGACATCAATTTCTATATTTCTGTAGCAGTTACATTCCTTGAAACTACTAATTTTCCGTCACTAAATTATGAAACTGCAGCTTTTTGACTTTTAGTAAGTCCAGCATTTTTCTGGAGACCTAGGACATCGATTTAGATTTCCAGGTGCAAAAAGTATTTATAGTGCTCAATCGTAAGTACAAAACTAGGTGGTTAAACACCCCTTCAGCCTAGGAATTAGTTTAGATATATCGTCAAATAACAGTGTACTTTACTTACTTACTTACTTATCTTCACGCACAATCCTCAACGGGGTAGCCAGAGAGAACAGATCGCCAAGTGTCACGATCCTTACATACCTCTTTCGCTTCTTTCAGGTTCATTAACTTCTTCATACATGCACGTCTAGGTATCCGAGTACTCTTGACCTTCCCCTCTTCGAGCAATTTGCTCACATGGTCTTCGAAAGTTAGTCTCGGTCTACCTCGACACCTTTTAATATTTACTGTCGCTCTATATATTTTCTTCACCATTCGGTCTTCACACATTTGCTTAACGTGCCCAAAGTCCAAGTGCAAGAGTACGCGCCTATCAATTTTTGTTATAAGGTCATCTTTCAATCCTGCCATATTGTGAATCTCTTCGTTTCGCTTTCGATCGGCTATGGTAACGCCACACATTTTACGAAGAAATTGCATCTCCACTGCATTCAACTTGCTTTTATGCTTCTTCTGGCATACCCAGGTTTTGCTGCCATACAACAAAGTCGGTACCAACACTGCGTTATGTATTGCAAGGCGTGCACTCTTCACCATGCCTTGCCTTTTGACTAATGCATTCAGGGCACCATTGACTTTGTTTCCGGCAGCGACACGCCTATCCACATCTAAATCACATCTTCCATCCAGGCTGAAAGCACTCCCCAAGTATACAATTTCATTTACCTGTTCTAGACATTCCTGATTTACCCATATTTCACATTTCGTTCTCTCTTCGTCCTTTTCAAATACCAGAACCTTAGTTTTATTAGCATTCAAACGGAGACCATTAATTTCACACTCCTCTTTCATAGACGTGACTAATACCTGCAGTTCTGGTGCAATGAGCACTGGATCATCAGCATACAGCAGACAATTTATTTTAATGTCACCCAATTTCACACCCAAACAGCTATTTTTCAGCTTCTGTAAACAGCTGTCGAGATACAGTATGAACAGCAAGGAAGACATGACACATCCCTGTTTTACGCCGGCTTGGACGCTAAACATGGGTGACAGGTCAAGCCCACACAGGCTTTACAGTCATAGTAAAGTGACTGCACAGCCCTTAACAATCGACCATCCACACCACATCCCGGCAACAGTTCCCACATTTTCTTCCTTATAACCTTATCAAATGCTTTCTCCAGATCCACAAAAGCACAGAAAATCCTCTGGTTTACACTCAGAAGCTTTTCCGTGATCATGCGGAGAGAAAAAATTTGATCCGTGCATCCTTTTCCAGTCTAAATCCGCATTGTGCCTCCCACAAGAATCTTTCCGATTTCTCTTGCATCCTACGTGTCAAAAGCTTCGAGTAAACTTTACTTGCTAAACTGGTCAAGCTGACTGCCCGATAGCACCCGCAGTCAAAATGTGAACCTTTACCTTTATATATATAGGCACAATGACCGCGACACTAACTACTAACAAGGGGCCAAGCCTCTTTTACTGGTTCGCCAGTTATTTTGCTGTGGACTCCGGTCCAGTTCCCGAATTAACGTTCCCTTCGGGGGGAGTGCATCAAAATGGTTGGCTTTACCGCGCACGGCGTGTGTGGAGCCGTGTACCTCCCCTACATTTTTTTTTTAATAAATGTAGGAGAGCGAAGCCCTTGTATCGGGTATTTTGTGTAAATATATTTTGATCCTTTTCCGAGCGGGAAGGGATAATTAATAATAAATAAATAATATAAACTTGATACAAGTGGAATAAGGACTTTTATGTTCTTAACATTTCTCGAGCCCTGTCTTCGTGAAAGGGGTTCACTTCGCTTATAAGGCACTACCAACGGATTTCAATTGCTGTAGTGAATATTCATTTTTCCAAAAGACACCTAAAAGAACTAAGTTGCTAACTAAGACGATCACGACAAAATATTACAAACGGCCTATTATTAAACCTTTAGAAAGATCATTTAGAAAGATTTTATTAATCCTGGTCACATATATATATATATATATATATATATATATATATATATATATATATATATATATATATATATATATATATATATATATATATATATATATATATATATATATATATATATATATATATATATATATATATATATATATATATATATATATTGTTATTGAAATTAGTCATATTAATTATATTTAATATAATATTGTTTTTTATATAGGGGGGGGGGCGTTACAATATGTAAGAAAACTGAAATGAAAGAAAACACATGTATCTACGAATTTCAACAACTTATGTAATGGTTTTATTGTCTTACTTTTAAATCTTTATTGATAATAGAGAGTTTGATGTAATAGATTCGTAGGTACATATCAAATACACATAAATAGATTAAATAATTAAAAAAATGATATTTATAATATCATTATTTAGTGAGTAATAATAAATTTACTAATCAATAATAAAAGATTATCTATTCTTAATACCTAAAAATACTAGTTCATAAAGTTTTCTTGCCTTATCCGACAATGGAACAGCTTAGATACTATTATATAATTCAACTCTATTTTTTATTTTACAAAACGTGTTTTCTACCAGCTAATATATATATATATATATATATATATATATATATATATATATATATATATATATATATATATATATATATATATATATATATATATATATATATATATAAATTGGGATAGCAATGATATTCGTGATATTGATTTTGCACCAATTACTGAAAACCCCAATAGTAACGTTTTTTTGGTGCGACAAACTTTAGTTAAAAGGTTTTTTTTCTTTCTGTTAATTGTTTTTAATAAATAAAAATTCATCAATCAAATTACAATACTTGTATTTTAAATCATCATTATACTAAAAATAAACAAATAAGTTAGAATCATATATTGTTTTCTTTAGTTCCTCGAATTGTATTTTAGCTTTTTGCAATAACATTTTATTTCTTTTTTCCTCTAGCAATGCAGCATTTTTAATTTCCTCAACTTCTAACTGTAAAGAAAAACATAAGTACGTAAATCAATTTTGCAAACAATTAACACAGTTTTCCATTGGCTTATGATATATTGAGTAGTATTTTAACATTAAAATCAAACCACAAAATGATAATGGAAATATTCTATTAAAGGAATTTGCGTTTATGACGAAAAAAAATGAATTCCCCAAATTGTGTCAAATGTGGTAAAGTGAAAGATTTCTTTCATTTCGATCTTTTTCTTATTTTCTAAATGTTTGATCCCCATAACAGCCTCCCGACGTATGTAGTCAATGGGTGTATGCACTTCAGTCTTGGTTACTGCTGAATAATTTTGACCAGTTTGGTCTATAATAGGTACATATTGTAACGCCCCCCCCCCCCACCTATATGAAAAAAAATATTATATTAAATATAATTAATATGATTAATTTCAATAACATTATATATATACATATATATATATATATATATATATATATATATATATATATATATATATATATATATGTGACCAGGATTAATAAAATATGTTTTAATTTTTTCTAAATGATCTTTCTAAAGGTTTAATAATAGGCCGTTTGTAATATTTTGTCGTGATCGTCTTAGTTAGCAACTTAGTTCTTTTAGGTGTCTTTTGGAAAAATGAATATTCACTAGAGCAATTGAAAGCCGTTGGTAGTGCCTTATAAGCTCAGTGAA
This sequence comes from Parnassius apollo, assembly GCA_907164705.1. Taxonomy (NCBI): domain Eukaryota; kingdom Metazoa; phylum Arthropoda; class Insecta; order Lepidoptera; family Papilionidae; genus Parnassius; species Parnassius apollo. The sequence goes on along the minus strand of CAJQZP010001160.1, from coordinate 959,323 downwards.
CCCCGTTCACGAAGACAGGGCTCGAGAAATGTTAAGAACATAAAAGTCCTTATTCCACTTGTATCAAGTTTACATTATTAATTTATTATTAATTATCCATTCCCGCTCGGAAAAGGATCAAAATATATTTACACAAAATACCCGATACATGGGCTTCGCTCTCCTACATTTATTAAAAAAAATGTAGGGGAGGTACACGGCTCCACACACGCCGAGCGCGGTGAACGCCAACCATTTTGATGCACTCCCCCCTAAGGGAACGTTAATTCGGGAACTGGAGCGGAGTCCACAGCAAAATAACTGGCGAACCAGTAAAAGAGGCTTGGCCCCTTGTTAGTGCGTAAGCTCAAACATCGACCGAAGTCGCGCATGTCAATGCGTGTAAACACCACACAGAATACGAACGAATCCAGCCACAGTGAATGTACGTCACAGGGTTTAGGCAAATAGGCACTCTGGCCGTAAGCCCTCAGTGAGCGCCACCACCTGCCATACCGCCGCTCCTGTAGACGTAATGTAAGTGTATGGCATCACCACCAGCTGCATGATCAGCACGGCTACTAGCCGCAGAGCGTGTCATGAGTCTACCGCTCACCTCAAGGGAATGGGGTCCCACGTTGTGCGGCTTTCGGCCGCAGCCTTGAGAGTCTCCTCAGATTCTCTCACCAGCTACCACCCGCATGAGGTCGACACATATGCTCCACCAACCAATACAACGGCAGATATAGCCAAAAGGCAGTTATAAGATAAGAGTAATAATTCGCCATCAGAAAGGGTTTGTGTCACTGACGTTGAGTAAATGCATTTTCGATCATGTTTTTCGTGATTTGTCTCAGCACCAACAAGTTTCCTTAAATCATTCAAAGGTGGGAAAGTTACAGAGATATATTATTATGTTGTTATATAAAATATCGTGGAGGGCAGACAGTCTGCAGCCCCATAATGAAGGGACCCGACTTGGGCAAAGCTAGTCAGGTGTGAGTAAAACCAAGACGCAGAGAGCGCCATTGAGAATAGCTTCCCACCAAACAACCATCGCAGAGACGCAATGCTGCAGAATGCAACAAGCATCAATACGACTCTCGTCGGGCTTACACCATCCCAAGGTCCCCCATACATCCCAGCATACATCACCACCCGCATACCTCCATCAACTAGAACCACAAGAATGCGTCGAATCAGGCGCAGCACACCCGCAGATCCATCACAAGACGCAATACCGCAAGAAACAGTAAGCATCAATGCAACTATCATACGGATGGCGCCACCTCACAACACACCTACATAATCCCTATCGACTTTGGTAACAAAGTTTGTATTGTTGTTTACTAAAAACTGCACCAACGTATTATAGTAGCACGCTACTAAGACGCCAGTGGACAAAAGCACGCTACTAAGACGTCAGTACGGTCGCGGACACCGCGCGCGTTACACGATGTTACGCTCTCCTCCCGCCTCTCGCGACCGCGACAAAGTAATAAGTGACAACAGTGTAGCTAAGTGCAAAGACTGTGAAGTGGTGATCAATAAATTACTAGCTTTTGTGGCGAATAAGGTTGACACATTAGCCGAGCTTGGACTTATACAAATATGTTTGAGTGCCTACTCCTATGACGATATCGAGTTCGCAAGACAAACTGTATATAAATTACTTGCCCCACAAAAAAGGATTACTAGGCGTAAGGAAGGGAGTTAGAAGAATAGTCTGCAGGAAATAATAAAGCTAATAAAAGAATTTGAGCCGGACTGCCTGCCCGTTTTTGTGGCAAAGGATTTAAACAAGTTACCGCCAGTTACTTTTGATAGCATCCATGTGACAACGTTCCTTAAGGATATGGCTTTATTAAAAAAAGAGATCGCAGCTTTACGCACAAGCTCCAATCCCTACAGTTCCTCTCTGGAATCACTCAAAAAAGATCTAGCTGACGTTAAGCTTGCATTGAAGGAGCTGCAAGAAAAAAGAATTGGGTTTAACCCTGCAACCTGTGATACATATTCGTCTCCTATATCTTGTGAGGACAAGATTCCCGGAAGGCGGGTAGTTAAGAATAAAAGTGCACAGAAATTGCTGTTAGCCGAGATAAGCTCGCACGCGTCCACACCGGCCGCTCCCCTTCCACCAGAGCCCATAGTGAGGCCATCATGCTCACCTACGACATCGCAAGGCGCAGCGAACAATAAATCAGTCCTACAGTCCAGCGGCACAGATTCTAAACAATTGTCCAGTCAACCGAGTTATGCTAAAGTTGCGGACGGTTCTGACTTGGGTCCTAAATTTGCGCTTGATTGTGATTTATTAACCGTTTCTGAACACAATTATAATGTAAACAATTCGCAAGTTCTGTCACTAACACCGATAAAAGAGGGGAACTGGACTACAGTGACGAGTGAACGTCAAAAGAGACTAGAGAATAGAAAAGGAAAAGCGCATCCAATAAGCAAATTTAATTTCAAAGCAGCAGAAAGAACCTTATCCCTGTATATATATCACGAGTACACAGAGATAGTACGGCGAATGACATTGCTGGCTTTATTAAGTACAAGACTCAACTGGAAACGGTAGTTACTAAAATTAATACGTACGAAAATAGTTTTAATGCCTTTAAAATCACAGTACCGCTTCATAAGGCTGATCTCTTTTTGAATGATGAGGGGGATCAATTTTGGCCCGCGGAAATTGTTTTTAGAAAGATTAGAGAGCGTGGGTATCACCCCGTACAAAGAGAACCAAGGAATGAGAACAAAATTACTAATAAACAATATGGATAAATCCGATATATCATTTATTTCCTTCAACTGTAAATCAGTTAAACGATCTCTTGTTCAAATAAAAGAGAGTTGTGTAAAAAATGCCACTTGCTGGCACTCCAGGAAACCTGGTTGTTCCCACACGATCTAGGTTTTCTTAATACAATAGACTCAGAATTTGAATCCTGTGGAGTATCGGCCATTGACACGTCCGAAGGACTAATCCGCGGAAGACCCTGTGGTGGTGTAACACTTCTATGGAATAAGCGAATATTTCCGAGTGCGGAGGTCATACCTTGCTTTAAGAACAGGATGTGTGCTGTGAAGTTAAGCCAAGGAAATAGACACTCGTGCTCGTTCTAAGTGTTTATATGCCTACTAACAGTGACGACAACCTAGCGGAATTTACAACCTGTTTAGGAAATATTAGTGCAGTGATAGAAAGTGAGGATATAAGAGATAGAAAGAGAAAGATAGAATCAGTTTTTGTTCTAGGTGATTTCAATGCCCACCCGGGTTTACTTTTCGCAAACGAACTATTAAATTACTGTCATGAGCAGTCATTAAGTTGTGTTGACATCGATGTTCTAGGTAAGGAATCCGACACGCGCACGTTTGTAAGCGATGCGCTCGGGACATGTCGATGGCTCGACCACTGCATAGTGACTGCGGCCGCCGCTAGCGCAGTGAGTAGTGTGTGTGTATTATATGACGTCTACTCGTCGGATCACTTTCCGTTACTTGTTCAGTGGACTATTAGTACAATTATACCTATAGAAGTGACTAATTTAACTAGTAACAAGCCAAAGATAGTATGGGGCAGTAGAGACTCGGCGGAAATTCGGAAATATAGTACCTTATGCGATTTTAATTTAAATAATCTTTTAAGACAAATGAATGTTTTTAATAATAATATTATGTGTAACTGTGATATAGTTTGTAAGAATAGTGACCATTGTACTTCACTAAATGAATTTTATAATAATTTTATTAAGATATTACAGACTAGTGCAGAGAATAGTTATAGGCAAATAAAAGATAAAAAGCCATTTGTGACTGGTTGGAACTATCATGTGAGGCGTCTACATGTTAAGGCTAGATTAAAGTTTAGTGTCTGGGTTGCTGTTGGCAAACCATCTTCTTTTTTTTATTATTATAATGAAATGTCTTCTGCTCGTAAGGAATTTAAATCCGCACTTAAATTCATTCAAAATCATCAAGAAAAGATAAAGTTAGATATATTGGCCCGAAATAATAAATCGAAAAAATTTGGAAAATTTTGGAAGGAGGTGAAGAAATTAAATCCTAAAGCGGGTCGTCCTATTAGTATCCAGGGTGAGGTGAATCACACAAAGATAGCTAACATTTTTAAAAATAATTTTAATGTTGACGTGAAAAATGAGCAAGATACACCCCAATTAACTACTCAGAATCATACCTTGTTGAGTACAGAAACATCTTATGCTCAGTTAAGTCTCCGGGACGTGACTACCTGAGTATAGAGCATCTGTTGCATGCCGGTCAGTATATTTGTGTAGTCCTCTCTGCATTATTTGACTTATGCATGCGCCACTCATACCTGCCAAATAATCTATTATGTACCATTGTGGTGCCGCTTCCGATGTGTAAGACTGGAGATCTCGCAAGCATGGCTAATTACCGACCTATATCTCTTGCCACTGTTGTGGCCAAGGTATTTGAGCGTTTGATTCAAGCCAAAATTACACCCTACATGAGTCATCATTGACGATAGTCAGTTTGGTTTTCGACTAGAGCTATCTACAGATATGGCTATTTTTGCCTTAAAACAAGTAGTAAATTACTATATTGATCGCGATACTAGTGTATATGCCTGTTTTCTTGATTTGAGTCGCACTTTCTATACTTTGAATCATGATCGGCTATGGAAGAAGCTAAGATCTAATAACGTTCCTGCTGGTATTGTTGACCTGCTCACTTATTGGTATAAGAGACAGATCAATAATGTAAATTGGTGTGACTCTCTGTCCGGTGAATACTCGCTGACTTGTGGAGTAAGGCAGGGGGGGCTTACCTCACCCGAATTCTTTAACATCTATGTGAATGACTTGATCGTGGAGCTGAGCAGAACCCCAGTCGGACTTAGGCTTGGCAACCGTTATGTTAACAACCTAAGTTACGCTGACGATATGGTTCTGCTTAGCCCTACAATCAAAGGTATGCGGAAATTAATATCCATATGCGAAAAATTTGCTAAAGATCATAGTTTAATTTATAACGCAAAAAAAGACGGAGATGGTGATTTTTAAGGCGGGCAAGGGTCCAACTAATATACCTGAGGTGCACGTGGCGGGTCAACCGGTTGAAATAGTTCAAACGTTCAAATACCTCGGTCACATAGTGACAACGAACAGAAAAGATGATTGCGATATAGAACGACAGAGAAGAGCTTTGTCTGTCTGTGACAATATGATTGCCAGGAGGTTTGTTAAAGCCTCCAAGGAGGTTAAGGTTATGCTCTTCCAAACGTACTGTCAGTCTTTCTACACCTGCAGCTCTGGACTGAATATGCGGGGCGATCTTTGAATGGTATTCGTGTGCAATATAATAACATCTTTAGAATGCTTATGGGTCTCAAACGCTATTGCAGTGCTTCAGGCATGTTTGCCGAAGCACGAATTAATACGTTTAATGCCATTCAAAGATTCAGAATCGCATCATTCATGTCCAGGGTTGGTGAGTGTAGAAACAGGATAATTAGTGAGTTTGCGGAAAGACTGCCGGCCACAGCCTTTTATCAAAAATGGCTTAAGATAGCTGCTTGACGTGATGGTTCCCTCCATTTAGACTTAGATATTATTATAATATAATTATTTTTAATTGTTAGTAATTCTGTACTGCATTGTCTTTTTTTTTGTTGGTAATTTATATGGGTGATATGTGCCTGAAATAAAGAGAATTCATTTTTTTTTATTTATTTTATGTACACACATTAAGGTACAGAAGCAGTCTTATAGTAATTACGTACAAAGGTTCTACTTGTTCCAAATTCGCTGAAATATCTTCCAGTAGACCAATAAAGGAAATTATATTTAAATTGCAAACTTAGTGCATACATTAGTACTACTAAAAATAAATAATATACACAATGTTACGGAAATTATATAAAATAAAACAATAAATAATAATAATAATAAATACGATAGTTACATATTTTATATATATATATATATATATATATATATATATATATATATATATATATATATATATATATATATATATTAACAGGATGCAAAGTAGTTATCTCTAAGACGTTTCTTGAATATCAACAAAGTTTCGGAATTTCTTATATTTGACGGTAGTGAGTTCCATAATCTTACCGCGTGAACTGAAAAGGAGTGGGAGTAAAAACCGGAATTAAAGACGGGAAAGTCAAGAAGATTTTTAACAAGGGATCTGCATGGTTTGTCCGGAGGATGGGTGAAGGAAAATCGGCTTCTGAGCTATGTGGGAGAGGAAGGGTTGTGCAAAATGTTATAGAGGACACATAACAATCGAGTGTTCCTTCGAAGTCGAATTGGAAGCCAATTGAGTTGCTTACGAAACTGAGATATACGGTCAAATTTCTTGAGCCCAAATATGAAACGGATACACTGATTTTGCAAGCGCTCAAGTTTATTAAGAAGCTCCTCTGTAGCATCCAAATAACAGGCATCCGCATAATCAAGGAGAGGTAGGATAAGAGTAAGCACGAGTGATATTTTAGCTTTAAGGGGTAAGAAATTTTGTAGACATTTAAGCAAATGCAAAGTAAAGTAAACCTTGCGACTAACTTCAGCGATATGCGTGGTCCATGTTAAATGGTGATCAAATATGACGCCTAAGTTTTTGACAGTATTGGCAAAGGGTATAGGAACGCCATTAAAACAAACAAAATGTAGTGATGTAAATTCTAATCTATTACGCAAATGCCTACTGCATATTATGATGGCCTGAGATTTCGTGGGATTAACTAATAGTCCGAAGGATGCAGACCATTCACAGATGCGGCCCAGATCTGCATTCATAGCTGCAATTGCATTATTTATCACCCACCGGAAAATGACGATAAAGCTGTAAGTCATCCGCGTAGAGATGGTAATTAGATGTAATAACACTCGTAGTAGAGTTAATAAATATGGAAAATAAAAGGGGGGGGAAAGAATGCCACCCTGAGGTACACCCGTAGTGATACCAGACCAATCGGATAGAGTGTCATTAACACGGACACAATGTGATCGATCACGAAGATATGAATCAAACCATGCGATGGCAGATGGGGAAATGTTTATAGATTCCAGGATCCGGAGAAGAATATCAAAGTCTACTGAGGTAAAAGCACTACTAAAGTCAAGCAAAACTAAAAGTGTAAGAGATTTATTGTCCATGGCCCAACGGATATCATCGGTTACTTTAAGTAAAGCAGTGACAGTGCTGTGTCCACGACGAAAGCCCGACTGATAAGTGGAGAGCAAGGAGTTAGACGATAAGAAGAGAGAGAGTTAACTATGGATGATGTGTTCCAAAACTTTAGAAAGAAAGGGTAAAATAGATATGGGACGAAAGTGGGACAAAGAAGAAGGATTAGAAACCTTAGGCAGAGGAATTATACAGAATGGGTCCCACATATATGCAATAAATGAAACCACAAGTAATACTAGTCCGTAGAAGTGTAGAAATATTAAATATTAAATTAAAACCCGTAAAATAAAAAAGTGAAATTTTCAAACAAAATAAATATTTTTCAGTAAAAGTGAACACTCTGTTTAGACAACGTACCTTGACCCCTTGGAAGAGTGACAACGTTGCACGCGGGTGGCACGCCGACAAAAGACACCGCTGTCGATATGTCGCAATACCAATAGTTTGCACTGCGTGGCAACGTCGCTTTTTAATGTTCAAGGATTCAAGTTCATTGAATCATTGACTTAGTGACCCAATTCTATAGAGTGTTCAAATTTGCTTAAAATTAAAACTCTACTTTTTGACCTAATTACTGGACCGATTACGTTCATTTTTTGTATATCGTCAGCAAAGGCGATAACAAGTATATGGTTTCATTTATTGCATATATGTGGAACCCATTCTGTATATGCTTGTTTCCAAACTGAAGGAAAAGATGATGACGATATAGAAAAATTAAATATGTGAGTAAGAATTGGTAGAAGTAAAGGTAGAACTAGCAAAATCATCTTCGCACATAGACCATCAATACCAAGATCATTTGAAGAGATGGCTAGGATGGATTTTTTGACATCTTCCTCCGTTACAAGGGAAAGATGAAAAGGGCAAACGTGCGGTTTCGGTATACCCGCCAATGCGAGTAGTGTGTTGGATTTGATGTAAGGATCTAAAGTCATAGGAGGAGTAGCAAAGTGATTGTTTAGATCCTTTACTTTAACGTCATTGTATTCTAGGATCGGAGACCTGCCCACACCAACAGAACGAAGGAACTTCCACATCTCAGTAGAATTTTTATTATGTAGAGAGTTGTAAAAGTAGCGTCTTTTAGCATACCGACACAAGCGACTGCAGCGGTTGCGTAAAAATTTAAAACGATTTAAGTTATTTTCAGATGGGAGACGTTTAAACCTTTGCTTAGCTTTATCCCTCCGGCCCATAAGTTCTCTTATATCTTGTGTAATCCATGGTGCAGGATTATGCTTTATTTTTACGCGTTTGAGCGGGACATGGTTATTGTATACCTTCAAAATTATATCATTAAAGTTACAAACCTTCTCATTAATATTAGTATTGTCAACAATAGGTGTCCAATCAACATTACTTATATCATGCTGCAATGACTCCAGATCTATTGCCTTGTAATTACGAAGGAACAAGGATTGGGATTTCTTTTTAGGTGGACAGAGACGATAAGAGAGGTAGATTAAATCATGATATGAAAAAGAGGCAGTTATTTGTCCATGAGACATGACACTATCAGTAGAAGAAACGATCATAATATCAAGCAAAGAAGGGTTACAGTTAGGGAAGTGGTGAGTTGCCTGAAGGGGGAGAGTGAGAAGATTAAAGGAACATACCAAATTCAGAAATTTTTGGGAGCGAGAATCATTTTTGATAAGACAGGTGTTGAAATCTCCCATTAGAATAATATGATCGTAAGTAGTACTAAAATCAGCAAGGATTTTTTAAGCGTATCAAAGTAATCTATGTGCATGTTAGGACAGTAAAATACCGCCAGCAACATTTTTACACTGATTGAGAGTAACTTCTATAAAGAGATATTCAGCAGATTGAGAGTAAATAGAAGGAGAGGCACATATGGTCTTATAAAATATATCCGAACGCAGGTATATAGCTACCCCACCACAACCTTTTCCTATACGATCATTACGAATAAGGACAAAACCAGGTAAGGCAAACTGTGTAGAGGGGAGTAATGGCTTGAGAAATGACTCAGAAATTAGTAAAGCATCAAGATGTGCACTGTTAATTGATGCTAGAAGATCAGGATAATGGCGAGGAACACTCTGGATGTTAATGTGTGCAACATTAAAGTTGTTAGGAAATTTAGAGCGCAGGGATGAAATCTGGTCATACCAAGTTAAAGGTAACTCACTATCCGCACTTGTAAAACTACATGAAGATGAAGAGCATGAGAAGAAACTGTCATCAAAAACATCAAGATTATCCATTTAGCAAATAAATTAAGATAATATAATAATGTATAGTAATACAACAATAATATAATATAAAATGTAAATATAATAATACAGTTTAAAAATATGTATAAATATGATATGTAAATAAAATATATATGTGTATATTTATAAATATCAATTTAGCAATTATTTAATTTAAAATAAAACAAAACTTAGGCATAATCTAATACAAACGGAACACAAAAAATAATTAAAAAAAATCTAAAATTACCAATCACAGAACTGTCAGGAAATACTGAAGAAAAAAATCTTATGAGAGTATAATTTATAAATAAGATTCGATTAAAAAAAAAAGAAGTTTAAAGTGTTATGATATGAACCTATCTTATAATTATATACATATAAAACTTCGTTAAGAGATTAATAAAAATATTGAAAAACACTATTACATATTACTGCAAAGCAGAATAAATAATACATTTTCCCAAGCTACAACTTGACAGTAGCACAGGGGCCAAAGGGCCGTGCGTCACAACTAAGAGAAGTAAATAAAAAAAAATACATAATAGTCATCTCAAAACTCATGAGCGTCAATTCCACAGAACACTATTACTCCTATCGGAGGTCAATTCAATGTGAATCACAGACTAGTATGATCGCTACAGTTACGCAAATGTGAATGATAAAATAGACATTTTGATAACTACTGTGTGTAATTAAATGCTTATCTTATTATAAAACTAACAGCTGGAAAAATGTATCTTTATTACAGAAATATAAAGTAATTATAAAACAGTATTACAAAGTGGTTGTAAAGCGGCTAACAAAAACAAACAAAAAAAATGATTATTCTATATACCTATATTTTCTGAAAGAAAACAACGAAACTAGGGATTAGTTGCGGCGACGAGCCTTCCGTGGAGCATTTGTAGTCAATCTGGACGCAACTTCCTTTGGAGAAGTGGGTTCCTTAGACTGACCAGGGTCTTTGACCGTACTACACTTGTCGGGATATCGGCAAATAAGGGGTTTTAGTTCTGCCATAGACTCAATCTTCTGACGTGATTTGTCCGGCAAAATAATAACTATTTTTCCTTCTACGGACCAGCAGTTCTTAGTCCCGAAATGTTTACGAGCTGTCATAAATACTTTGTGCCTTGTCTTAGTCAAAAACTCGGAAATCGTGATACCTGAACCTTTTAGTGAAGTTTTGTTATCCCAGACAAGACGACGACTCTCCAGACTACCAAATTTAACAAGCACTGGACGTGTTGAGGCTTGAGAAGATCCAAGACGATGGCATACTTGTATATCCTCGACTTTCAAATCGGTCACCTTCATTTGGTCGGAAAAGGATTTTGTCTTTCAGAAAAACCATGGATAAGCAGTATTTTTCTTCTCATTGCTGTTTCATGTTTGTCAATATTGTATGTAACTAAGTCCAATTGTTTTCTGATCAGCGATAGCGATTGACAAACAAAGGATTTGAAATCGTTGAAGTCCTTGTACAGTGAAGAAATGTCTGGGTGAACTGGCGAGGAAACAGCTGTGGCTTTTAAAAGCTTCTCTTCATACTCACGCATGCGAGAAGCAAATAATTTTTCCAGTTCATCAAGATTATTTACAAGCTGTGGGTCCATATTAGACTGTTATGCAAAACTGTGCTTTAGCAATAAAAAGATAGAAGTTGTTAAGAACAGCACGTGTTGGTAGACTTTAGCAGTGTTTTAACACATTTATTTAGAAAGAATAAATACTTTAAATAATTTAACAACAATAAATATAATTAGCACACTGAGTTTGCGTGTTTACTTTGCGACTCAATTTTATTTATTTATTTATTATTAAAACTCCACGTATCATAGCGCTAATGCACTAAGACATGAAGTTGAGTATGCCTGTTACACTTAAAAGTGCTACCAAACACACTCATCGCATCGCTATGCGCTACGACGTCGCCCACAAACGGTATGGCTGTGCGATGTCCACGGGAAAGCCGTATTGCTACAACAAACCCGCTTACCACCGGCACTAAGATGATATGTCTAGGACACATCGGTTAGCGAACTCAAGTTTACCTCAGAACAATTGCTCGTGAAGCGGCATACACGCCACCATAATATTCCTTTTCAAGTCCCTAACAAGGACTAGTCATTTTGCTACAGTACTAGGAGCAGTCGGTCACCCGACCACCCCATACAATGCTTATGGATCAAGGAGACCTTCTTTAATAATGCTTTTGTTACATAGACCTTACTTTCATAAGTCATTCATATATAGGGCTCGAACCCATGATCCTACTATTGCAATGCAAATTCATCATAGAGACCTTCTATAGTATTGCTTTTGTATCATAGACCTTACTTTCACAAGTCATTAATATATAGGACTTCAATTCACGACCCCACTATTGTAATGCAAGTTCATCATGGAGACCTTCTATAGTATTGCTTTTGTATCATTGAGTTTATTATCATAAGTCCCTAATATAGGACTAGTCATTGTGCTACAGTACTTCAAGCAGTCGGGCTCCCGACCACCCCATATATATGTACAACTGCAGGCATGTATCTCCGGCAGCTCCTCCATACAAGACATGAACACCTTCCACAACTTAGACAATTTTTAACAAATTTTGTAATTATCTTATAAATGTTATTTATCTTTATTTTTATAATATTTTCGACTTGTATTTCTATTATTTATCATATTTGAAATATTTTTACAAGTTATTAAATAAATTTATTTATTCCGTAAGATAATATTTTGCCTTTAATTTACTATATTATTTGTCTAATGTCTGAAATGTGTTTATCTTAACTTTGTGCTTATTAATGAGATTTTATTGTTTAATATGTCTTTTAAGACTATTTTGACGCCCTCTTATATTGAATTTAATTATTATTAGTAAAGATGGGCCGTCACAATATGAATAATAAAATCTGAATAAAGCTATTAAATAATATTGTTATAGAAAGAAGATACCTGTGCCATTTTTTTCTTCAATTTGAAGGCTAATTTCAAGTTTTTTATTGAATTCAAAAGTCATGTTTTCTTAAGATTCCATCGTTTTTCTTTTTCATAATATCTGAAAATATAAAAGACGAGTTAAGCAAACATCTTATGTTGCAAACATATTGGTGAATAAAACATATATCATCATACATGAGAGCTTAATGAGAAATATCGTAAATTACATACCTAAGGTGTCAATTGATAGAGAAGTGGTGTTAGTTTTACTAGCATTATTTTCTTTTAAGAATTCCAGTTCTTGACTGTTATCTATGGCATTTAAAATGACTGCTGAATAGTACCATCACTATCAATTGAGATCTGCATTTCACATAATCATTATGGGTACAGCTTGATAAATAAAAATTGTAAAGAGTATTTGCATATTAATAAATGTATTCCACAAAGTACCACCAAAATAGCAATACAGAGGCAATCATGATACTCACTTTTTCAACCATTTATTATGGCTGCGTGTTATGATGTTGGAGGTGCATGTGGTCCACCTCCAGTCCTTAATAAATATCCTCTTTCTGTTGCACGAGTTTTACGAGTAAATGCTTTCATGTCCAAGTCCTCTTTAAAGTGATAGTTTCACGCTAAAATAAACAATGAAAAATGATATTAATACATTTTATTATTAATAAAGCGTTTGTTGCACATAATTTATTTCATGAACAACAGTGGAAAATTCTACCGTGTGTACGTTGCAATTAAATTCTTGTGTTTTCAAATCCCATGCTGCTTGTTTTTTTGCGACCGACTTGCCATTGGTTAATTTAGATTCTACGATTGAGTTCTTTTTAATTAATTGTGCCAATAGAGCATTTCCATCGGCCGTGAAATTGGCTACTCTTTTGCGTGGCGTTTTTCGTTGTAGATCCTAAATTGAAACAGAAAAATTAATAGAAGTCTTTTGGCTGTCGTTAAATGTTATCATGTATTTACTGAATCTTTATTGATACTTACCATGATAAAATTATGTTAATTTATGAATTAAAATTGTCAACACAAAAGTGTAATTTTTTGTAAACGAATGAAGTCCAAGACAGAACCTTGATGTGATTTGAAATTGATACTTAGCAGAAGTACTGCCATTTATAAAAGGCACAAATAACGTATTTTAATTTGACGAAAAATAGTTTTTTTTTTCGCCTTTTAGAAAACTGTTAACTAGTACTAAAAGAAATAATTGTCATTTGTTTTTCCATGAATAATAGTTTTAGATGTGTTTAAATCATTTTTTTTTATTTAATGTCATCACTTGTAAATGTGGTTACACCACCTTTATCGATATAGAATTGATATCGTTATTTGACGTTGCTCCGCCTTACGGATACTTAAAGTCGTCATTAACTAATGAACCCCTAAATTTTGTATCTGAGATGACCCATCGCTAACAGAGCTCATGCTAATTAGTTAAATGCTAATTAAGACTAATTTAATGAACTTTTTTGAGTGCGGCGGTTAGTCATGGAGTTGTGTGTGCTTGTTACACTTAAAAGGGCTACCAAACACACTCATCCTACTTCGAAAGATAGCCGAAGTATCATAACGCTATGCGCTAAGACTCCTCCCATAAACGGTATGCATGTGGAATGTCCACGTGCAGGCCATATTGCTACAGAAAACCCGCTTACCATCGGCTCTTAGAAGATATGTTTAGGACACATTAGTTAGAGAGTCCAAGTTTACCTCGGCCTCGGACGCTGTGATGCAGTCTATACGTCACTATAATAACACTTTTCAAGTCTCATTTCTATTAATACTTTTACATATTAGAGACCTTTCACATAACTGATTTATTTCATAGACATTACTGTTATATCTCTTTAATGTATATATATATATATAGGACTTCAATCCACAACCCTATTATTGTAATGCTTTTGTATCAAAGACATTATAATCATAAGACCCTAAAATAGGACTGTACATTGTGTAACAGTACTATAATAGTCAGTCACCCGACCACCCCATGTATATAACATGTACACCCTAGGGTATGCGTCTTCTCCACACAAGAACACGCTGCTACCCTAATTGAACACACTCAATAATTTCGACAATTTTGACCAATTTTCCAACTTTTTTATAAATATACTTTATTATTACAATATTTTCGACTTGAATTTCTGTTATTTAAAACACTTTAAATATTTTCAACGGATTTGTAATTAATTCCCTGATTTTGCAAGGCAACATTAAGGCTTTAATTTACTACAACTTAACTTCTGAATTGTATTTATTTTCACTTTATGCTTATTAATGTATTTTTAATTGTTTAAAATATTACTTCTAAGATAATTTCGGACAGCTTAATATAGAAATTAATAATTATTTATTAATAATAATAATGCGTCGTGACAACATCATCAAGTTTTTATTCACCAGTGGACTTCAGACAAGATGTAATAATGATGATGAGAGACTAATTATTACTTAAAGAAGTAAAAAGTAGGAAACTGCGAACCATAAACTGTTGTCACCCCTGAGGACTGAATTGGAATGTATATTTAACAATAGAAATGGTCTCCGGTTCTTATTACTATTGAGAAACACAGCAGCATTATGATGATAATGCACAATCCGTGCTGCAGTAATATTACGATCAATGTGGCTTTACCACGTAAAAAACCATTGTAATATCTTTTAATAATAAAAATATAACATTCAGCTGGGATGTTAACTGGTTTGTCATTTTAATATAAAAAACGGTTTCTTATTTCTGCCAGACATTCTTAAAAAGTCTGAAGTAGATTCTTAGCGCCTTTAAAAACAAAGATAAATGGTTTAGAGTAATGGATCGTGATTCGGAAAATTGTTCGGGTCTATGAAATTTTTGCGACCATGAAAGCTGCTCACTTTCCTTTAAAAAGTACTTTAGTAAAATCATATTTTTTTATTTTCATGTGGTCATTTAATGCTTAAATATAATATTACTAAAACTTTCTAAGGCAAACGATGACTTTCTGACTGCGGTCTATCATTGAAAATTTCTTATTAAGAAAACCCTTAACTTATTTTGAGCCGAAACAGGATTCAAAACTGGTATTTTTATTTAAGTTCACTAAACTAAAATTAAAAAAAAAATACAGTTGAAGCCTACGGTACATGTATTACGTCTCCAAAAGCAAAAACCTCCCCTCATTGCTGAGATAATATTGGAGCGATTAAATCACCACGCTGCTTTAGTTAGTCTAGACGGACACATAGAATAAATAAATCTCAAAATATTTTTATGCCTTAGACTACATGTCTATGTGATTTCCAAACGATAGTCCGGTGGACAGTAAACCTTATGGTAAGTGGTTACTGCACTTGGTCACCTGCAGCCTACTACTAACAAAGAACACTATAGATGTTTTGTTGCCCCTCTGGACTAAGATGGAATTCCTCACAGCCTGTGGTTATAGTGGCTCTCTATATATGTATATTTAAGATCGGAACACAGCAGTAAGGCACGCCTTTTTGAAAGCAGAAATTGGTAAGTTTGTGTTACTTAGCCAAACTATAGACTAGTAGACTTAAAAGTAGTCCTACTACTTATTAAACTTCATCGCAATATATAAATAATACTAGTTTTTTTTTACGAATTTTATAGCGTATACTAACTTTTTTATTTACCCAAAATTTCGAGAACTTTAGCCATGGTTACGGGGTGGACTGAGATGTTCAACGTCCAGATGTCATAGTTAACCGCGGTTACCTCAGATTAAAATTATTAATTTTTTCCGATCGACACACTATGAATTAATAGTATCTTGAAGTCGTGCAGTTGTATGCTTGGGTTTGAATTCAATTTTATTAATTCTATAATTATGATACAATTAGGGCGCTACTCTTCGCTAATCTTCTCCACTAAAATTAAAATATTTTTTTATTTCAATAGCCTTGAGAATCATCCTTTGAAGTAATCGGTGTTCTATAGCGAGGATTTGTGGTCTATTAAATCTGGTAAGGTGACGTGGGCGATCCTGTACGTGTTCACAGACCGCAGACTTCCCGGAGCGTCGATTCTTCACATCAGCTATATATTCTTTAACATGAGTTTTAATTGATCTCTTACTTTTTCCATGTAAGAGAGACCACATTCACAATCAGACTTGAACAATCCTGCATCTTGCAGAGGGACAATACAATTGATTTTTGACAAAAATTGACCAATCTTTTTCGGCGGCTTAAAGTATGTTTTAATTAAAGCTGGAACTTTATTTTTGTGGATCCTAAAATTGCGACAATTTGATAAACAGTCTAAACACTATTTCGAGGGACTTATATACTTAGTAGCGTACTATGTATGTTACGGATTCTATCATGAAGCCCTTGGTTCTTATTCAGATGTATAATAGAATATTTTTATTACGTATGCTGTTTAGCAGCTTTCTCAACATAATATATAATTATCTTTATACAAACGTATAAAAGATGAAAAAATTGGTCTTGTTAACAGTGTTGGATAACTTTTATTTACATTTAACATGTTCTTCTACTGCATCAATTTATTTTTTATTTTTTCGTCGCTACACAAGTGGGCTCCCTCACGGTTAAACCGACAACAATAGCGTGATTGTACGGCTAAAAAGGATATTAGGTGTTTCGGACTTATGTAAATACGACTTCATTCCGTCCTTATTTGTATTATTTTTTTTATAAGATTGACTCATAAAGATAATGTTGCCAGAGTTACCACGCTTGCCAAAATTTCCACGTTATTAAAAACCGCAGTTATTTAGTTATTGGAAAGACGCTGCTGATCATCTCCTAGTTTGTTTCCCTCTGTCACTTTTTACGACGCTCACGGTTATGATATGGGGTAATGAATAGGATATTTTTCCACCGCGACTTCACGGTTATTATACTTATTGTTTTTCTTTATTTTCTTAAAAAATATCGCTACCAGCCCACTAGAATTTTCTCAAGTACCTTAGAAGTTTTCCTTTAAATAAATTGCACAAACGGGAAATCCAGAGCCGGAACAATTGTAGGTAATATTACAAAAACTTCTTATCGGAGTTAAATTCGCAACGCCACACACAAACTTTTAGGCACTGCTTTATCAATATCAATTATTAAATAACTATTCATTTAAGAAGTTTATCTACATTACCAGTATATTTGATATTCCGAATAAAATATCGGACTATAAGAACACGGATCTTAAGAGCTCTTCCGATATCCGCATAATGACTTCGAAGCTTTTTGAAGGGTCAAGCCCTTCTTAAAATAGTTGAATATATTAATATCTTTTTGGTTATACCTATGTTACTTCGTCTTTAAGAAAGAGGTGGATCGCAAAAGGGCGTCATAGGATACAAATAGATTTTTTATATTTATAGGGTTCCATTGCTGAGAAACTCTTATTTACGTTCTAACTAAAACCAAATTAGTTAAAAAATTTCGAGTATATTTTTGTTTGATATAAAAATATAATCGTAATTAAGACCACACAGTCTGTGTACTGGCCCTCTATACGCCTCAGGGGGAATACAGATTCCTACGAAATATAGAATATAAAAATAATATAGGCAGTAAGTTATATTTTTCACGGTAGCACAGGGATTCTAGTTTAAGTTGCTTGCATGTAGTTCTTCAACTACAGCGACTCTATGAAAATGAACACTGTATTGATGAATTGTGTTTTTGTAAAAATGTGTTTTCAAGAATTTTCGGGTGTGTAGCGTAGGCTTACCATTGGGTTAAGACGATGTTAGTTAGTTACTTAGTTTCGGATCCATCACGGAAGAAGAATTTATGCGACCTACAAATAAATGTTCCAGGTCCGAATCTTTACCATAGTGCTATTTACGTATGAGAAATGCCACAACAATTCATGAGAAAATATTAATGTGAGAATATTTAACCCTTAGGGTTCACCCTTATTCTATTTAAAAATAATATAAAAATAAAAGAGTCTATTCCTTTTTAAGTGGCTAACAACGCGCCTAAAATTTCTCTGTTGCTGCTTTTGTTCTTGGGCGATGGTAATCGAACTTATCATTAATTGTACAGCATTTTATATTCTTTCTCATTAAAGTTTTTCATACGTTGCTTATTTATTACCGTAAAGGACGTAAAAAGTTGTACAGTTGAAAGACAAATCATACAGATTTAACTTTTATTTCAAGCTATTTTAATTTCCTTTACGTGAAATTTATAATGATATCCTTCGTATCTATCTACCAATTTATGTATCTGTTGCTACAATCAACTTTGAGGCTAGTTTAAACAAGTTTGGACGTTCCGAGAATATCCAAAATAGTAAAACCCTTTCAAACTTTTCTCTTTGCGGAAATTACATTTTGATTTGTAGTTAGTAAGTCATGGACTACTGCTTTTATAGCTTATACGTTCCTTGTATTATTAATACACTATTTTTTACTATTATCAGCCAGTAATTCTTTTACTACTAGACTTCTATCCTCCCTGATGATAAGTGGTAATGCAGCTGAAGACGGTAAAGCGCACTGACTTAGCCTAACAAAAGCCTATTCACTCTTACCTTGAAGAGATCCACATTAACATACACGTATTGAAACCGACTTCTTCTACCGGTACGAGGCTTCCAATCAAAAATCTTTCTTCCCAAACGCTTGACGGTTCTTCCAGCTATATGGTTGGCCCATTATCACTCCGGCTTACTAAGCTGTAAGGCTATGTGGGTTACATTAGTACTACTGCGCATATACTAATTTTTAAGTCAATCACGCAGAGAAATCCTGAGCATAACCCCCTCCATAGCTTGCTGGACTACCTCGAGCTGCCTTATACGTCAATACCGATAAACAAAGTGTAGGGTATCCCCCCACTAAATAAAGTGACGACCTGGTAAGAGATCCAGGAAATCGATCGATGTAGTTGGCTCAGGTCCGTACCGTGGATTTATGACAGACTGTAGTGATGATGGTTATACTGGTGGACTTGACTTTTCTTTGCATGTGGTGGCGTAAGAAAATCCACTACCTTTGCGTGTTTATCCGTCTCCCCTGTTCTCGTCATCACATGAAATACAGCACCGTATAACGCTGTTTTAACACATACATTTATCGCTGGTATACTATGAGAGCGTGATAATTCCCAGGTTGAACTGAACCATTCTTACTTCGCTCATAATCTATTGCAGCAAAGCCTTTTTTATAGAATAAGGTTGACAAACAAGCACACGGTCCGCCTGAAGGTTGGTGCATACTGTCTCCTATACACATTTACATCCAAACTCAAATAAAAATCAAAATGCAGATGCGTTGTCACCCCCGACGACTAAGATGGAATACTTCGTTTCCAGTGAAAAGGGTATTCGGTTCCTTACACTCACCACACGAAAGACGGCAGTATTAAGCTGCACTTATAACATTTAATTTACTGACATCTAAACTTAGACTGTTGTCGCACCATTTTTCGGAAAACGTGCAAAGTTTTGTTTCGTTCGGACGACAACTTACTTGCGGACATTTTTACATAGAATTAGCAATAATACTTTCCTTTTTTGAGTATTGCATATCTTCTTACTATTGCTCTTCTTCAGCGGTCCCTAGAAGTCTAATCTCTCTCCGGTCCCGTCGAACTATGAGAGTAAACGAATACAGAGTGCATCCGTGTTTGTGCACACATCCAGGCAGTATAATTCTGACCGAGGCAGAAGGCTAATCTCCATTGAGACTGACTGCAGTGACAGAAATTCGATCTGGAGGACATTATTATAATTATCATTACCGGTGAACTGGTGGTTGTAGAGAAGATTTGTTGTCATACTTATGGGTATCATAAGAGGAATCGTAATATACGCCGCACCGCTCAATAGTTGCAGTACGCATTAATTTAGTTCACTTAGAAATAACGTTATTTGTTAATTACGCACACGTGTATAACTTCCGTACTTCTGCTTAATTTGTATAATAATCATATAACAATATAAAGTATTTTCCTTTTCAATAAAATCAATGTTAAAAAGACTTTCATTGGGTTTGTTTCATATATTAACTTTCCCTTACATCTCGTTTTGCACTCATCTTGTAAACTGTAAAAATAAGGTTATAGATTGTGTTATGCTATCACCACACCACACTGCTATTAGTGCCCTACATTGCCACAATATGTAGGTTACCGGGGTAGGAACACGATCTCACAGAATATCGGCGTAAAATAGCAGCTTAATGCAGCTGTGTTTTGTATGGTGAGTTTAAAGAACCGGAAACAATTTTAACCGCAAACGAGGCATTTCGTCTTAGCCCTCAGGGGTGACAATGCATCTGCATTTTCATTCTTAATTGAGGATTATTGAAGACGTCTAAGAGCCAGAGCATCCACTTTCCATCAAGTGGTCTGTGGGTTTGTTTCGTCACGCTATTCCATACAAAAAAATCCATCTTATTCTTCAAAGCACTGGGGCCATCTGTGGTACTTTTTTATTAGAAATGTGGTAAGTAGAGGGAGTGTTAATTATATTTCACTCAAATATTACAAAAGAAATAAATAATTAAAACAAACATTTCCTCGCATTAATTTAAAAGGCGTTGTAGAAGAAATTCATATATTTTGAATATTTAGCTATTTTGTAATAATTTTTTCTACAACTGCCTTTTTATAGCTTATATCCAAATAGTTTTATTTTCGTCTTTTCTGATTTTAGTTTAATACAATAAAACATTATTATACAATATGCTAGCAAAACACTGTCTAATCCGAAAGGAAATAAATAAACATATTAATAATGAAGATCAAATGTTATTGTTATTTAGAATAAATGTTTTTATTTTACTAAAAGTTGCTTATTTTAAGTTTGGCAACACTGTCGTCGCAAGTATCTTTGAACTTATTGCGACATTGCTATCAGACGGACGCACGCGTCGAAATTATGGCCATGTACTTTAACTTTACCAATTTAATTTATTTTGTTATTGTGAGAAAATTATTTTATTTATTGAAAAGGATAACATAAAATTAACAGTTTTAAGTTCAAAAAATAATACCTAAAGATGTTTAAGGTATCGTCTTTGGCCGTTAACGAAAACGTCATGAGGAAACCTAGAATAGGTCAGAGAAAAAAAAATTACATTTCGGAGACAACATGTTGTGAAGACTTTTAATATGCATTGAGGCAGCGCAGTGGACATTTTGCCCATCTATCATTGAATTGTATTACTATATTTATACTATAATTTAAAATATACAAGAGAAAGGACATCCCCAGAATAACAAGAGTAACTGACATATCTAAATTGATAACGGACTTTAGGTGACTACTAGTAACCATAAACGGCGTCACGCATAATCGTTGAATACCGCTTATATGAGATAAGAGTGTACAACTTTAAACATTTTTTTATTTATGTCGATTTTTATGAGTAAGGCCGAAAATATTTTTTAAAATACTTATAATATAATTTTTATGGGCTAAAATCCATATACATCATCAATTCAGCTCAAATCTTAGTCAAAAAAATCAAGTCAAAGCTTAGTTTGATACCAGCAAGTACATAGTTCGAAAATTAATTACAATTTTGAACCGGAAATACATACGAAGCAAGCAAGTTTAAAAAAGTCCACAATGTTCACATATGTATTCAACTGAGTACTTACAAAACATTTTTACTGACAAAATGTAATAGATGCCAGGAAGGTTAAATACTTCTTTATTAGATAATGAATCTGGTGGACTCGGGATTAATATATGAATATCATCAACGACTAAATGAAGAATGTTAACACAACGATGTGACTCTGCAATGGATTAAAATACAAAGTGGATCTAGGGGCAACGACGCACAAGACAAACTATCCAGGAAAAGATCTGTTCTAATCGTTATATGGCCGGGATCGATCGTACCGACCTCTTTAGGTAACGTTTGTTCACTGGTATGTAAAAACTGTACTGATCAACACGCTCAGCTTTGGAAAAATCTAGTTGACTGTGGACAATCCATAAAATTATGAAGCCTAGCAATAACGAGAAATTATGACACTTCTCGCCATCTAGCGTCGCAACGTGAGAATGTGTTTTTGTCCTTATTGCATAAAAATACCGTTAAAAGGTCGTTTTCTTTAATAAATTCGTAAAAGTCAAGATTTTGAGAAATTACGGTCTTGTATAAAATGGGTATTAAAATGACTGATACTTTACTTTTCAACTGACTTCAAAAAAGCAGAAGGTTTTAAATTCGACGGTGTTTTTTAATGTTTGTTATTTCAGACCTTTTTTCTAGGTGAACCGATTTTGATGATTGTTTCTTTTTAAATTTGGAAGATCTGAATTGATTGGTTTGACCAGTAGTTTATGAATTCGACTAAATTAATAAAGTTCACATTTTATTTATATCTAAATCCGTTGTACAAAATTTTTAATTTTTACCACTTGTTATACATAAAAATTAGGCCAAATAGAACGCCTTTTGTGTACTTCGTTAACCGCGTTAGGATTGACTGTGAATATTTTACCAAACGATCATCCCCAAAAAATTGCTAATGCGTTACCACCTCAGCATAGCGCAGTTGCTCGTTACCGGGTGAGGCGCTTTAAAGGAACGCTGATTCAGGCAATCGTAAGAGGACGGTGTGGCCATAAAATTAGCGATCAATTATATCTCCGATACAAAAATTATAAGAAATAAAAAGCACGTATTTGGTTACTTTTAGACAATTACCAATAACATTTTACAATTATGGAACGTTGGAACATGGAATAAGGCTAGTTTTATGTTTTTTTTTATCGGTGAAACAGTCTGATGGAGCAGGCAATAAAATTGATTTTAAAATAATATGTGGCGTCTATAGAAATCATTTATCTTCAATAAAGTAAAAGTAAGTAAGTTACAGCCTATAAACGTCCCACTGCTGGGCATAGGCCTCCCCTCATTTCTGAGGGGGTTTTAGGGCAAGGAAGTGTCCGCCGCGCTGCCCCAATGCGTGTTGGCGAACTTCACATGTCTTCAAAATATTTTTTTTA
Organism: Parnassius apollo; assembly: GCA_907164705.1. Lineage (NCBI taxonomy): Eukaryota > Metazoa > Arthropoda > Insecta > Lepidoptera > Papilionidae > Parnassius > Parnassius apollo. The sequence goes on along the minus strand of CAJQZP010001160.1, from coordinate 935,977 downwards.
TTGTTCCTCAGACATGCACGTTTTCTCACGATGTTTTCCTTCACCGCCGAGCACGTGGTAAATCAACACTTAAAATTGCAATTAACAATTTCATTGGTGCCGGCGGGGATCGAACCCGGGTTACTCGCGTTCTGTTATATTTACAGCGAGCGTTAACCATCTGAGCTACCACGGCTCTTATCCTCAATCTTCAATCTTATCTTCAATCTTTAATTAAATTACACATAAAATGTTACACATTTATATAAAACATTGTAGATTATTGAGTAAAGAATATAATTTTATAACAGTTGCAGTGGAAAAATATTCCCTGCTGTACTATCAGAGAAATACGGAGCGCTATCATCATTTCAATTGACGCAAAAACCAAGCCAAAACCATGCTCAACCTATTGTAAGAACACGCACTCACCAACATATTTACATCTAAAATAGTTTGCAAGCAACCACATGGTTTTAAATGCATAAAATGTGTCTCATAGCAGTTATTTTCTACAGTATGATAAAGAAAAAACAAAGATGTACGTGAGTGCCTGTATTAGGTTGAGCATGGTTTTGGCATCGTTTGAAACATACGCAGCGCTCAATCTTTGTTTGAGACTTTTAACAATTCCAGCGTATTTCAAAGCCTTGATAACATAATAGATCAGTTATAAAGGCTGGAATTTTTTGTTGTAAGGAAATTGAAAATAATTATATTAAAAACTTTAAATAATACACATAGATAGTGATCTGTAATGATCCTAGTGAGAGTACCAGGTCATAGCCGTGAAATTATTGTACTCGTATTGTCATCGGTTCTTAATGCGTCTGCGAAATTTTAGATTACCGCCTGTAAGTGGATGAAAAATGAATTTCATAATTCCATTACGTTCATACATACATAGATAATAGCCAGGCCTAGAAATAAAGCGTGTGAAATAAGCAGTATTCCCCGTGTATTTGTGGCGTAAGTACTCGTATATCCACTACACCATATAGTATCGTGGGTCCTAAGAGGCGACAAATGGTAAACAAATCAATGTTCAGCAACGGACCTTTAATAGGCTGTAATTATTGAATAAATTAGAATATAATATATAAGAATTAATGTTTGTTGTTGTCATAGCGTTCAACAGATTGCGGTAAAACTTTGCCAACGTATTGCTAACACTTCTGCAGAAGTTATAGAGTTGGTTGCACCAAGTAGGTGGCGCTGTTGTAGAATCCAGGTATCATCCGTGCGAAGTCGGAACAGATCGCTTGTAATATATATATATATACATATTAATTAAAAATTGTACATAAAACGACATGTTTTCGTAGCCTCAAACTAAAGTCATTGTGGTAAAGGAGCCAAGTCTTCAATATCGATGACACAGGAAATTGCTGTACAACATTATTTAACATGAAAACCATTTTACGTAACATTTTGCGCTTACAATTGTTAAAAATACTGAACAAAGAATTGTAGCTGTTTTCATTTTTTATATATTTTGTGTATGTTGTACTTATTAAAGAGTGTAGATCGGGCTCTATTCGATGGAGCTTCGAGCTGGTAAGACTTGCTGAAATTCAATGGATGCAAGTGACATGACCGTATTTTATCGCAATGCAAAGCGTTATAAGTATAATGGTAATAATGACGATGAACCATTTTATATACTACGGGTGACGAACGAGCACCCAGTCCACCTGATGTTAAGTTGTTATTACGGTTCACAGTGCCCCGCTATCTGTCGCCCATGGAACGAAATTGGGTAGTGGATATTTATACAATATACACCGGTGGCGGTGTATATTGTATAAATATCCACACGTTAGCACTATAAAATATTCAATAAAAATAGCTATATCCAAATTATACTATACTAGCGAGCCGCCCGCGGCTTCGCAAGGGTCATCAAGGTAACCCCATAAATACCACACAATTTTAATCAAAATCGGTCAAGCCGTTTAGGAGGGAAAGAATTACGTACACATGTACACTGTAATTTTATGCAAGTATAAAGATAGATATGCAGGAAGTTTGTGGTATGCAAGATGATGTTGTGACTAGGATTAAGAAAGGAATGCTTCGGTGGTTTGGTCATGTAGAAAGAATGAATGAGGAAAGAGTGACAAAGCAAATTTACATGGCAGATGTGAACGGCCGAGTCGGGAAGGGACGCCCTAGAAAAAGTTTATCGACCAAATTGGTGATATTTTGAAAAGAGGCCACGTTAGAAGTACCCTTAACCGACGAGCATGTATGGGGTGGCTTTGAAGAAGTTTTACGTATTACGTTTAGGCCTGGGATGGATCTATTTTAACTTAACGTTATTCAGATTTAATATTATCAACAAATTTCATTCATTTTATTAATTATTAAGTTTTCTAAAAATTTCTCAGTAGTTCGAATAAAGTATGGCTTAGATTAGGCGTATATTAGGCGCATATTATCCTGGCGTTGCTTCTTAATCAATCAACCAATATATTCTTTATTGTACACCAATGCACATTTAACACGAGACAAAATTAATATTAATTAAGACAACCCACCTGCAATCAAAAATTTAAGACGATGTTCAAGCTCATTTTCTAAAATTGCTCCATAACTGTTAAGCTCCGTCATCATTAATTTAGGTGTAATCTAGGTATATTACCTTCATCAGTATATTATGTATCTTTATAGGTCTTATATTTTACGTCCACGTCCCTTGTTGACTGGGAGATGAAGCCAAAAGGCATTTAGTCCGCCCTTTGTAATCCTTTTTATTAAGGGGCAATAACGTGTAAATAAATAAATAATTTAGTAAATGTTCAAATAAATTTATGCATGAATTTATGCAAATAATAGGCATGGATAATACTACTCTTACCCTATATCAAATCCTATATATTGAATTTGAATATCTGATATTGAATCTATATATTTTAATATCTATATATCGGTTGATACCTACGTGATTTTATAACTATAAAAAAGAAGTTAGTATTCAGTACTACACAGTGATACGGGAAATTAATGGTTTTGGAATGTTATATTATAATATCTACTTTGGTAGGTATGTTTATACTTACTGGTTAATATCTATGATACTATGAAACGAGTAAATCGTACAGTGCAGAGTTGGCATAGGTATTCTGGTTTCATCATCATCATCATCATCGTTACAGCTATTCACAAGTCCACTGCTGAACATAGGCCTCCCCCAAGTAATGCTACAAAGCACGGTCCTAAGCCAACTGCATCCATCGACTTCCTGCACGTCTTACCAGGTCGTCACTCCATCTAGTGGGGGTCGCCCTACACTACGCCTACCGGTGCGAAGCGGCCCCTCGAGAACCTTTCTTCCCCATCGGTTATCAGCTTACTAATCCGTTGGGGTATGTCAGTCACTCTGGTTGTACTGCGGATATGCTCATTTCTGAGTTTATCATGCAGGGAAACTCCGAGTACCCTCTCCATAGCTCGATGAGCGACCTTGAGCGTCTTCATACGGCCGGCAGTGAAGGACCACGCCTCAGATCTGCAAGTCATCAGTCATTATTTAATATTCTGGTTTACAGAATAATAATTAATTTTATATTTCAAATAAACTAAAATGAATATCACGTGTTCTTTCATGCGCTTATAGTTCGTGAGAATTTCATATTGTGTATCTATCATAGATATTATACATTATTATTATTATTTTTGAGGAGTTCTGTAAAGTGACACTGTACTGGAGCAGTATCTAATACATATATTGAGGGTTTACTGGTAAAACGAGCATTATCTGCAATTGTTTGTGAAATTGAGTTAAATATGAGATATCTACGACTCAGATTTTTTTTCTCATTTTCTGGTAAAACCAACTATTTCATATGACCATTATTTACGGAGATATTTTGTGCCAATACCGTGTATTAGCATGGTAGATAGAATAAAAAGGTCCTCTTAAAACAGCTTTATGTCTTTATTAGTCGGAACATGTTACGATTCCATAACTTATGTAGCTATAAAGATAAGTTCCAAAATGCTTACTTGGTGAAACAGTTATATTTATATTATATATTTTATATATATATATATATATATATATTTTAAACAGATCACAAAATGTTATTTAGATTTATTTAGCAGGAAAAACCGAATAAGTGCTCCTAGCTGTTAAGTTTTTTTTCTTCAGATAAGTGTTTATCTGCTTTTACATTAAACCTAATACATGAAAAACATCAAATGAGTAAACAAAATTAAATAATAGCAGTAAAGGAAGAACAAATGTCATAGGATTATTTAGAGCAGTTGCCTCAATTGATCATACGGAGCAAATTGAAGAGATCGAGATATAGCAGATTACTTGAAATTATTAAATGTAGAAGGAGGAACTCTTTACTCTCTTGATGAAGTCTTTCTTCAAGGTTCCAGGAGCATGCCCACAGGATATAGAGCTGTTCTAGTATCGAATCTTTTATCAAAAATGAGATTAACTTCATAATGGCGCCAATAGGTCCGTAATCGTGAGAGAAAAAACTGGTAAAAAACACCGAATTATGAGAGGCACCTGAGATTTTAAGTGAGATTGAGAGGTTATTAAGGACAGCCGTACACACCATTATTGGATGAACTTGAAAACGCTCATTAAATATGATTTATTTGATTGTTGGTACAGCAGCCCTATCTTAAGGCTTCGAGTCCTTTACACAAGAAAAGTTAAACTGATAATGTTTTAGACTATAATATAGAGTGACGTCCCTGTAGTATTAACGAAGATTTACTCAATTTCAATTAATAACTGAGCTCAGCTTACATCTAATGAAAAACACCGCAGCTCAAATTACGCTATCAAAGTTTCGAAGCTACCGCACTTTATCTAGAACTGCTCCGAAATATCAAATGGAGCGTTGGCCGCTCCCCAGGCAGGACACCTTACCCGATAAGAGCTATAAATATCCTTCAAAAGCTGTTTGATTCTATCTTTCGTGGTAGCATTATAGAGCCTACCGTACTTCTAGCTGTCCCTAAGGAGTGAAGCAGATATGCATTAGACTTTTCCTTAAAAAAAGGCAACAACAAGTCTCTTTTGAAGAACTTCATTTTTTTTCATGTTCAGTCTCAGCTGCTGCTACGTGTCGTATTCTAAGAAAATAACAAATTATCTCGCTAGTGGAATTGATAATTTCCAGCCTGTGGAACAAGCCGATTTACGAAAAGGACATATTATCATAGACAGCTTGACTAGACTTGAACCCATCGTAATTTGGACGGTGCTACAGTCTCTTCAGCGATGCGAAGTCAATTAAATTTATACTTCTTTACTACTTTGAATAAATATATATTTATTCAAAGTAAATCGGTATATCGATGTTGAACTTTTTATACAGTAGAGATACGATGGCGATGTAATTACTGAACCAGAGTAAAGAAACTATCCATTTGGAGAGAGCTGTAAGACAGGGTGACGTTATATCCCCAAAATTGTTCACCGCTGCTTTGCAAGACGTTTTTCAAGCAACTGGACTAAAAGTGATACGATATCAACATCAATAGCAAGCCCTCTTTGATTTGCCGATAATATAGTCATTATGCCAGAATCGCTGTAAGTAAATAAGCACTATTATCTATGATCTCTTTATTTTTTCGCAACACATTGGGCTTAAAATTAACATGAACAAGATAAAGACCATTTGTAATCTGTTTTTTGTTGTTTATCACATTTATACTGTTTTTTTGGAGCACTTCGTTTTTGATGTCAATCATGTTAACTTAAAACAAATTGTCACAACGATCAAGCGACAGATTCAATTCAGCTGGGTAGCATTCGGGAGATAACGTAAACCTTAAAACTTGGAAACGTGGAGAGCGTATAAACAGCATGTGTTGCCAGTGATATTACACGCAAAATACATATTAGACGTGGTCTTTCATTTTCAACCATGTGAGGAAGTTTAAGGTCGATCAGCTTGTTATGATAATGGCTATGTTCGGAATTTCTCTAGGTGATAGACGTCGTGACGAGGATTTCCGCATTATTATAATAAAAGTAACCGACAAAGCGCAATGGTTCAACTGAAGTGGAAATTGGCCGCTATATAGCCACAGTTATATAGCAACCACTGACAACCGATGAGGAATATAGTTTCGAGTGGTGACCTAGTACTGGGAATCGATGTGAAGGTTGATTTCCCACTAGATGGCGTGATGACCAGGTACTAGATACAGAAAGCCGATGGATGCGGTTGGCTCAGAATCATGTTTTGTAGTAATCCTTTGGTTTTAATAATTATATATGAGGCTACGCGCTTGAAAAAAGGGTATATCAACGTTTATTACAAAAAACCAAAAACCATTAACCAAATTACATATAACATTTGTTGTAAATTATATTCATCTTTGGTTTATATCATTGTTATAAAAAGAAATATCTTGTAAAACTTTATCATACATACATAATACATAAACACTCACGCCTGTCACCCAGAGGGGTAGGCAGAGACTACAGACTTCCATTTGGCATGATCCTCACCTCATCCTGATCCACACGTCTCTCGCCTCCTTCACATCCATATACCTACGCATACATGCTCGTCAGTTAAAGGGTACTCAAAATTTGGCCCGTTTTCAATAAATCGCCAATTTGGTCGATAAATTTTCGCCTAGGACGTCCCTTTCCGACACTGCCATTCCCTTCTGCAACGTAAATTTTTTTTGTCACTCTTTCCTCATTCATTCTTTCCACATGACCAAACCACCGAAGCATTCCTTTCTTAATCCTGGTCACAACATCCTCTAGCAAACCACACTCTTCTCTTATTACACAATTTCTTACCCTGTCATTCAGATTCAGCCTGTCATTCAGATTAAAACTTTATCATGTCTAGAAAAATTAGATAGATATTAATTCAGGTTCAGATTTAGAAACTTTAAATATATTGTATTTGGTTTTGAAATGCGTGTCGATAAAGCTGGTAATATTTTTGTTTTTGTATATTTTCTATATCTTTTCGGGTAAATCCAGTAACGCTTTTATGTTTTGATTATTATGTGAAACGTATCACATTTTGTAAGTAAATAATAGTTGGTAATTATATAAATAGGCTTTACAGATCGTGTAATGTAAGAGAATATTCAAGAAAGACCTATGAACACGAGAAAAACAGAATTTTAAGATGGAGAGGTAAAACCAGTTAACTACTTGACCTTTCGTATTTTTTTTAATTTTTTGCAAAATTTTAATTAAAACGCCTTTTTTCTATCAAATAGCTCTATTTTAATAATGTAACGAAATGTTAAGAAAGTGAATGTGAAATGTTATGAATTTTTAGTTTTCATAGTTTTCTCAATTTTGCTTAATTGACAGGTAACTTCGATAAAGTTTTTTTTTTTTTTTTTTTTTTTTTTTTTTTTTTTTTATATATTTCTTTTTCTTTTTCACATTTTTCCTCTTTTTCTTCGTAAAACTTTATTTTTATGTTTCTATTTTATAATTTTTGTAGTATCGCCCACTACAAAAATGTCATCATTCATCATCATTACAGCCCTTTCACAAGTCCACTGCTGAACATAGGCCTCCCTCAAGGTATGCAACAAAGCACGGTTCTGAGCCACCTGCATCCATCGACATCCTGCATGTCTTACCAGGTCGTCAATCCCTCTAGTGGGGGGTCGCCCTACACTTCGTCTACCGGTACGAGGCTGCCACTCGAGAACGTTTTTTTCCCCAACGGTTGTCGGTTCTTCGAGCTATATGACCGGCCCATTGCCACTTCAGCTTACTAATCCGTTGGGCTATGTCGGTCACTCTGGTTCTACTGCGGATATCCTCATTTTTAAGTTTATCACGCAAAGAAACTCCGAGCATAGCCCTCTCCATAGCTCGCTGAGCGACTTTGAGCGTCCTCATACGGCCAGCAGTCAAGGAATACGTCTGATGTTCAAAGTTCTTTTCCCAGTTGTATGTTACAATATACCATCACTGGCAACACGCATTTTGTCGTTTGCCTGGATGTACAACTTAGTTTTCAGGTTTTGATGTATACCTGACGAGAAGATGTGTCGTAATTTCCCGAACGCTGCCCAGCTGAGTTGAATCCGTCGATTGATCTCTCGGTCGAAGTTGGACTTACCAAGCCGGACTATTTGTCCCAGGTAAACGTACTCGTCAACAACTTCAAGCTTAGTGCTCCCAACAACTACAGGCATAGGTGTGAGATGGAAATTAAACATGATCTTTGTTTTGTCCATGTTCATCTTTAGACCTATCCGTTGGGAGGCACAATTGAGGTCATTGAGCATAGTGCTTAAGTCCTCCAGCGTTTCCGCCATAAGGACTATATCGTCGGCAAATCGAAGGTGAGTGATGTACTCGCCATTGATGTTAATACCGTATCCTTTCCAGTCCAGTAGCTTGAAAAAGTCTTCCAATGCAGCGGTGAAGAGTTTCGGGGAAATAACGTCACCCTGTCTTACACCTCTCTGCAGTTGGATAGGTTTCGTACTCTGGTTCTGTACTCGGATAGCTATCGTAGCCCTACTGTACAAACACTTCAGCACTTCGATATACCGGCAGTCAAATTGGAACCGCTGAAGAGACTGTAGCACCGCCCAAATTTTGTCGGAATCAAAGGCTTTCTCATAGTCCACTTTCGCCATGTAAAGTGGCAGACTGTACTCTTCGGACTTCTGTAAAATTTGCCGAAGGGTATGTTTGTGGTCTATGGTACTAAAGCCTTTTCGGAAACCGGCTTGTTCGGGAGGCTGGAAGTCGTCGAGTCTGCGTGCTAGACGATTCGTAGTGACTCTCGAAAACAGCACTTAGACGCGGCTCAGAATGGATATCGGTCTGTAGTTCTTCAAGAGGGCATTGTCACCTTTCTTCAAGAACAATACCACCGCACTTCTGCTTAACGCATCCGGAGTGGTGCCACAATGGAGGACGGAATTAAAGAGCCTCTGAAGGACTTCATGTACCGGTTTTCCACCCGCTTTCAGAAGCTCCGCTGTAATTCCATCCTCGCCCGGGGACTTGCCGTTTCTAAGGTGCTGGAGAGCCATTCTAATCTCGCTCAGACTGACGTCCGGGATATCATCGGAATAGTGTCGGATGATACACGCTCTTGGATCGTTACTCACACTTGCGTGTGGCTCCAACGATGATGTGTACAGCTGCCCATAGAACCTCTCACTCTCACTCAGAATCTCAGGTGTCCCGGAAACGATGCTGCCACACTCAGTCTTAAGCTTTGATAGTTGGCTCTTTCTGGCAGACAGATCTCTGGCAAAGACTTTGGATCCCTGGTTCCGCTCAACCGCTTCTTCAATACGAGCAGTATTAAATATGCATAAGTCTCGCCGCATGCATTTGGAGATCTGTCTGTTCAGTTGCCTGTATGCTGTCAAATCTGTTGACGATTGCAAATTCATCTGCAGTCTAACTGCCATGAGATTAAGAGTGTGACCGGAGAGCTTTTGTGTTCTTCTGCGGCCGGTCTTGCAGAACTTAGCTCCGACCGCATGGACAGTTTCCACGAGCTTGTCATTCATATCGTCCACTGCATTGCAATCTTCTAGGCACTGAAAGCGGTTACGTAACTCGAGCTGAAAGGTTTCGGGATTCTGGATTAGAGCACGAGGGGGACGGAGCGTTGACTTCTTTAGACGAGACCTCTATAACTTAACGTTTAGGTTCAGTGTGCGTCTAACCATTCGGTCATCGCTGCCAGTTTTCACCCTTGCGATTACTAAGATATCACTGAATAGTTGGCGTCTGGTCGTCATAATGAATTCAATCTCATTTTTTGTCGAACCGTCGGGGCTCGACCAGGTCCACTTCCTGTGGGGCCGCTTCTGGAAAAAAGAGTTCATCATAAAGAGTCCCTCTTTGTCCATGAAGTCGGCCAGCTGCTGGCCCCTACGGTTCCGTTGCCCTACTCCAAATTTCCCTAACTTCAGCTCACCGCTTTCTCTTGTGCCTAGTTTTGTTTTGAAGTCTCCCATCAACACCGTGTAGTTGGTTTTGGAGGAATGCATGGCTCTAGAAATATCCTCATACATTTCCTCCACCTCCTCATCGTTATGTGCCGATGTACGCACCACGTAAACCTGTATGACCTTCAGCGAATACAGTTTGGTGATTCTGAGTATCAGGTACGCGATCCTCGTCGACACACTCCCAATCTTTACAACGTTGTTGACGAGAGACTTGTGCACGATAAATCCGACACCTTCTTGGGACAGATGGTCGTCCTCCCGGTGATAGATCAAGTTGCCCGACTCGAGGATTACCGTGTCCTCTCCCTCTCTTCGGACCTCGGATAAACCAATAATATGCCAGCGCAACTTGTCTACCTCTTCTTCCAACTCCAGTATCTTCTCGTCAGTCCTGCTGCGTTTTGTTGCCTGGTCGAGTCGTCGTAGGTGGCAACCGAACCTCTACCGAAGATTTTTAGCACCCCCTGCCCCGCCGTTACCAGGTTGCCACCGTAGCCAGGAATAGCGGGGCCGCCGGGGACTGAGGACCGTTTGTTTGCGTTGTTACTCATGGCGGGATATTTGCCATAGTTGCCACGCTTGGCGACCGGGTTGGCAACCGCAATTTTTTATTATATCATTGCTGTTATCAGGAAGATGCTGCTACACATCTCCTGCCTGTCTCCCTCTGTCGCCTCTTACGACACCCACGGGAAGATATGGGGTAGTGGATATTCTCAACCGCCACTACACGGCATACTGCAAAAATGTATATTTAAACAATCTTAACGAGTAATATTCGCACGAATTCTCACTTTCCTTGTAAAGAATGTATGTTACAAAATGCTATTTTATTGTACGACAGAGACGCCTTTGTGTCAAAGTTCCTTTATCTTGTTAGTAATTGAATTCTTCACGAATCTTCTAATGTGAATGTGCTTGTAACCGGTACCTATTGTACTCGTATTGTGTATACAACTGGACCTTTAATGAAATTTGTATTTGTCACGTTTACACATTTGTCCCTCCAATTCACTTAATAATTATTTCAGAGAAATGTTTTTTATTCGTTACATAGCCGCAACCGCTAATAGGTTAGCGTGGAATTAATACTTTTGTTATGATAAGTGATGATAGTTTATTTGTACTTTTAGCAGTCTTAAACGAATACAAAAAAACAAATATGGATAAATACATTCAGTTACTCAATAAATCAGATAAACTCACGGAACGAGAAATAAAAAGGATCACAATTTAACCAACGGATGGCCCCACAAACGAAACAAGAAATGAATTAAGCAAACTATAAGCTTGTGTTTCATATAATAAATAAACAACAAAATAAAATACATATTCGCAGTAATGTAATCCACTATTTGTTCACGAATTTCTATAACTAACAATTGTAATAACCTACAACATATAAGAAATTACCCTAAATTAGCAAACTTCGTCACCAATTATTACTTGATGTCTCCGTGGCGCAGTGGATTAGTCATTAGTTGCAGCGCTAAGGACCGCGAGTTTGAATCCCGCATGGAACAAATATTTGTATAGCCTACAAATTATTACTTCGTGTCTGGATGTTTGTCCTTGCGAAATTTATGTGTGTGAACTACCCCCACAGCTAAGGAGAAACCCTATTGTGAAGGTAACGTTTTAAAAAAAATATTGAAACAACGGTATGAGATATTATAATACCATTAGTATTGATTTTAAATTACAACCCAATGTTTACCGAAAATAAGAATATAATTACACGTATAAAGTAAATAAAATTACGTTAGTTTCTATATTATGTCTCTTCCACCTAGAAACATGAAAAATAAAACTATCCTCAACCCAGCAAAGTCCTTTAGCCTTTGATTTATATCTGTAATCAGTCAAAATCAGTTGTTTTCTCTCAATAACTTCCGCGGCAGTCATGGTCATGCAGCGCAGAGTCAGGATGTAAACGGTGTCTCATTCCTGCGCCTCAGAAAACAGGAATGGTGCGGTTTTGAGTCTGATTTCTCTGATTCTCGTCTGATTACCGTCGCATAGGACTATGAAAGTGAGGCAATAGAAAGTGCACATGTGATATACACATTTGTGAACCCTAATTCTGTCCTCCGCCATTAGGTTACAAAGTACTCCTTTGATAATTTCTACCACAGATAACTATTACTCGTTACGGAAAATATTTATTTTTTACTACGCGGATCTTAGCTTCTTAAATTTTAACATTTTTGATTTTCCTCAATCGCCTCCAACGACACTCGAGAGGCAAACTTGTGGTAATGGTTTTTCTAGGTGGAAACAGAATTCGGAATTTTGTCAATTTTTTGTATATAATCATTCTATGTAGCGGCGATATAATAATATCCACCACCTCATATCATCCCGTGGGTGTCTTAAGAAGCCTCAGAGGGAAAAAAATCAGGCAGTAGCATCTTCTAAATAAGTGTTAGCATTTAAACTGGCGTTGGTCACGTTTATGCAATACTACGTACAAAGTGACTGAAACGGCAGTCAAAGACTTAAAAATGAAAAAACTGTGATTTCCAACCCGCGTGCCAAGCGTGGCTTATGAAAAATATTTCCCCTATGAGGCAATCTATACGGAAGACCTATGTTCAGCAGTGGACTTTAATAGGCTGTAACGGTAACGGTAACGGTCATCAGTCAGAGCTGCAGTTGCAGGCGCAGAGCGTTCATAATGAATCGTCAGAAACGTATTCTTGAAAATTTATTTCAGCTCGGATAATTCAACGCTACGTTTTAATACAAAGTAAGCCACGAACGGCTTCCATTGTCTCAAAATTCCACAAATTATAAACTTTTGTAGAATATAGCGCTACTCGTAACCCGTAAACGCGGTATTAATTCTAACACCATTCAAGAGCAATTTTGATAGCATAACTTAATCTTCGGGGAAAAGTTTCCATATAAATTCCCTCCACTAGTTTGCTCATACAAATGGATTTCCGTGAACAATAAAGTAACTTTTATTTGTTATAGTATAAAAGGGCAGCCGTGAAGCTTATTGGTCAATGTAGTCTCTGGACGTTGTTGTTGTTATATATGGATTTCCTAAATGTAACGCCTGATTCTAATAGTTAGAAGTCTTTAAAGTCAAATGTTCGATTACCTATCGGAATCAGAAACTTATTATACAATATAGACAATTTCTTAGTGTACCATGCCAAAATTTACAACACGAAACTTTACAGGAATTACGTCGGTGTCCATCTGTCAAAAAATTGTCTCCAAGAAAATCGTGAAAAACATTTTTCTCAGAGACTATTTCAAATAATAATTAGAGACATTTTAAAATCTGTGGCCCTTCCGTGATAGCCAAATTGACTTTCCATAATTGCTAACACCTTACGCTTCAGATGAATATTACGCTAACAGAAAACTCTAAAATATAAGGGGAACTTTAAGTCGCGTAAGTGAGACATTAATAATAATAACCCAAAATTTCAAATAAAAAAAACAAACACATGCGAAAATAAAAAAATGTTTCCGCCCGGGACGGAAGCACAAATGAAAACCGCTACACTACGGAAACAACTAAATCACGCTATTATACTAACATACTGGAATTTTAGATATTGTTCTATGTCTTTATACTTATACATTAGATAGTAATCACCCTATTCCTAACCTCACCTACCTAACCACATATACCTAAGGTATTCATACTTGAAAAGGACCAGGTCGGATTTCCCTCTTGATCCTGAAAAGGACCAATTGAAAGGGACCTAGCGGATCGGGTACTAAGAAACAGGAATCGAGGCTTCTCTCGATCCGGCCTCCTATAACGCCTACGTTGGGTTCGGGAACAACGTATGTGATCTCCGCAACGGAGTAACACACAAGGGCGATAACCTCTTCCTTTTCAGCAAGTAGGTTCAGACGGGGATTACGGGTCTTCCGAAGTCGTCCCGGTCCCGACGCCTTAATTCTTCGATGTGGACTGTATAACTTAAGGGATGAATTACTTGGGAATGAAACAGCAATTATCTTCAAACCGTTCCGTGAGAGAGTAATCACTTTTCCCTATCACTTCCCTACACTTTTTCTTTCTTCTTCTTATTGACTGCTGGTAAGATCCCCGAACGATTTCCGAACGAATTGCAATAAAACCCGTTCACTAAGCTACCCCAGAGCTATACGCGAAAGTGAGCCGCGCCATTCGCGCGCTTGCGCAACTCAATTACATGAATTTGTACTATTACTCTCTCACGTTTCACTCAATATCTTTATTTATTCAAATCATATACAAATACAATTTATCAATATAGGTAGTACAAAACAATATCTACACCATGATATACATCATATCCTCATATCATAAAAAACCTTTTATTTATTAAACGAAAACTGCCTATTTTACTCACAAGTTCGAAATCGAAATTTCTTAAATATTTAACACAGAAAGTTAAAACAATGTTTCTCACTTGAATTTATACATAAGCTAACCAATACAATAGTTTAATTTACATTTTTTCTATTTATTTCACTATTTAAAACACTTTTAAATTTCTTATACAAAACTATCATTATTTCACTTATACACAGGAATTTTCACATGAAAATAACACAGAATTTACCTTTTTAGCACGTACAATTAACCTGAAATATTTTACAAGTAATTTTTACATAAATCACTGAATTACAAACATTTTAAATTTTTACATATTCGGCCTCCTAAGGGCGTGGCCAGCGTGCTTCCGTGTACTCACGCTATGTGAACAACTAACTTTGCACGGCTCTCGGCTATCAGAAAAAATTAAATTATGAAATACACCAATTTTGACCATATTAGGCAAATTAAATGCTTTTATACAATTTTCGAACTGTATGAAACTATCTTTAATCAGATAACAATATAAATGAATGTTCTCATTAATCAATCATAACAAATAGGCATTTGTTTTCGTACAAAACGTATCAAACTTATACAAAACAACATTTATGCAATTAATATCCATTAATTCTGCCTATGCACAGAGTGATTATCTCGACCGGGGAACAAATCCGATCTTTAACTTCGCTTTAATATTCTTATGAATTTACATCATTTGAAAGATGATTTCAACCGGGGAACAAATCCGGTAACATAATTTATATCTTAAATTCCTTACGAATTTATTAAGCGATATTACTTAGGAAAACAAACAAACTAGTCCGGCCTGGGAGTCGAACCCAAGACCTTCATATCATTAATTCGACATTTCTTAAAGATTTAACTAAGCATTCTCTTATCAGAGCGTCGTTGCTCGTGACTACCCCTTTTTTCATAGCAACGTCATCGGTTGATTTAATAAACTGAAACATTTTTATAGGCGCGTCGCCAACAATCTCCCCCCCCGTGCGTTAGCACCATCATTTGGGAGGCGTCGCGGGTACCAGGACTATTATTCTGGATGTAGGTCTCCTCAAGATACCTGTGCTAGTAATGACGTCAACCACTCTGGTGTGACCGTCTGGTCCCGGTAACGTTCTACTAATTTTACCTTTTGGCCACGTATTTCGTGGCAACGAATGATCTATTATCAAAACAATATCGCCTTCTTTAGGTTCCATGAACTTGCCGTTATCACCTGTTCGAGGTATTAACGTAGGCATGTATTCTTTCAGCCATCTTGTCCAAAAATGGTCGGCTAACCTCTGTGCAGCTTTCCAATTGAGTTGACCCGTCAGATGTCGCTCTAAAAATAATCCAGGTGGTCGATCACCACATGAGCGTCCCAGAAGAAAATGATTGGGTGTCAAACCCTCTTCAGGACTATCCATACTGAATGTTACCAGAGGTCTGGAATTTACCGTATGCTCTGCTTCTAAAAGTAACGTATGTAGAACCTCCTCTCGTGGGCTCTTCTCCTTAAGCGTAGCGGTCAACGCAATTTTAATCGATCTTACTAACCTCTCCCAGGCGCCACCCATGTGCGGTGCTCCCGGAGGTATAAATTTCCATTTAATATATTTCTTAAATGACTCGTTTTTCATGCCCTCATAGCATTCTTCGCATGCTTTCAATAATTCTTTATTTGCAGCTTTGAAATTTGTCCCGTTATCGCTGTATATAACGGCTGGTTTTCCTCTTCTGGCGATAAATCGCCTTAACGCCATTATCATTGACGCTGGTGTCAATGAGGCTGCTAATTCCAGATGTACTGCTCTGGTGGTCAGACACGTGAATAAAACGCCCCAACGTTTTTCGTGTCGCCTTCCTATAGTCACACTCATAGGACCAAAATAATCTACAGCTGAGCATGTAAAAGGTGGCTCATGATGAGCTATTCTTTCCAGAGGAATATTTCCTTGTGGCACGTTTTGCGGCTTTGACCTGTATGTCCTGCACCACTGACAATGGTGTGACACACTTCGTACTACATTACGCAAGTTCAAGACGTAAAATTTCTGGTTCACCTCATTCATCACCGTCTGGTGATTGGCGTGTCCAAAATGATGATGAACTTCTCTAATCATCATTTTAACGATTTCGTGTTTACCGTCTAATATGACAGGTTTTCTACTTTCCTCGGTCAAATTAGACTTGAAAGGTAAACGTCCATTTAAACGGAGTAAGTTATCCTCTCCTATTTCCATAGATAATTTACTTAAGCGTGAACTTCTTTCAACGCTTTTGCCTGCTTTCAAACATTTTATTTCCGAATGAAAACACTCGTCTTGAATGAATTTCCAAATTAATATTTCCGCCTTTTTTCAAGAGCGCTGTGTCCAACGCGCTATCGGGTCCTTTAACCGACTTTGCTAAAACTTTGTTGGAACACATAACCGACTTTTCGGTTGCGTCGTCGGGTCCTTTAACCGACTTTCTTAAACTCTTGAATTTTTCTACCGCTTGTAAGGTGCGTGTAGTTGCTCCAAGGAATTTCTTAAAGCTGCTAAATCGTCCGTAGTCGGGTAGACTTAACGGTTCTTGCTTTCTTAACGTATTTACGCCCTTTGGCGATTTTTCTTCACCTGTTTCTAAGCTATTTATGGTGTCCACTTGTTTGGGCCATAAATCAGGACTTTTCCTGAGGAATTCAGGTCCTTGAAACCAGCGTTGACTTACATCGAAGGTGGAAGGAAAATTTCTAGTGGCGTCGTCTGCCACGTTTTGTGACGTTGGAACCCATCGCCATTCACATGGCTTACTGTGATCTTCGATCTCAGCCAATCGATGAGCAACGAATGGTTTAAAAGCGCGAGGATCTGACTTAATCCACGCTAACACTGTACGTGAGTCTGTCCAAAACACTCTCTCGGACATCTCGTACTTGCTCTCTTCACTAACCGAAGCAGCCAGTCTGCTGCCCATAAGAGCTGCTTGCAATTCAAGCCTTGGAATCGAAATTGGTTTCAATGGCGCTACTCTTCGCCTTTGCGGCGATCAGCGTAATCCGCCTTATTCCTTGCTCGTCCGTGGTGACGTAATACACCGCGGCAGCGTATGCTTTTTCACTAGCATCCGTGAAAGTATGTAACTCTCCTTTGCCGATGCCTTCAGCAACGGGTCTAGGTACTTCTAAGTGACCTAATTTCTTCACTTCCGATATCCATTTACAAAATAACACGTGTAACTCGTGTGAAACTTCTTCATCCCAAGAGATGCCTGTCCTCCATACTTGCTGGATCAGCGACTTCCCTTGAATCGTTATGGGTGATGCGAGTCCCAAAGGATCGAAGACTGACATCACAGCGCTAGTTATCTCCCTCTTCGTAGGCGGTCGTAAATCCTCCATCACCTCTTCCGGTGTGCTACGAAGACTTGTGGAAAAACTTATTATATCCCGTTTGATATTCCAAATCAAACCTAACGTGCGCTCTGTGTGCTCTTTATCTCCAAGCGAAGCACTGTCGCTCTTATATTTATTTTCCATATTACTTAAAACTTCGGGTCGGTTGCTAGCCCATCCCCTCAGTTGGAAAGAAGCATGCTTATGTAATTCATACATATCGTTTACTATCCTTTCGGCCGTCGTCACGTCGGGAAATGCCTGTAGGTAATCATCCATATAAAAATTGCTTTCCGTAGCGGAAGCTGCTTCTGGATAGATATGTGCGTTGTCCTGCGCATTTCTATTCTTTACATATATAGCGATGCATGGTGATGATGCCGCTCCAAATATGAGTGACGTCATTCTATACTCTTCCGGTGGCGCGTCACGATTGTGCCGCCATAAGAATCGAAGGCTATCCCTGTCTTCTTCCCGGATTTTCACTTGCAGGAACATTTCCTTAATGTCTGCCATTACTGCCACGCTTCCTTCTCTGAATCGTAGCAGAACTCCGAACAACGACTTCAATAAGTCCGGTCCGGTCAACAACGCATCGTTAAGACAACGTCCGCCCGTCCTTGCGGCGGCGTCGAAAACTATCCTTATTTTCTTCTTTTGTGGGTGAGTCACTGCGAAGTAGGAAGGTACCACGTACGTGGGGAAATGGAAATATGGTTCGCTTTCTCTGCGTAACCGTTAACGATGAGATTTTCAATTTGCTTCTCGTATTCCCTTTTCAACTCGCTATTTTTGTCGAGCTTTTTCTCAATATTAAACAGGCGACTTTCAACCTGTGCCCTATTCGATGGCAAGCACTCATTGTCTGTGCGCCATAACAAAGCAGTCTCGTACCTATTATTAGGTATACGACGTACCGTTTTGTTCAAAATATTTAAAGCTCGTTCTTTTGGGTCGTTCACGGGCTTTCTAGCCGATACTCCCAGAGATTCCAAACTAAAATAATCCTTGATTAATTTATCCATATCTTCCTCCTTCTTGGTGGAAATGTGGTTAACAATCTTGATTGGTTTAATGCCACCCGATATGTGACCATGCAAAACCCACCCCAGTTTGGTGAGCGATGCTACAGGTAGGTTCTTACCTCCCGAAACCAATTCACGAGTAACTATGAGATGCCAATTGTCCTGACCAATCAATATGGTAGGCTTGGACCTCTCATACATCAACTCATCCTTGATCGGTGTCAAATGAGAACACCGTCGCAATAATTCTCGGCTTACCGACTGAGGAGCGAGGTTAAGTGACTTAATTGTTTGTACACTTATCTCTTCTAAGTCGCTCGAATAAATGCCTTTTATTTTAACGTTTAAGCGATACGAACTATCGTCGTTAATTCGCTTACCTCCACGGCTTCGATACGTAATCCCTCTTTACGTACGCGAGGCGCTAACTTCTGAGCCATCCACTCCTCTATGAGTGTCATGGTCGATCCCTCATCCAGAAGAGCTGTTGTCCTGACCTTTCCTCTAGGCCCATGCAACTCGACCGGTATGATCTTTAAATATGCACATGCCAGTGCATTCACTGTACTAACAGTTGTAATCTGAGCATCTTTACCCCCTCGTCCCCTTGTGGCGAGGTATTTTCATTGGGGTATCGGTGTAGCATTCGATGATGTGACATTCTACATCCTTCTACACCACATTTTTTTCGCTTTGCACTCTAACCTCCTATGGTTAGGTGACAAACATTGGAAACATACTTTGGCCTTTTTGACGGCTTCCCATTTCTCGCGAATATTCATGTCCTTAAACTTGTAACAACTCACTATAGAGTGCTCCTTGTTGCATATAACACACTTATGTGTTACCCGACTTACAGGCTTGTCCTGGGTTATCATAACCACTTGTCGGTTGTGCCTTTTATTATTTCGGCGTTCTAAACGCTCGCTCATATTACTTCGGCGCATATAGCGCTCGCTCTCGGCACAGCTGCGTACACCTCCCTTTGCAGTGTGTACAGTTTGCTTCCTGAATTCAGGACGCTTCCTTTTTTCAGGCGCATTTTCATTGCTTAAGGACGTTCCAAATTGTTCACTCAATAAATTTAAAAACTTGGCCATCTTCTGTAACTCTGGCTCCAAAGGATATTGAGCTCGATATTCAAACCATTTAAATTTAATCATAGTTCCAAGTTTCTCCACTATGCGGCTCTCTAACTCCGGTGAGTATAAATACTGTGGTTGATTCAACGCTTGTATTGTGGCAACCACGTTCGTAATACGACTTGCAAAAGATCCTATATTTCGGCAATCTTCTGCCAATCTTGGCATACGCTTTACATTCTCGATTTCGGCAAGAATGAGCATCTCAACCCTACCGAATCTTCTTTCGAGAGCGTTCATTATTTCTTCAGGTTCACATAAAGTAAATAACAGCGACTTAACCGCCTCTTTAGCGGTGCCCTTTAATGCCCTCCTAAGGCGTGCGACATTTTGCACCCCTGAAA
The DNA here is from genome assembly GCA_907164705.1 of Parnassius apollo. NCBI lineage: Eukaryota > Metazoa > Arthropoda > Insecta > Lepidoptera > Papilionidae > Parnassius > Parnassius apollo. The sequence goes on along the minus strand of CAJQZP010001160.1, from coordinate 915,818 downwards.
ATTGGCCTTTTGTGTCTTCAAACACCGTTTTGAAAATTATCCATTCACCCGGGTCTCCATCGAACACCGGTAATTCCTGGAGGAAATGAAGCTGGGAAGATTTATCTTTACCAGCTATTTTTATTGCACTCACAATCGCTTCGGTCAATTCTGACACCTCACTCGCGTGTGTTTTCTGTGCATTTCCTAGGTTGCGCTCGACCTCCGCCCCTTTGCGGCGTGATCCTTTACACGCTTCCTTATCAGTAATATCGGGTTGTGCTACACTAACCGGCGCGCTCATTATGGTTTGCTGAACCCAACTCCTTACGAAAGGTTCCACCTGAGTATTCCGCTCTTCATCATCCTCACTCGAGTCGATTTCCTCTTCTCGGTTGAGTCGTGCCAACTCCAATTGAGACTTGGCTAAGGCAGCAGCTGCCTGTGCTCGTTCGAGCTCTGAGCGTTCGAATTTAATCCGCGCCTCTAATTCGGCTTTCAGCCTCGCCGATCGCGATGACCTACTACCTCTCTGTGACCCTTTATCACTAGTGTGCCCGATTACTGTCCTTGACGATGCCGCTTCTTCTGTCCTTTGACCTACTTTTTCGACCACCGTTTCACTCCTGGATATAACGGATTGTTGTGCGGTGCTGGCCTGTGTACCACTGGTGTCCGTCCTGTTGCTTGTCGTTGCCATGGACGTCCCTGAGTCCCACGTGCATGTGGACGTGTCTGTGGTGGCTCCACTTGGAGGAGTTGCTCCATTTGACGCAGTAGCTGTGGTCGCTCCAGATGATTCCGCTTCTTTAGCTTTTCTTGAGAGCCCTGTCCTTGTCCTGCTCCCTTCGCTTCTCCCTGTCTGGTCTTGTGCCTTCTTCATCTTGCAGGAAGGTGATTGTTGGCCTACGGTCCCTAACTGTTCCTACAGTCCCTACGGTCCCTACAACCCCTTACCTACAACCCTTCTACACCCCAACCTAACACCACTACCCCTCCCCCCTTTATCTCCTAACCCTACAACCCTACTACCACCCTAACAGCCCTATCAGCCCTATCAATCCTGAACGGGGCCTACCGAGGTGAGCCGTCCAGGGATGGAGTCGTGCAGGAATGGAATGGAGGAAAGGTTTAGGAACTGTCCCGCCAAGGAATATGACGAAACAGTCGAGCGGTAGTGCAAGCGCAGTCTCGCTCGAGAGAACTGCTCCACCCGAAGGTGTTATGCCAGAGCCCAACCGTTTGGCACCGTTAGGTGGTCGGGATGTATGCTGTGCTCGCCGCCCAGTTGCCGGTGACGCCTCGTCCAAGCGCCCTCCTCCGGCCGCGATGCAGTCAGGTGCCCACGCGCACCCTCGCCCGGCAGCAGCATCGGTGGATGCTTTTTGCACCCTGATGACCCGACGGGAAATGCCGGACACGGTCGTCCGACAGGAAATGCCAGACACGATCGTCTGACAGGAAATGCCAGACACGATCGTCTGACAGGAAATGCCGAGCACGCTTGCCCGACAGGAAAAATGCCAAGCCCTGCTTGGCCACGATGAGTGCCTTCACAAGACACCTGCGCCCGGCTGCGATATGTGCCCCATGCGAGCACACGCCCCAAGCTGCAATCCCGGTTTTCTTTCTTCCGGTAGTTCCAGGTCCAGCCCTTCAGTGCTGCCGTCCTGGTCTTCAGGCCTTTGGTCCTATTGCTTCAGCTCAAACCTCTGGCTTCCTTCGGTTGCTGATCTTCACTCGGCTTCCGAAGGTCTTCTTCTTCCACAACCAGCAGTCCACAGCTGGTTCCTTGATCCAGCTGGCGGGGTTCGGGTGGTCTTCAATCCGGCTCCGAAGGTCCAATTGAAAAGGACCAGGTCGGATTTCCCTCTTGATCCTGAAAAGGACCAATTGAAAGGGACCTAGCGGATCGGGTACTAAGAAACAGGAATCGAGGCTTCTCTCGATCCGGCCTCCTATAACGCCTACGTTGGGTTCGGGAACAACGTATGTGATCTCCGCAACGGAGTAACACACAAGGGCGATAACCTCTTCCTTTTCAGCAAGTAGGTTCAGACGGGGATTACGGGTCTTCCGAAGTCGTCCCGGTCCCGACGCCTTAATTCTTCGATGTGGACTGTATAACTTAAGGGATGAATTACTTGGGAATGAAACAGCAATTATCTTCAAACCGTTCCGTGAGAGAGTAATCACTTTTCCCTATCACTTCCCTACACTTTTTCTTTCTTCTTCTTATTGACTGCTGGTAAGATCCCCCGAACGATTTCCGAACGAATTGCAATAAAACCCGTTCACTAAGCTACCCCAGAGCTATACGCGAAAGTGAGCCGCGCCATTCGCGCGCTTGCGCAACTCAATTACATGAATTTGTACTATTACTCTCTCACGTTTCACTCAATATCTTTATTTATTCAAATCATATACAAATACAATTTATCAATATAGGTAGTACAAAACAATATCTACACCATGATATACATCATATCCTCATATCATAAAAAACCTTTTATTTATTAAACGAAAACTGCCTATTTTACTCACAAGTTCGAAATCGAAATTTCTTAAATATTTAACACAGAAAGTTAAAACAATGTTTCTCACTTGAATTTATACATAAGCTAACCAATACAATAGTTTAATTTACATTTTTTCTATTTATTTCACTATTTAAAACACTTTTAAATTTCTTATACAAAACTATCATTATTTCACTTATACACAGGAATTTTCACATGAAAATAACACAGAATTTACCTTTTTTAGCACGTACAATTAACCTGAAATATTTTACAAGTAATTTTTACATAAATCACTGAATTACAAACATTTTAAATTTTTACATATTCGGCCTCCTAAGGGCGTGGCCAGCGTGCTTCCGTGTACTCACGCTATGTGAACAACTAACTTTGCACGGCTCTCGGCTATCAGAAAAAATTAAATTATGAAATACACCAATTTTGACCATATTAGGCAAATTAAATGCTTTTATACAATTTTCGAACTGTATGAAACTATCTTTAATCAGATAACAATATAAATGAATGTTCTCATTAATCAATCATAACAAATAGGCATTTGTTTTCGTACAAAACGTATCAAACTTATACAAAACAACATTTATGCAATTAATATCCATTAATTCTGCCTATGCACAGAGTGATTATCTCGACCGGGGAACAAATCCGATCTTTAACTTCGCTTTAATATTCTTATGAATTTACATCATTTGAAAGATGATTTCAACCGGGAACAAATCCGGTAACATAATTTATATCTTAAATTCCTTACGAATTTATTAAGCGATATTACTTAGGAAAACAAACAAACTAGTCCGGCCTGGGAGTCGAACCCAAGACCTTCATATCATTAATTCGACATTTCTTAAAGATTTAACTAAGCATTCTCTTATCAGAGCGTCGTTGCTCGTGACTACCCCTTTTTTCATAGCAACGTCATCGGTTGATTTAATAAACTGAAACATTTTTATAGGCGCGTCGCCAACAATACTTATCGTCGCAATCACGATTTGGGTGAGCTGAACAATATATTTTGTGGTGAATCAACATGCTCACAAAGAATTATTCAACAACAATACTATACTTATATATATATTACATTTACTACATAGACATATTTTGTACATATAATGCTTAGTTACAATTTTCATATAGTTGTTCTGATGACCTTTGATTCTTCGATAGTAGTTTTCTACTACTACTACTTGTAGATTGACTGGAGATTATCAGGAAGAAACAGGTTGAAGATCAAGGTTTTTACATTATTGAGTTTTCCTGTAAAGAAATTCTCGGTAGTTGGGCAGCTCCAGTCAGGAAGTTGGCGGTTTTTAATTCCCGTTCCTCGGCCTGTGCGATTGAGGGAATTACGAGTGTAATCCTGTTCTGTGCAGATGACTAGTCTCCATTTAGACTGGGTCCTGTGACACGAATTCGGTCTAAGGAATTATTTTTGCTGCGCTACGGTGCCGTCTTTACCCAGCCCTGTCTTTTCCCGGCAATGAGATTTACTACTTTGTAGACTCTGACCTTTATTTTACATAAATAGTTTGTCTAGTAACTAAATACTCGGTGGTAAAGAAAAGCATAGTGAGAAAAATATTTCCATTATATAATCTTTTGAAGACGTATTTGTGAAGTCCACCAACACCCACTGAAACAAGCGTGGCGGACCAACTACCCTTTTAAATTAGGTGGAGGGATGTGTCCTATCTTGTGTTTTACTCTTTAATTTTTAACGATAAAATAATCAATTAGCTACGACCTGCGTAATAAATTTGAAGACCACCTCCCGCCCTCCCTCAAATGGTTGGCTGGCTAGTGACTGACCGATAAGTTGAGTCAGTCACCGTAGATTCTACTTCACTTGAGGATGCCTCGTGTAGAGATGAAACACGTGTCGTATTATCAACGGTGTTGTGTCTTTCCTAGTGTAGTGGTATTGAGAGTAGTGGTGCTTGGAATAATGGTGACGAGAATAGTGCAGAGGTAGAAACGGAAGTCCAAACTTAGTAAGACACATCACATTTAGTTAATTACACTGACCTGAGGTAATTAATTTTATGACACCTTTAATATAATGGATTTTCGCAAAGAACACCTGATTCCATTCCTTACCTTTATTTTATTTTTGTAATAAAAGGTGACAAATGAACTTACCGTCCACCTGATGATAAGTACCGTAAAACGGGGCGACATTGATTAATTTTTATTTCAAATGGATCCCACGCTTTCAATTTTAACGAAAAAATGTTTTAAATATTACTGTGGTAAAGACTCATCAAGCAAATTAATTATTACAACAAAAAATGTAAATTTATAAATAATTATTTATAAAAAAAACTGGCCTATCAAAGTTTTATTACATAACAAAAATCAAAAAGAAAATATAATTAAAAAAAACTATGCTTTATAAAATATTGCATTTTGAACATTTTTGAGGCTACTTTGAATAAAGGACTGAATTTAATATGTGGGTATTACAGGATGTAAATGCTTTCAAAAAGTTAGTTCAATATAGGTACTAAAATCTACAAATTTATCATCATAACGTCATTCGGGAATGCGTAGCATTCATTATACATACATCTTAAGGAACTTCTTAGAAAATAGTTTTTTTTGGACTTATAACCTGAACATACATAATGATATATATTTTTACTCTTTTATGATCCAAAATAAACTGTCCTAATATATATATATATATATATATATATATATATATATATATATATATATATATATATATATATATATATATATATATATATATATATATATATATATATATTGCTGCATATAATATAAAATTGCTAATTTCTCTTGATGCGTGAAAACAGGTTGGGCACCAGGCGTTTTTCCGTGTATTCCTTTATATTTATTATAAAGGATGCCATACTACATTTTATATTGAAGTAAAGCAGCATTAATAGATAAGTTGTCGTTGGTGATTTTCTCTATTGCCTCTTCCATTATTTTTGTAACTGCAGGTAGCCGCTGCCTTTTCGTAAGTGCGAACCATGAATGAGGCAGCTAAAAAAAATAAGAAATAGAGATTGATTAAAACTACTTTTAAAGATTTTATCGTGTTTAATTTTTAATTATTTTTAATTCCCGACCTTTCGGGTGCTTTCCAGCACTCATGGTCCTGGGGGACTAAGATGACTGACGTCACGATGTCTTTGTTAAACCTGGAGTACCTTCAGCTTTTTAATTATTCTTTATGGTCCAATCTATGCAAATGAACTGACTGTATCTTGAAATCTTGCAATGGTATGCTTGAGTTTAGTTTTAATTTTATTGATTATAGGGTCCCAATCAGGTGGTAGTGCCAAGCCTCCTTCTCTATTGAAGTTAGGATGTTTGTTAATTTCAATAGGCTCACGTATCATCTTTGGTAGGAATCTGTGTTCTTTCGCGAGGATTTGTGGTCTATCAAATTTGACAATAACAAGTCGAATAAGTGAGCAATAAAATCAATCGTTTCGCGTTTGCAATTTATAAATTAACAAAAATAGCAGGAAAGAGAACAGCCCTTACTGCGTACTTCGCTTACGTTGAATCAGTCCTGCGATACGGACTCATTATTTGGGAAATTTTTATCACGAGCCGCTGTAAACAAATGATACAGTAACCCACTCACGACGGCGGCCGAGCCTGGAATGGGTCGAAGTATATCTCTGTATTTAGTAAAATATATTATTACAAGGCTGGTCAAGACACCGAATTTAATTAACTATCCGAAAATTATGGCTAGTTTATTAAAACTAAACAAAACAAAATTAAACATCCATTTACATTTCATTTTTTTCCGCATGATAGACGAAGAGATTAAATAATAGATTGAGCTGAACAATTGATTGAATTTTCAAAAGGTATAGTGTTTACCCCTCTCAATGTGAACTTGATAAATCTACACAAGAAGCTACTAAAACTACTTCTTTCAATTACAAACTAGCAATTAACCTTAAAAAAATAAGTACAACAATCGGTCATCTTTCTGACAATGTGCTTTTTATATGATTTACATGTTCAACTTCAATATGATTGTCAGATAAGATTTCATGCGACAAAACTTTGGATTCTCGATTTTTAGGCGTTAGTAGAACATACCTATGTGCTTTTAATTAATTTAAGCAGACCATAAAGTAAACCTTATTAAATTCTAGGTATTATATTTTAAGGTAAACTTCTCTTAGTAAGGTGAAAGGGTAAAGGTTATACTTGTAAGTATATGGAATTTGCTTCTAACTTACTGCCAATCTCTAAAGTTTCTTGAGACGTAAGGAATATAGTTTTAAACGTGTTATGGTGTTTTATCAATATTTTAGTTTGTTAATTATATTTAAAAAAAATGAAAAATACAGTGTTGCGTGCCACAATCAATGTCTGGTACATGGCAACGCAAGTTACCACTAGCACTCTCTAGTATCGATTAGCAGAACTAGGAGAGTCAAGATCTTTCTAGAAATATTCATGCTAGAACTTTTTACACCTAGTCAATCAGTACTGGTATTTACTTGAACATTCTAGATGTTCGGCTTTGTATAGAGCCTCTTTTACTGAATAAATGAGGCTCTATACAAAGTAAGTAAGTGAGATATTATTCATCATTTACTTACCATTAGGTTGATAATGTGCTCGTTTATTACTCTTATTCTAAAAAAGAGAGTATGATTTTATATAGCATGCAAATGTTTAGTTTATGATGTAGTCTACTGCTTAGAAATGAGCATGAAGGAAAGAATAATTTATGACTAAACCTGTGTATAGGATTAGATGTTATTTATAACGAGATGATTTCACCTGTTGCAGGATAGAGTTATATAGAATGAATATGTCATGAAGCCGGTAATGAAGAAATACGTCAAAGATGATCTGTAAACGCCAATCCACGGGCCAAGCGTAGTAATAAAGTTATATCCTCTCTAAATCGATGAAGCTCATGTTCAGCAGTGGACTTTAAGATCGTGATGAAAGACAAAATGAATAATAATGTGCATGATGCTATTTATTTCCATAGCAGAATTTATGATAAATTATACTATAAAGTACACAAACTAACTCAGTTTAACGCTATGATAAACAAATCGAGCTTTAATCTCCATTCCTAGTTAAAGTTACAAATCAGGGATCTGACTCCTGCTTATTGTGTTTAACTCCCAACTCGAGATTATGTATTGAACGTTCGCAATATTGTTTTCTGAGTATATTATTAAAATTTACTCTAGCTAAGGAATTATTAATATCGAAATAATTGACATCGAACCGAGGATCTAACAGGAAAATAAAATGATATAAAGCTTGTATTTATTTTTATTGCTTTTGTAATTTATGATTCTATTTTTTCTTATAGAAAAAAGTCTCCTAATACATTAACTTGGTAAAGGCACATTTCAGCGTGAAATAGCTTAGGAGCATTAGCGTTCTGTGATTAAGGCCGGAACACGTATTATTACGATAATATTAAAATTAGTTAAACTAAATGAGAGATGGCGTAAGGTATATCATGTCAGGCCACTGAGAATTGCCAGTAAAATCTTATTCCTTCTGATGAATAGCGGTTTAAACATATTGTTTACGCCAGAAACAAATCTAGACTAGCAACGGGAAAGATGTTTGGTACTGCAATCGTCAATGTGCTCGCCAAATGTGACGAATATTAGGGCTAATCCTCCCTTTGTCCACTACGCTATTAAATAATAATGTCGTTCAGACCGAATTTGGATCACGGCAGCCTGTCTCAACGGAAACTAGCTATCTGCGAAGGGCAGAATCATAGGCTCCGAATGTATGCGCAAGCGTTCAACAGTAATTCGACAAGACCGTAGAGATATCACGCACAGGATCAATGGCTTTATATGTTGGATACTTTCTAAGTAGAGATACTAATTTCGTTACAGCAAAACGCAAGAACTGATTTCTGTTCGAGTTAGATTTTGAACCCGGCATCCAGCAATCGCGTATACTAGATTCTCGACCACTAGATTAACGAGGCAAACACACGATAATGACCTACACTGCACCTGCGAATCCTCTGGTGTTGTAGATATTCATGGCGTAAATTTACCATCAGGTTAAGCTGAATGTTCGTTTGCACCCCTCTTCTATAAAATGTAAGAATATACTTAGATATTAGAAGTCTACGTTCAGCAGTGGACTTGTAAAGGGCTATAATAATGAAAGATGATGATGATACTTAGTAGATTAGTTAAACAGCACAGTGTTTCTTTTCTAAATTTTTTTTTTATAGAAGAAGGGGCAAACGAGCATGTGGCTCACCTGATGTTAAGTGACTACCGCCGCCCATGATCAACCGCAACACCAGGAGAATTGCGGGTGCGTTGCCGGCCCTTTAGAAAGGAGTAAGCTCTTTTCTTGAAGGTCCCCAGGTCGTATCGGTCCGGAAAAATCGCCGGTGGTAAACTATTCCACAGAGAGGTTGTACGTGGGAAAAAACTCCTTGTGAAACGTACAGTGGTGGACCGCCAAGCATCCAGATGGTGTGGATGGTATCGGGACGTTTGACGTGTAGTGCGTTCACGAAATTTGGCGGCTGGGATTAATCCGAACAATTCCTCAGAGCACTCCCCGTGATAGATGCGATAAAATACGCAAAGAGATGCAACATCTCTTCGCAGCGCCAGTGAATCGAGCCGATCGGAAAGCACTCGGTCGTCGACGATTCGAGCCGCTCTGCGCTGGATGCGGTCAAGTGGAAGAAGCTGGTACTGGGGAGCCCCAGCCCAGAGATGGGAACAGTATTCCATGTGCGGCCGAACCTGCGCCTTGTAAAGTTGCAGGCGGTGTGCCGGCATGAAATACTGTCCCGCTCTGCTGAGCACGCCAAGCTTTTTTAGAGGCCAATTTGGCCTTCCCCTTCCAAGTGACCACGAAACTGCACGTCACTCGATATGTCGACGCCGAGGATTCCGATTTTGGCTGCGGCAACAAAGGGAGTGCCTTGAAACTGAGGGGATACGACAAAGGGGTTCTTTTTAGCGGTTAACGCGCAAACTTGTGTCTTTTTTTCTTTTTTTTTCTAAATGCAAAAACAGAGCAAAATAAAATTACGGAAAAATAATTAAGATTGGCTTAATATAATTAATTTATAATTTAATATAATCAAATTAATATAATTTCATTTACCAAATTACTCAACAAAAATAAGGGCTGATTTCGTGAAACGCAATTCACTACAGAATAATATATTATAAATAAAGACTGGTGTTTGTTATCCTGTAAATCACCGCATCCAGCGAAAAGCGACTCAAATTGAAGACGACGGAGTTCTTTTGCATCGGCTCGATTGACGGGCGTTGCGAAGAAGTATGTGTATTTCTTTGCATTTTCAATCGCATTTACCATGGGGGTGGGGCTCTGAAGAATTTTTCGTATTAATTCCATCCGAAAAAATACATCAAAGCACATCACAACAAAGCTCATACACTATTTTTACCAGCTGGATGCTTTGTGCTACACCTACAATTTTCATACGCGCGCACGGCGCGCGTGGTGTGTGTGTGCGCCTGCGTGCGTGCGTGCAACTGTGCGTGTCTCTCTCTCTCTCTCTATGTGTGTGTGTGTATGTGTGTGTGTGTGTGTGTGTGTGTGTGTGTTTTTGTTGTGTGTGTGTCTATCGTGTAACATTTTGAATTCATAGTCTACCCGTTTTTTGTTTGTAGTAGATTTTATTATTGTATTTAAAATACCTCGTCGATGGTTATCGGTTTATCAAAATCGTTTGATAGATTCGAAATTTATCGTGGTGATGGTTTTGAAGTTACTAAAAAAAAGTTTTTTTTAGTAACTTCAAAATTTTAGCACGGATCGTTTTTGATGGAATGAGTTAACTAATAGTTTGTAAAAATATGTCTCTGGCAGTTCCAGGGATGACATGTAGGGTCAACCGTTTTTCAGATTTTTTTTGTAAAAAGATAAAATGTACTTATACATAGTAAAAGGGGTAATATAGCTAATACATTTAAAGTTAAAGTTATAGTCTCTATGCATCCTACTGCTGGGCACAGGCCTCTTCTAATTTTTGAGAGGGTTTTAGGATAAGGAAATATCGGCAACGCAGCCTCAATTCGTATTGGCGAACTTCACATGTCTTTGAAATATTTTTTCCTATTTTCCAGACATGAAGGCTACTTCACAATGTTTTCTTTTACCGCCGAGCACGTGGTAAGCCAGCAATTAAAATTGCAGTGTACAGTATCATTGGTGCCGGTGTGGATCGAACCCGGGTTTAAATTAGACAGTGGCCGTGTTCCCATATACACAGCAAGCACTGCTCAGTGCTCTCCCTGGAGATAATAGTCATTCTGTAGTGGGTTGCCAGTATACTGCAACAGTATTCTAGTGAAATGTACGACATAATAAATCGCCGCCATATTTGTACTATGAGCACTGGCGCTTGCGAGGTAAGGTGCTCTAAGTACTTAAATCACGTGATCAAAAAACATAACAGCTTTCATGAATGATTATAATTATTAACAATTAATATTGTTATTGAAATAAACTCGGGCATTAAAGGTGTGAACTGACAAAGATACGTGAAGCGGCGCGACGATGCTTAAAGAGGCCAGTGCAAGATGCATCGCGACGTCGCATCGCCAGGCGCATCGTGAAGTCGCTGGCAGCGCACTGCTCTTGCACGCTACGTCTGAGTAAAGGGTGATTTTCGAATTATCTCAATAAAATGTGTTTATTTTTGTGTAGTAAACAAAGATATGTTTTTTATCACTTTCTTATAAAGTGCGCCGCGTAGAGTTTGCGTCACGTCTCGGTGTAAGTTGATCCTAAATTTTAAAAGTAACAACATTCAAATAAACGTAACGTAACAGTAAACGTGTACATGATAAATATTTCCATTTGTAATCAGAATCCAAAATAGGGATGACATACGGCTGGACTGCGTTCCGTTTTAAACCAGTGTAGCAAATTAAAAACTCACAGCTTCACAGTATACTGAATTAACTCTCACCCCACCCCCTCTTATAAGTATATTATATTAAATAAAATTATAATATATTATAATTATATACGTGACCAGGAAGATTAAATATGTTTTGATCTTTCCAATTCATCTTTCTAGGACCTTTTGATCTTTCCAATTCATCTTTCTAGGAGTCTTAGCTAGGACCCTTACTTACCTTGTGTTTGAGTAGTAACTTGTTCTTTCGTCTTTTGGAAGAATAAATACTGACTAGAGCAAACATGGGCTGAAGTTGCGCAGGTCAACGCGTGTAAACCCTATGCAGAATACTAACAAATCCAGCCACAGTGAATGTACGTCACACGGTTTAAGCAAATAGGCACATTGGGCATAAAAACCCCTTCGTGAGCGCCATCACCTGCCAGACTGCCGTTCCTGCAGACGTGATGTAAGTGTATAGTATCACTACTGACTTGATGATCAGCACGGCTACTAGTCGCATAAAATCTCATGAGTCTACGACTCACCTTAAGAAAATGGGGTCAAACGACTAGCGGCTTTCAGCCTCACCCTTGAGAGTCTTCTCAGATCCTCCCTTCAGCTACCACCCGCATGAGTTTGACACATATGCTCCACCAACCAATACTACGGTTAGCCAAAAGGCAGTTATAAAATAATAGTATTAATTTACCATCACAAAGGTTTGTGTCACTGACTTTGGGTATATGCATTTTTCGATTATGTTTTTCTCAGTCACCAAGAAGTTGCCTTCAATCATTCAAAGGTGGGAAAGTTACAGAGATATATTATTATGTTGTTATATAAAACATCATGGAGGTCAGATAGTCTTCAGCCCCTAATAAAGACGTGAGTCGCAAGTGAGTCAAACCAAGATGCAGATAGCGCCATTTAGAGTTGCGACCCGCAAAAACCCATCAAAAAGACGCAATGCTGCAGAACGCAACAAGCATCAATACGACTATCATCGGGATTACGCCATCCCAAGGTTCCCCATACAATCCCAGCAGACATTACCACCCGCATACCTCCACAAAAAAGAACCACAAGATGCGTCGAATCAGGCGTAGCACACCCGCAGATCCATCACAAGACGCAATACAGCAAGTAAAAGTAAGCGACAAACAACAAAACCACATGATCCCTATCAACTTTGATAACAACATTTCTATTATTGTTAATTAAAAACAATACCAACGTATCATGTTGCTCGTTTACCACACATATTCAATAAAAAAGAGAGAAAGACTGCATGTGTCGATATTAAGTACCAGTATAGAAGCACAATTAACAACTAGTGAAACTAATAATGTTCGGAGTAATTACAGCAGCTAAATTTCACCATCGCATATCGCAACAAAACTCGTGATACCATTCATACTATGTAGATGATTGGTGGTCCGTAACGGAACGATTTGACATTTTTTTCTCGCACAACATCTTTAGCTTCAAATTAGGATACTGCAAGAAAAGAGTAAGCTCTTTTTGAAAGATCGAAAATGCACCTGCAATACCCCTGGTTTTGCAATTGTTTATGGGCAACCGTAGTCATTTACCATCAGATCAACCCTATGTTCGTTCGCATGTTTGCATCTTAATTAAAATCTCTTTCCAGCCAAGCTCAAACTAAAGTTAACATAACAATTGTGTATTAGTTATGCTCCGGGACGTTTATTAATATAACGGCTTTTAGTAGACCTAACTAAATTTGAAATGTTTCTGATATCATTTCTAAATTTCATCATTATTTACTCCAATGCTCTTCATTAATGATTCCAAACCCTTTCGCTGTGTTTTATTATTGACCTTAATATTTGAAGTTAAATTAAACTTTATAATATAACGTTAATGTTTGAACTATTTTAACTTAAATAATGAGACGGAATAAACAAATTTAGCTGAAGGGAAACCCTTAGTTTTAAGTCATAACAAAGTTTTATAGACTCCTTATCTAGCTTATCTATCTAAAATAAGTAATATTATTGTTTTCAACACAATTGTAACCAGCAATAATGTTAATTATTTTTGTTTTGTTTTTATAGAATTAAACCGGCCGCGAGCCCTGAGTCAGATGAAGCTGTAAGAGTCGCATAGACTAACAGCGATAGCATCCAGAAAATAGAGTGCATTACTGGATTTATGAAAATTATTGTTTATGATTCGTGCATGTTTCTACAAAGAATTACCAATGAATGACTATAACTATACCAACACGTCGTCCTTTTCTGGTTGTATAAGAAAGCTGTTATTAGGTTATAGGACTCCCTTTTCATGTATTTCTATTACTAAATAGCAGTAACTGCACTTTCGTTCGTTCTAAATGGTATAAAGAGCCACTATAAACAACTACAGGCTGTGAGGTATTTCATCTTAGTCCTCGTGTAGTTCTAGTGTAAACTCATCTATAGACTTTTTGAGAACGTAGAGGCGGCTCAGAAGTAAAATCAGTCTGTAGTTTTTCAAGAGGGCGTCATCGCCTATCTTGAAGTTCAAGAACACCACACTTTTGCTTTAAGTCTCCGTAGTAGTTCCACCATAGATAGATGAATTAAAGAGCTTCTGAAGGACTTTCAGTACCAGTTTTCCACCGGTTTTTAGAAGCTCTGCTGTAATTCTAGCCTCGCCTGGGCATTTGCCGTTTTTAAGGAGCTGGAGAGCCACTCTAGTCTCGCTAAGACTGACGTCCAGGATATCATCAGAATAGTTTCGGATAAGACTTGCTCTGGGATCGTTACTCACAGTTGTGCATGGTTCCAATGATGATGTCTACAGCTATGCATAGAACCTCTCAATCCTTTTTACTAAGGTGCAATAAAGCGTAAATAAATAAATAAATTCTCAGGTGTCCCAGAAACGATGCTGCCACACTCGATCTTCAGCTTTGACAATTTACACTTTTGGGCAGACAGATCTATGGCAAATAATTTGGAACCTTGGTTTTGTTTGAACGCTTTTTCAATACCAGCAACGTTAAAGTCCTGCCGCATGAAATCACCCGCAAATATGTTGAAGAATGAAGCTTCATTTCCCGACTAACCGTGAGCCGTGAACCGTGAGCCGAAGAGTGTGATCAGAGAGTTTTTGTGCTCTTCTGCGGCGGGTCATCAAGACCTTAACTTCGACCGCATGAACAGTTTCCACGAGCTTATCATTCATATCGTCCACTGCATTGTAATTTTCTAGGCACTGAAAACGGTTTTATAACACGAGCTGAAAGGTTTCGGAACTTGGAATTAGAGCACAAGGGGGCACGGAGCGTTGACTTTATTAGACAAGACCTCTCCAACTTAACTTTTAACTACAGACTAGCTAAGATGACACCTGTGTACTCTCTCCGACTCCTCCACATCCATATACTTAAGCATATATGCTCGTCGGTTAAGGGTACTCTTAATGTGACACGTTTTAAATATATCACCAATTTGGTCGATAAACTTTCATTTAGGACGTCTTTTTCCGACTCTGCCGTTAACTTCTGCAACATAAACTTACTTTGTCACTCTTTCCACATGACCAAACCACCGAAGCATTTCTTTCTTAATCCTGGTCACAACATCATCTTGCAAACCACACTCTTCTCTTATCGCACAATTTCCTACCCTGTCAATCAGATTCAGCCCTAACATACTCCTTAACGACCGCATTTCTAGTGCGTTTATTCTACTCTCGTGCTTCTTCTGCCACGCCCAACTTTCACTACCATACGTTAAAGTAAGGACCAACACAGCATTCTGAATTACTATACGTACCTTTTTTGACACATTCTGACTTTTCATATTATAGTGTTCTATATCTTTATCATATCTTCCATCCTTTCTAAATACGCATCCCAAATATACAAACTCATCTACTTGCTCGATCAACTTCCCTTGTATCCTTATTTCACATATCGTTTTAATTTTTTCTCTTTCAAAAACCACAACTTTCGTCTTATTTGCGTTCACTTTCCTATTAACAATATGTTACGAGCTAGGGTTCGTGACAATAAAAACTGCCGATTGAATTACCAAAATTGACACTTTAATTCACTTTACACTAATAAAACTTAAAAGACACTAATAATAAATCACACTGATTCACTTTATTTCGCTCCGAAGCTTCGCTTGTCTCGCAAAATTCAATACTTCCCCGATCGCGTATTGCAGCGCCTATAAATACACCTTTTTCACCGAAACATCCAGAATATTCAAGTAAATACGCGCGCCAACCGAACAGGCGCCGAAAGTTCGAGTGTAGGGCTTCTAGAAAGCTTCAATTCGATACTAGATGGCGCTGTTCGTTGAAAGACTCGTTAGTAGACCCCTTTCTTTTAACCATCTGTTCATTAATGTAACCATCATTTGCAACTGGGATGCTGATGATGCAAGAACAACTTAATCGTTGGCGTACAAAAGGAATTTGACGGTTAACTCAACCATTGTTAATCCGCATTCTTCAACTTTCAAATTTTCCAAACAACTGTCCATAAGTAGGTTGAACAGCCAAGGGGAAGCCACACAGCCCTGTCTGACACCTTTATGGATGCCAAACCAGTCCGAGTAGACCCCGTTGATCCTAACACAAGCACTTGATTCCTTATCAAGAGAATATTAACCCAGCGCTCAATCCAAATGTGTTCAGTATTTGCCATAGCACATCCCTGTCCACTCTATCATAGGGGTTTCCCAAGTCCATGAACGCAAAAAAAAACCTTCTGGTTTTAACCAAAAACTTCTCCGCAATCATGCGCGTGGAAAAGACTTGATCTGTACACCCTATTCCATTTCTAAATCCCGCTTGCATATCCCAAATTTTTTCATCAGTTTCTTCATGATCCTTCAAATTTGAACCTTAGCATATAGTTTTTCCACAATGCTAAGAAGGCTAGTACCATGGTAGTTTTTACAACCTTGCTGTAACCCTTTTCTTTTATATATTGGAATTATCACGGTTTTGCACCAATTAATCGGTACCCGCTTCAGTTCCCAGCATAAATTAAACAAGGTGTGCATTAAACTTGCCACCACTTCCTCTCCAGGCTTTAGCATTTCGAGTGAAACTCTATCAAATGCGGTTGCCTTACCTGATATTGTGTTTTTCATTGCTTTCATTATTTCATCTATACTTATCTCGCTACCTGTTTTCCGTTCTTTCGGAGTTTCTATTTCACTTAGTTCATACGTCGTTTCCTCACTCATAAACACGCTTTCAAAATTTAACTTCCACCTTTTTAAACTCAAAAGTCATCATCATCATTCAGAATATAGCCATTCTCGTCTCTTATCGCATTCATCATAGGCTGTTTTCAATGTCCCGTGGCAGTTCCTACGAGTTTTCAAAACATTTTAATATTTGCTTAGAAGTAATCCGATGTTCTTCTATCATTTTTATCCGTTCTTTCTTGCTTTTTCCTTTCAACTACTTCTTTTACGCTCTTATTTAGATGTCTAAAGACTGGCTTTTTACTTTCAATATCATCATTCGTACCCCCAGTATTACCAACCCTTGTTGCTACTAAATCTATCCATGCTCTCTTCTTTACTTCAACTTCCATACGTATTGCATATCATCCCACCATAACGTATTATTTTTCCTTTCATTTTTTCTCTTACTAACACCACATACTTCAGTAGCTGCATCCACTAAACCTTTTCATAACATTTTGCCATACATTATCCAAGTCTAACTAATTCATACATAATCCCTCCAAACCTTTTATATATTCCTTTAATCTACATTTGTACTTGTTTTTCTCACCTTCATCTTGTAAACTTTTTGTTTTATACGCTGTATCGCAGGGGTGTTCACACAACACACACACAACACATGTTCGATGGTGCCAACGCCTGAATAGACCATTATCGGCATAAAACCATTGATGAGCCGTTCCTACGTTAGACTCCCGGTAAACACTTGTATCTACCACTGCGTTCCTCATTCTTTAATTCAAAATTATAACATTGATCATGCTTTTATCATTACCTCTTTCCCAAGTATACATGTAAATCCTCTTGTGGCGAAAGAAAGTATTCGTCACAAAAATATTCTTTTCCAAACATACGATGAAGAGGTTTTTACCATTCTCATTTATACTTTTATCACCAAACGTTCCCAATATCCTTCCATAACCAAGCCTCTTGACTCCAACCCTGCCATTAAAATCTCCTAGCATAATAATATTTTCCTTTCCCTTACATTTCATTACCACCATCTTACCGGCTTAGACATGTTTGGAGCGTAGATCCCTAGCACAAACAATTTCTTAAGCCCACTTTCATTCGTATCCAATAAAATATAAATGTGAATAATTATATATAAAGGAATAGTAGGTACTACTTAATACGAAATGTAATAATTTATTATCAGTTTTATACTTTTAGAACTTTTAAATCGTAACTTCTTACTAAAAAAAATTATTATTTTCTATGAAAATAGGACTTATTTGTAAGGATTGTGAAAATATTTACTTCGCTTAGTATGATTTTGACGTTACAGCTGAGTTAAATTTAAAAAGTTGCAAAATGAGTAAGTTTTTCTTTTAGGCTTTCACGTTTTCTTATTAATTCTTTCAACTTAGCGTCAGACATTATTCTAAATAAATATTATTGTAATTAAATAATATGCAAGAAATTTAATGAAATATAAAAAGCAAAAAAATAAAATGCGGAAAATAATAAGGTGGCCAAGAAAGCAACCATATGTTACTTTGCAAGTGATGAAAACCGCTCGTAATTAGTTAACAAATAGTGAAGTGAATGCGAAGCAAAGAAAAAAGTTACAGGTGTGGTAAACACGTGGGTATAATAAAACTATGAGCGCGAATAAAGGCGTTACAGTCATAAAAGTTAATGCTCTGCGATGCAAACGAATGCAAAAATAAATAAAATGTTTTTAAATTAAAAAATAAAAGTAATGATTTGATAATTAAATACTTATGAAGAGATCAATGCGTTGAACCTCGTAATATCATTTTAAATCTTTGGATAAATTAAATGAAGAAAGATAAAATATTGTGAAGGATCCACTGAGTTAAATGTGAAAACGACCATACGGCTCACCTGGTAATCACTTAACGCCGCCCATGAACAGCTGCAACACCAGGGAAATTACAGATGCATTGCCGGCCTTTTAAAAAGGAATAGGTTCTTTTTTTGAAGGTCCCTAAGTCGTATCGGTTCGGAAAAAATTCTGGTGATAGTTGACTCTACAAGGAAGTTGTGCGAGGAAGAAAACTTCTCTTAAATCGCAAAATGGTTGACCGCCAGACATCCAGATGGAATGGATGGTATCGCAAATTTTTTCGCTATGTGCGATGAATTGTACAGCTGGAATCAATCTGAACAATTTCTCAGAGCACTCCTCGTGGTAGATACGATAAAATACGCAAAGAGATTCAACATCTCTTCGCTGTTCCAGTGAGTCAAGCCGATTGGAAAGAGCTGTGCTAACTGCTCTGCTCTGGATGCGGTCAATTGGAAGGACCTGGCACTGGGAAGCCCCAGCCCAGAGATGGGAACAGTATTCCATGTGCAGCCAATTCTGCGCCTTGTAAAGTTGCAGGCGGTCAGCCGGTATGAAATACCGCTTGGCTGAGCATGCTAAGCTTTATAGACGCCAATTTGGCCTTCTGTTTTAAGTGACCACGAAACTGCACGTCACTCGATATGACGACGCCGAGGATTCCGATACTAACTGAGTCAACCAGGGGAGTGCTTTCAAACTGAGAAGATACCACGAAGGGGTTCTTTTTAGCGGTAAACACGTAAACTTGTATCTTCTGTGAATTAAAATGGACTAGATTTAGTCGCTTCCAGTCCAGAGATTTTGTTCAACAAAGTCTCGACTTCAGACACAAATTTGTCCCGGCATTCGGCGACGTTTTCCCGAAAACTATTGGCAAGGCCGGTGTATAAAGCATTGAATTATATCTGTAATTAGCAATGAATTATACCTGTTCGCAATATGTTATTGATATTTAGAAAAAAACAGCTTTGGTGTATCACGCAGCCTTGTGGAACACCAGCGTTCATGGGCTTGGAATCGGAGCATGCACCGTTTAATACGACCTCGATGCTCCGATCAGCAAGAAAACTGGTTTATTTTATTTTAATTTTATATAATGTGGTGAAAACTGGTAATCGAATTGCACAATTTCTCGGGAAGCCCATAGGAAGGAAGCTTCGTAAGAAGCGCTTTGGCCAAAACCAATCGAAGGCCTTCCCTATGTCTAAACTAACGGCCTACGCCTCTCCATTGGACTCTACTGCCACCGCCCATTTATGAGTTAGGTAACCCAGAAGATCACCAGTTAAGTGACCGCAATGGAAACCGTACTGGCGATCACTAGTCAGCTGGCGATCCTGGTACCGCATGAGCTGGCTGTTAATAATGGATTCTATTATTTTAGAAAACAAGGAGGTTATGACGATAGTCCTATAGTTGGACGTATCAGAGCGGTTACCTTTTTTAGGAATCGGGTGTACTATGGCTGTCTTCCATGATTTCAGGACTATACCTAGGAAGTAGGAGTACCGGAAAGGAAGACGCGATAAAACTGGTTCCAACACCGGACACGTCTTCAGTACAATATGAGGGACGCCATCAGGCCCCTTCGACTAGTTGATGTCCAGGGAGAGGAGTGCCCCAAGCACCGAACGTTGGATAAACAGCACATCCTGAATGAAGCACTTGGATGAAGGTGTTCATAAGCTATGGTAACCACCTACCATCAAGTGGACTGTGTTTGTTAGCCTCTTCAATTTAATAGAAAAACGTCAATGTCACTCTGCATGCAAAAGAAAAAGTCGCGTTCTGGCTTATTTGCGCCAATGAATCCTTACTAGTAGATTTATTTGCAGCAGAACATCCCAAAGGATTAATAAGTTGTAGTGGCAATGAATATACCATTTAGTCCATAAGCTTCACTGAAGAAAACTTTACTGATTTTTTTTAAATCCCTAAATTATTATCTATCGTCACAATATTGACAACCAATTGTAACGCTTCCCCCCCTCTCACAATAATAAATATATAAAATACTAAATGTATTATATTCCCCTTTATAATAAAACTTATATATATGTGACCAGGATAAATAAAATATGTTTTGATCTTTCTAAATGATCTTTCAAAAGGTTTATTAATAGGCCGGTTTTAATATTTTGGCGTGATCGTCTTAGTTAGGACCCTTATTTACGTTGTGTTTGTTTAGTAACTTAGTTCTTTTAGGTGTCTTTTGGAAGAATGAATATTCACTAGAGCAATTGAAAGCTGTTGGTAGAGCCTTATAAGCTAAGTGAACCCCGTTCACGAAGACAGGGCTCAAAAAGTTTAAGAACATAAAACGTCCCTATTCCATTTGCATCAGGTTTACATTATTAATTATCCCTTACCGCTCGGAAAAGGCTCAAAATATATTTATACAAAATACCCGATACAAGGGCTTCGCTCTCCTACATTTATTTAAAAAAAATGTAGGGGAGGTACACGGCCCCACACACGCCGTGCACGGTGAGTGCCAACCATTTTGATGCACTCCCCCCGCAGGGAACGCTAATTCGGGAACTGGACCGTAGTCCACAGCAAAATAACTGGCGAACCAGTAAAAGAGGCTTGGCCCCTTGTTAGTGCGTAAGCACAAACACCGACCGAAGTCGCGCATGTCAATGCGTGTAAACGCCATACAGAATACGAACGAATCCAGCCACAGTGAATGTACGTCACACGGTTTAGGAAAATAGGCACACTGGCCGTAAACCCTCCGTGAGCGCCACCACCTGCCAGACCGCCGCTCCTGTAGACGTGATGTAAGTGTATGGCATCACCACCAATTGCATGATCAGCACGGCCACTAGCCGCAGAGCGTGTCATGAGTCTACCGCTCACCTCAAGGGAATGGGATCCCACGTTGTGCGGCTTTCGGCCGCAGCATTGAGAGTCTCCTCAGATCCTCCCGCCAGCTACCACCCGCATGAGGTCGACACATATGCTCCACCAACCAATACAACGGCAGATATAGCCAAAAGGCAGTTATAAGATAAGAGTAATAATTCGCCATCAGAAAGGGTTTGTATCACTGACGTTGAGTAAATACATTTTCGATCATATTTGTCTCACCCACCAACAAGTTGCCTTCAATCATTCAAAGGTGGGAAAGTTACAGAGATATAATATTACGTTGTTATATAAAACATCGTGGAGGGCAGACAGTCTGCAGCCCCGCAATGAAGGGACCCGACTTGGGCAAAGCTACTTAGGTGTGAGTCAAAATAAGACGCAGAGAGCGCCATTGAGAATAGCGTCCCACCAAACAACCATCGCAGAGACGCAATGCTGCAGAACGCAACAAGCATCAATACGACTATCGTCGGGCTTACACCATTCCAAGGTCCCCCATACATCCCAGCAGACATCACCACCCGTATACCTCCATCGACCAGAACCACAAGAGAGCGTCGAATCAGGCGCAGCACATCCGCAGATCCATCACAAGACGCAATACCGCAAGTAGCAGTAAGCATCAATGCAACTATCATACGGATGGCGCCCCCTCACAACACACCCAACATGACTCCTATCGATTTTGGTAACAAAGTTTTTATTGTTGTTATATAAAAAATATCACCAACGTATCATAGTAGCACGCTACTAAGACGCCAATGAACAAAACTCCACGTATCATAGCGCTAATGCACTAAGACATGAAGTTGAGTATGCCTGTTACACTTAAAAGTGCTACCATACACACTCATCATCCCCATCCGAAAGATAGACGACGCATCGCTTTGTGCAACGACGTCGCCCACAAACGGTATGGGTGTGCGATGTCCACGGGAAAGCCGTATTGCTACAACAAACCCGCTTACCACCGGCACTAAGATGACATGTCTAGGACACATCGGTTAGCGTGTCCAAGTTTACCTCGGACCAATTGCTCGTGAAGCAGCACACACGCCACCATAATATTCCTTTTCAAGTCCCTAATAAGGACTAGTCATTTTGCTACAGTACTAGGAGTAGTCAGTCACCCGACCACCCCATACAATGCTTATGCATCAAGGAGACCTCCTATAATATTGCTTTTGTATCATAGACCTTACTTTCATAAGACATGTATATATAGGATTCGAACCCACGACCCTACTATTGTAATGCATATTATTCATAGAGACCTTCTATAGTATTGCTTTTGGATCATAGACCTTACTTTCATAAGTCATTAATATATAGGATTCGAACCCACGACCCTACTATTGTAATGCAAATTCATCATGGAGACCTTCTTTAGTATTGCTTTTATATCATTGAGTTTAATATCATAAGTCCCTAGTATAGGACTAGTCATTGTGCTACAGTACTTCAGGCGGTCGGGCTCCCGACCACCCCATATATATGTACAACTGCAGGTATGTACCTCCGATAGCTTCCTCCATACAAGACATCTATACGTGAACATAACTTGGGGAAAATTTTCTTTAATACATGAACTCCTTCAACAACTTAGGAAATTTCATCTATACGTGAACTCCTTCCACAACTTCGAAAAATTTTCTTTTATACACGAACACCTCCCATGACAAACAATTTTTAACAAATGTTCTAATTATCTTATAAACGTTATTTAACTTAATTTTATAATATTTCTTGACTTGTATTTCTATTATTTATCTTATTTTAAATATTTTTTCAAGTTTTCAAATAAATTTATTTATTACGAAAAACAATAATTTTGCCTTTAATTTACTATGTTATTGGGATAATGTCTGAAATATATTAACTTTATGTTTATTAATTTAACTTAATTGCTTAATATATATCTTTTAAGACTATTTTTGACGCCCCTTTATATTGAATTTAATTATTAATAATAATATTGGGCCGTCACAATCCACCCCCAAATTTTATGTTAATGACCCACACAGTGGAGTCGTTGATATAAAATTTTACTATATTGAGAGCATATGCACTACACTCAAAATTTTGAACTTGTGTGTATCTGTTCTTTCCTCTTTCAATCTGTTACAATTCAGTATATATTTTCATCCCACCTACCCCAGTGAATGGCCGCCGCCACACACCCCTTCAACCACATCTATCCAATGCAATAAACCATAAATTGTTATCTTGCTAAATTTATTGTATATTATGTCGTTGATATAGTGGTTCTCTTTAGTTTTTGACTTACATTTTTAAGTCTTTAAAATATTTATTCATCAATGCTTTCTTTATATGTACAGTTTTTTGAATATGAGTTGAAATCAGATGGCTACACACCCACAGGATAAATTTGATTGAGCCATTCACCCTAACCCAACTCCCCAAATTTATTCAAATAAAAATATTTTACAAAATTATCTTACATTCAATATTTACAGATAGTCGTTAATATAATTATTATATAATTTTTCTTATTTTTAATAGTTTTGTGTCTCGCTCATAACTTTAATAATTTTAAATTTATTTTTTCAAAAGGCCACCCACGAGACCAATTTATATTACAGTATTTATTCTAGTATGTATATAAAACAAAACTATTATTTAAATATTTTAATAAATGAATAGCATTAAAATTTCCCCTAATTTCATTTTTTTTGGGCTTGCTAAGGTATATTAAAGTACATTGTAAGATGGTACGGCTGCTATTATATAAGGCCCTTAATACGCCAAATTAAATTTACTCATAACTTTGTTATCTGCATCTGATTTACTAGATCTAGAAACTTTTACTAAATCGCCAATGTGATATTTCATTAATTTATTACGCTTATCAAATTTTGTGTTTCTAATGCGTCTTGCCTCTTTCAAATTGTTTCGCACTTGTTATCTTATTTGTCCGACATTATGTTTACTTTTAATATTTACTCGTAGTTTAAGTGGCTGCTTGAACTTATTAATGTTATTGAGTCAGGCGTACTGACCCAGGTTTATAATTCTCTCTATTTAATTTAAATTATTACAAATATCACACATGAACATTATTTGATTTAATATATAATAAAATACTTAAATTAATAATTTTCCTAAAATTTAAGTTAAATCTTGCTCATAACTTTCGATTATATAGAGATTAGATGGAACGTCCTTTAATTAATTGGTGAGATCTTATAAAATGTTACTGGATGAGTATTTTCATTTCCAATTTCAGCTTTTCTATTGTCACATTATGTATGTTATATAAAATACTTCGTCTAGGATCAGTGACATGTGAGGTGCTCGCCCCGTACACCTCTTCTTGGTTTACTTTAATTTGGTGAACTTTCGTTTGGTTAATAAACTTTTCTTCGAGAAATTATTTTAACCTCAAAGGTTTTCACTGCATTTTTAATTAATTTTTGAAGCATCTTAAATTCATTTTTAGGCTTAGCCTTCACTAAGTTAGAACTTTTCTTTGTTTTAACCATTTTATATTTATATACTTTTATCAGTTTTTAGCACTGTTATGTCCTTCACTTACACAAATGTTACTGCGTCTTCTCATTTATTTCACTTTATATTTTATTTTGCATTAACTATGCACACACCTTTTATAACAAAAAAAAATCAATATTAATATTTAAGCCCCACCCCCAGACTCTCAACCACCCCCAGCAAACACCATCCTCCAAGACACCTCTCCATTTCACGGACAACAAATTGTAGGCATAACGCCTACTTCATAATTCTTATACAGACAACCTTCTTTTTTAAAATATATCCTGGTCACGGCACCAAATTGTAACGCTTCCCCCCCTCTCACAATAATAAATATATAAAATACTAAATGTATTATATTCCCCTTTATAATAAAACTTATATATATGTGACCAGGATAAATAAAATATGTTTTGATCTTTCTAAATGATCTTTCAAAAGGTGTATTAATAGGCCGGTTTTAATATTTTGGCGTGATCGTCTTAGTTAGGACCCTTATTTACGTTGTGTTTGTTTAGTAACTTAGTTCTTTTAGGTGTCTTTTGGAAGAATGAATATTCACTAGAGCAATTGAAAGCTGTTGGTAGAGCCTTATAAGCTAAGTGAACCCCGTTCACGAAGACAGGGCTCAAAAAGTTTAAGAACATAAAACGTCCCTATTCCATTTGCATCAGGTTTACATTATTAATTATCCCTTACCGCTCGGAAAAGGCTCAAAATATATTTATACAAAATACCCGATACAAGGGCTTCGCTCTCCTACATTTATTTAAAAAAAATGTAGGGGAGGTACACGGCCCCACACACGCCGTGCACGGTGAGTGCCAACCATTTTGATGCACTCCCCCCGCAGGGAACGCTAATTCGGGAACTGGACCGTAGTCCACAGCAAAATAACTGGCGAACCAGTAAAAGAGGCTTGGCCCCTTGTTAGTGCGTAAGCACAAACACCGACCGAAGTCGCGCATGTCAATGCGTGTAAACGCCATACAGAATACGAACGAATCCAGCCACAGTGAATGTACGTCACACGGTTTAGGAAAATAGGCACACTGGCCGTAAACCCTCCGTGAGCGCCACCACCTGCCAGACCGCCGCTCCTGTAGACGTGATGTAAGTGTATGGCATCACCACCAATTGCATGATCAGCACGGCCACTAGCCGCAGAGCGTGTCATGAGTCTACCGCTCACCTCAAGGGAATGGGATCCCACGTTGTGCGGCTTTCGGCCGCAGCCTTGAGAGTCTCCTCAGATCCTCCCGCCAGCTACCACCCGCATGAGGTCGACACATATGCTCCACCAACCAATACAACCGCAGATATAGTCAAAAGGCAGTTATAAGATAAGAGTAATAATTCGCCATCAGAAAGGGTTTGTGTCACTGACGTTGAGTAAATACATTTTCGATCATATTTGTCTCACCCACCAACAAGTTGCCTTCAATCATTCAAAGGTGGGAAAGTTACAGAGATATAATATTACGTTGTTATATAAAACATCGTGGAGGGCAGACAGTCTGCAGCCCCGCAATGAAGGGACCCGACTTGGGCAAAGCTACTTAGGTGTGAGTCAAAATAAGACGCAGAGAGCGCCATTGAGAATAGCGTCCCACCAAACAACCATCGCAGAGACGCAATGCTGCAGAACGCAACAAGCATCAATACGACTATCGTCGGGCTTACACCATTCCAAGGTCCCCCATACATCCCAGCAGACATCACCACCCGTATACCTCCATCGACCAGAACCACAA
Source organism: Parnassius apollo (assembly GCA_907164705.1). Lineage (NCBI taxonomy): Eukaryota > Metazoa > Arthropoda > Insecta > Lepidoptera > Papilionidae > Parnassius > Parnassius apollo. Next base: position 889,221 of record CAJQZP010001160.1, on the reverse strand, counting down.
GAGAGCGTCGAATCAGGCGCAGCACATCCGCAGATCCATCACAAGACGCAATACCGCAAGTAGCAGTAAGCATCAATGCAACTATCATACGGATGGCGCCCCCCTCACAACACACCCAACATGACTCCTATCGATTTTGGTAACAAAGTTTTTATTGTTGTTATATAAAAAATATCACCAACGTATCATAGTAGCACGCTACTAAGACGCCAATGAACAAAACTCCACGTATCATAGCGCTAATGCACTAAGACATGAAGTTGAGTATGCCTGTTACACTTAAAAGTGCTACCATACACACTCATCATCCCCATCCGAAAGATAGACGACGCATCGCTATGTGCAACGACGTCGCCCACAAACGGTATGGGTGTGCGATGTCCACGGGAAAGCCGTATTGCTACAACAAACCCGCTTACCACCGGCACTAAGATGACATGTCTAGGACACATCGGTTAGCGTGTCCAAGTTTACCTCGGACCAATTGCTCGTGAAGCAGCACACACGCCACCATAATATTCCTTTTCAAGTCCCTAATAAGGACTAGTCATTTTGCTACAGTACTAGGAGTAGTCAGTCACCCGACCACCCCATACAATGCTTATGCATCAAGGAGACCTCCTATAATATTGCTTTTGTATCATAGACCTTACTTTCATAAGACATGTATATATAGGATTCGAACCCACGACCCTACTATTGTAATGCATATTATTCATAGAGACCTTCTATAGTATTGCTTTTGGATCATAGACCTTACTTTCATAAGTCATTAATATATAGGATTCGAACCCACGACCCTACTATTGTAATGCAAATTCATCATGGAGACCTTCTTTAGTATTGCTTTTATATCATTGAGTTTAATATCATAAGTCCCTAGTATAGGACTAGTCATTGTGCTACAGTACTTCAGGCAGTCGGGCTCCCGACCACCCCATATATATGTACAACTGCAGGTATGTACCTCCGATAGCTTCCTCCATACAAGACATCTATACGTGAACACCTTCCATAACCTGGGGAAAATTTTCTTTAATACATAAACTCCTTCAACAACTTAGGAAATTTCATCTATACGTGAACTCCTTCCACAACTTCGAAAAATTTTCTTTTATACACGAACACCTCCCATGACAAACAATTTTTAACAAATGTTCTAATTATCTTATAAACGTTATTTAACTTAATTTTATAATATTTCTTGACTTGTATTTCTATTATTTATCTTATTTTAAATATTTTTTTCAAGTTTTCAAATAAATTTATTTATTACGAAAAACAATAATTTTGCCTTTAATTTACTATGTTATTGGGATAATGTCTGAAATATATTAACTTTATGTTTATTAATTTAACTTAATTGCTTAATATATATCTTTTAAGACTATTTTTGACGCCCCTTTATATTGAATTTAATTATTAATAATAATATTGGCGTCACAACCAATCATACGTATAATATTGACTTGTGCAGACACAAAGTGCTTTGAAGTCTTTTAAAAATCGTTTAATAATGTCATTATGTTCTATTTTAAATTCTAATGCTAAATAATTGATTCACAGACTATTTCATCAACCATTTCAATTCCCTCAAGCAGTGATGGTATTAATATGAGGCACACTAGGCACTGGCCTAGAGCATCACAACATAGACAGCACGGCACAGTGGGCATCGGTTATATTTTTTAATATGGAAAAAATATATGTAACTAAATAATAATAATGGAAATGAATCCCTAGTTTTTTTAAGTATATATTATAAATGCACTGACTGCATTTTGATTTGTTGTAAAATAAAATTCAAAATAATACGATATTATCAGGGATTTCGCAATTTATCAGTTAAGGAAATAGTATTTCAGCCACTTATGTATTCCTTAATAGGAATAAATTACGGGAACTATTTCATATCCTATATAGGTCACCAAAAATTCGTTTTCCTGTGTACTTCTCAATTTCGTTCCCACTATATATTCCTCCATGGATTCATAATAATTAAATACGTATGTAGCGGCGCTGTCGTCACGCCACTAGCGTACCGAAACACACCGAAGCCTAAATCGCGCTATTATCATTCCAAATCACACACGGAGTGTTGGCCGCTCCCCGGGCAGAACACGTTGCCCGGCGGGAGATCTCCCCTTTTCCTTCCACGGCCACACGTAACTTTTTTCCTTGTCATTTCAGTGACATGTATAAGAAGTAGTTTCCAGAAAAAAATCTTATAATAATAATAAATAATAATTAATAAATAAATTTTGGTATATTTTTTTCTCCCACGTGTTATGATAAGTATATTACAATAAACTATACAATTAAATAACAGTAAATACTAACTAAATAAGATCTAGTTGGAATACAGGTCCCCAAACTAAGTTTCCCTCTGCTATGGGATCACCAGGTTCCTCCCTCAAAAGAAGTGATATTGCTGTAGAATACTTAATAAACAGTACAGACACTTGTAATAAATTTACATTAATATTTGAGATATTTTTAATATTAGTTTTAATTTTTTTAAATAAATTTAAAACAGGTCTTGCACTGAAATTGTTCTCAGACTGTGTTATTTTGTCTTAAAATAAATGTAAAGTGTAAACTACCCTCAAATTAACTGCTCTTAATAAGACTATTTGTTTTGCAAAACAAATTAAAAAGGTCTTTCAATCTCTACCTGGTAAAGTACACACGTAACTTTCTCTTACAAGTCAGAGTGACAAACGAACACAGACCTCGTGATGGTAAGTGGATACTGTGGATAGAGCAAGTGGCAGAATGACGCTGGAGCTTATTACGACTGCAGCACGCAGAATCTAATGTAAATCCACATAGAATCTAATCATGCACTTGGGTTTCTTGGAAATATTGTAATCAGATAGCAGCGTAAGAGAATTGCACCATTTCGTACCGTGGCTGGATGCCATAAGAGGTGACTGTACGAAAAGTCAGAAAGAACTTTATGGCTTCTAATGGGTGAAGGTATTAATACCTCTTCTTTATAAAATAAGGGTGACAAATGAACACGCAGTCCATCTAACGATAAGTGTATGTTGTGGTCCATAGGCACCTTCATCTATTTTTAATTAAGAATCGAGTTTCAGATGCGTTGTTACCCTTAAGAACTAAGATGAAATGCCAAAACAGTCCGTTTCTATTAATAAGTACCAGTTCTCCACATTCACCATACAAAATACAGCAACATTAAACAGCTTTTAAAGCTGGTATTCTGTGACGTGGACCACGTTTTTTTTTCAATCATAAAAATCTCATTTTCACTAGGAATAAAATAATATATATAAAACGGCGGCAGTAAACAGAGTTAAATGTAGGAAACGTCTGGTACCGGAATCATCAATCCGATACAAGCGTGGAGATTTAGGCAAATCCTTACTACAACAGTACAGGCATACAACAGTGCAACAATGTACTGTTATGGCTAAAGGTGAAAGAAAAGAATATTTAATTATTTTTTGTTTTTACATTATTTTTATTGAATCTGCTTAGCATAAATTAATGGGACGTATTAAACATACTACAAAGCGATGATACAAACACGAAGATAAAACAAAGACCTTTAATATTATCAATATATTTTTTTTTCAAAACAAAATTCTTTATTTTTCCGGTAATGTAATGTAAATATAACCTAAATCCTTCTTGTAATTATTCCTTATCTGTTTTTAAAGTTTCACTGCAATCGATTCAGCTATTCCGAATATTAACGCGGAGAGACAATCAGACAGACAAAATTAATAGAAATGGTTGTTTATGACACTTCAATTTATATACTTTTAAAATAGATTGTGCGAAATATTCATTTGCAACTCCTCCTTTATTCTAAAAGCCTTAATAATATCATGAGGTCTCTCTAGACATAGATATCAAAAGATTCCCATTAATAAAATTATAATGACATTCCTGAAATGATAGCCTCGTCAAAACACTCTCATCAACTCGTTAATAATATTTTAAAGTTTTAATCTATTCAATCACGACCACCAATTATTCGAGTTTTACGATTTCTAAGAATTCCTTACTTTGGAGTTCATCCGATTGAGCTTTCACAGCTTAAAAATCACCTCATAAAACAGTCCCACCGGTTAAGAGACCGAGTTTCATTTTCCGTAATGAATAATATTTCAAGTGGTGGAAAATTGGAGAGATCATAGAAAATTTACAGCATACGGTACAGAACTAAGTTAGTCTGCTGGCTAGTTTAGATATATTGGACAATATACAAATATGAAACGTATATTTAGGATTAGCTTTTGCTGTGCCCTTCTTGGAAACTCTTGTTTATTTGTCGATTATTTTCATAACCGAGATTATGAATATTCTTCTGATTACAAAAAAAAATATGTCAAAATTTAAAAAATAGAATCTATAAATATGGGTTATTTGGATTTAACATAATCATTAAATACCATTTGTCTTTTCTTATAAATAATTATATTTTAATTAAGTCGCAAAATTTTTAGGGTAAAATTTATTTTAGTTCACTCCTTATTAATTCCCACATAAAGTTTTTATCTACGATGCTACTATTAAAACTAGCCTTATCTTTTCTATTCACTAATCTTTTTTGAATTATTGTAATCTTTTTTGAAATGTTATGTATATTCTGGGTGGTTGACGTTGATTTTATCAAGAATGACAATTGATTTACCCATCCTGGCGAAGCCAGAGCGTGTGTGCTAATTATAGAAGTTATTTTCAAATTAATATACCTATAAATATTTCTCCATTCGTATAAAATTTTCAATCAACCGTACTTTATTAATTTTTCATATTTCTCTGTAAAAAGTTATCAAGTTTTTTGGGTAAAATAATCAGAGCATTGATTTTTATCTGTTCGTCAAGTTCCATTACTTAAGCTTAACAATATAATAGATATAGAACCATAATAAGACATGGGGTATATTTTTGTATAAAAAGTTTTAGTCTATCTCATATTACAGTCTTTTTAATCAAAAGGTTCATAAAAGAATAAGTTGATTTTTTATGAAATGCCCAGGGAGTAGGAGTAGGGGAGTGCCACAAAAGTAACTTTGGTAAAATATTAAAACTAATACCATCACATTATTTATAATTGAGAGCGAATTTGAATGCGATTTGGTACACAGATAGAACATGCCCTAAAACACAGCGAATGCGCTTTACCGTGTTAAAATAAAAGTAACTTAAAAGTAATCTGTTTGTAAACAGTACTTAGTAATGCGCAGGGGCGATGAAACGTTAATTAATATATGTAAAGTAAAAAGTAAAGTTACAGCCTATATACGCCCCACTGCTGTGAACAGGCCTCCCCTCATTTCTGAGATGATTTTAGGGCAAGGAAGTGTCCGCCGTGCTACCCCAATGTGTGCTGGCGAACTTCACATGTCTTCGAAAACTTTTTTCCTTAACCTTAGACATGCAGGTTTCCTCACGATGTTTTCCTTCACCGCCGAGCACGTAGTAAATTAGAAAAACCGTGGTAGCTCAGATGGTTAACGCTCGCTGTAAATATAACATGACGCGAATAACCCGGGTTCGATCCCCGCCGCCCACACCAATGAAATTGTTAATAATATATGACATTTATATAAATTAAAGTTGAATTTAAATTTTACTTATAATATATTTCATAAGTGGTGAAGCCAACTTTATGATATTTGAGAAGCGCCGTAAATCATTTCATAATTTTATACTGACTCTGTGCTTTCTTTTAATTCTTTTCGGTATAGCAAGGAAAAATAACTAACTTTCATAAGTCATCTTCTATAATGCGTATATCCAATACAACTGAGCGTAATACTCTGACGGCGTTGGTTTTTCCGAGTGTGTAAAACTAGAACCTCTTCAAGACGCGTGTGAACATATCTCTCCTGGGCAAAGTCCTTCGTAAGGCTCATCTTTGCCCTTGGGCCAGATGGAGGTCAATACTGACGGCCGTGAGCAACTGCAGCACAAGGCGAATTACAGATGCCTTGTTGGCCTTTTAAAAAGGAGTAGCTCGTTTCTTGCAGATGCCAGATCGGAAAAATCTCCAGTGGTAAAATATTCCACAAAAAAGTCATGGGAGGAAGAAAACACTTAGTAAACCGAATAGTGGTTTTATACATGGTAGAGCCATGCTTCATTTATATTACAAGTATAGTTGTAGTACGAATTGGTCGGCTCGACCAGGGAAGGACCACGCTCTCACAGAATACCAGCGTAAAATAGTAGCTTAATGCTGCTGTGTTTCGTATGGTGAGTATATGGAACCGGAGACCCTTTTTACGGGAAACGAGGCATTCCATCTTAGTCCTCACGGGAGACAACGCATCTGCATTTTGATTCGTAATCGAGGATAGATGTAGATGTCTATGCGCCACAGCAACCACTTATATTCAGGTGGACTGTGTATTCGTTTGTCACTTGTGGTTGTCCTATAAAAAATAGTAGTGGACTGCTAAGCATCCGGATGATGTGGATGCAGAGTGGCTTGCTAGGAGAAATAGTTGAAAAAGAAGTTTTCTCCCAACGATGGGCCACAAAGTGGCGGGCACTAAAAAAGTTGCGTATATACGTGAAAGAATCTTTCGGACACCATTGGGTTTAAGTGAGAACAAATGTCACATAACTCGATCTTACCCTTGCCGAACAGGCTTATAAAGGCATCTTTTCTCTTTCGATTTGAAGAAAATTTTAAAAGAATTGTTGTAAAGAAAGACAATTAAATAAAAGAATTAATTAATATGTAAATTAACAAGAATTACATAAAGCTTGGAAGTAGTCAGTACAGGAACGATGTAAACGCAGAACTGATGAGACTAAAGCCCCTTATCTTAATAGCAATCTCCGTCTCATTATTTCTAACTCATCAGCCGTATCCGAATACGCCGCTCCTGAAGACTATCAACTCTGTTTCTGCTGATAGTGTCATTTCTCAAAAATATCGCGCCATTAAACTTGGAATAATTTGTAATTGCTTGGATTCACATTTCTTTCTTTTTACTCCGTCTTCGACTTAACTTGGATATTTTGTATCAAGTTAATACGGGATTTTTATGTGATTAAAATATTTCTGAGATTTGATGAAGTTTCTAGTTGAAGAACTTCAGCCGTCTATCTTTCAATCTTTATTTGAAACTTATCCGTTAGATAAAGTAGACAAAACATAACATAAAAAATTGAAAATAATGTACGAATGAAAGTTTGATTAAAAATAAATAAAGTAGTTTAATTGTTTCACTTTTGTATTCAGTCAGATTATAATTTATTCGATGGATAACTGTTATCTGACAATTGATAAATCGGCCCCAAAATTTAAAAATTTGATTAACTACTTTATCAAGGTGTTTTATAAATTGTCATTACAGATCTTTGCAAGTTCACGCAGACGTAGATCCCCCTGGAGGCAGGTCCAGGAATTTAATAGGCGGTATATTGCCATAGTTTCCACGCTTGGTAGACGGCCACACATTTTTGTTACTTACGCTAAGTTTCTACCTAAGGTTTTGTTCAGAATTCAATGCGTAGACCGATTTCTAGCGGGGGTCAGCCATTTTATAATAAATAGGACTTCTTTTCTACCTGGAAGTTCATCTGTGTAGAGCATTTACCTATTTCTGCCAGCAAAAATGTAGCACTTGTATTGTTGTGTTCGGTCTGTAGGGTATAGAGAGCTAGTATAATTATAGACTGCATTCCATTTGGGTCCTCTGAGGCAACGCATATGTAGCCTTTTTTGTTTGAAATTGGCTGCAGATGTGCATCGATTTCATAAAAAACACAGTGGCTCTAATTTGACATTAATAATCATCAAATAACAGCAACGCGTAAATATTATTCTTAATAAGTGTTTTGTTTTTCATTACAACTGGTTGCGCAACGCGGTTTCATTTGGATTCCATTTGTGATTTATAACTGTTTCATACACACGAGTAGATAACCAAGTTCTTCTCATTAACTAACACCCACAAGATTTTCGGGATTTTAAAAAGGCCAACCACTGAAAAATCATGGTTAATCACCACTTATTTAAAAAAACCTTGGTTCCACTCGACCGTTCCAAACCTTGGCTACAAAGTCAATGTTAGTGATTAATTGACCAGAAAGAGCCAACTAGTTAGTTAAAAATAGGCTGTGCAGTTACATTGTGAGTTTCTTAGGACAACTAAACACATCTTCGTTGGAGCCAGATGTAATTTTTTTATAAAGAATATTAACAATGCTATAAACATTATTAATATTCCCCTTAACCACTCGTGGTAAGCTTAAATTGCTTGTGTTACGAGTGGTTCACGCCAGTAGTCGAATGGCGGATTCGAACCCACGACCTTTTGAGTTCGCGGTCCACGCCCTGCCGTTAGGCTACTGTCGCTTTAACTGTGAATTGTAATTTGAATTAAAATTTTAAATTGAATTTTAAATTGTGAGTCACAGCTCCAGAGCAAGTCTCATACGACTTTTCCAATGAAAATCTAGACGTCAGTCTGTGCGAGATTAAAATTGCCTTGGACTGGTAAGAATACGGTATTAACATCAATTGCGACTACATTACTCACTTTCGATTTGCCGACGACGTAGTACTTATGACGGAATGGCTGGAGAACCTAAACACAGTTTTCAATGACCTAAATAGTGTCTCCCAACAGATAGGTATTAAGATGAATATGGACAAAACAAAAATCATGTTTAATGTCCATGTCATACCTATGCCAGTAGTTGTTTGCAGCAATAAGCTCGAAATTGTTGACGAGTAAGTTTACCTGGAACAAATAGCCCAACTAGCTAAGTTCAACTTCGACAAATATCCCTCTGTCACCCTTCTCCTCCGTCCCCTTAAAATTCTCATGCAGTCGCATGCGCCCGGCAAATCCCGAGCGGGCGGTAAAGAAAAGTAGTCTCTAAATATAAGTTTTAATGGTTTAAAATGCAGTGAGTGTGCGCGGTCGTATTCGACCGCTTGGATTTTGACGGAGTAGCGCCGCGGTCGAATTCGACCGCTTGGGGGCTGAGGGGTTAAGACTCTCACAGGATTAAATGGGTTAAACTCTGTTACGTCGCCACTACACGACGTAATAGTATAATGTTGCTGCGTTTCATATCACGAATGACAAAAACCAGAAAACCTTTATATTCGTTACAGAGCCACGCTACAGATATATTATGGTTATAATATGAATGGATCGACACTACCAGGAAGGACCACGCTCTCACAAAATACCAGCGTAATATAGCAGCGTAAAATACTAGCTTAATTCTGTCGAATTTCGTATGGTGGGAGTAGAGAACCGGAGACTCACAATTTCTTTTAATAAATCTTTTACTGTACAGTCTACTAGGCTTGCACTTAACGTATATGCACCTTTGCATGAACGTGAAGAACAAACTATTGTAGTATTTAAGCGATTATTTAAAGAGCATTACTTGTCTCAGTCGTTCGAACACCGTTTTATATATATCTATATATATATTTGAATGTATATGTAAGTTTGTTTATATATCTCTGGTACATTCCTATTTTAGTGCATATTAATGACTTACATTCCCTTTTAGAGGTTAATCATGATATAACATTATTCATTAATTAGAATCATCAACACACTTTTAAATCAATAGTTTCATGAGTTGGTGATACTCCAATTACAAACTTGTGTTTGTTATGAGACGTCGAGTTTTCGCTACCAACATGCCAGTCAGTTATCCGCTTTGATATTTTATAATAATGATAATAATTATTACTTTAAAACAAGTAGTTAGTTGTTACAATATTGTTGGGCACCCTCTTTTAAGTAAATAGATACCTGTAATAGAGGGCCCCGATCTTCCTTATTACAATTATATTACTACTTTAAATTATAATTAAGTAAATAACACAAAACAATAAAATAACAAAAAAAAAACATAAAAAATGAAAAGCTAAACAATTTAAACTGCAAGTAAGGTATAATTAGTGATATTTGCGTGATAGTGTGGAAAAGTGTGTGTGTGTGTGTGTGTGTGTGTGTGTATGGATGAGCGTAGGAAGTCTGTATGAGTTTAAAAATTCATAAGGCAGTGTTTTCGAAAAGGAATTCGATTTCTTCGTAGGAAAGTTTTCTTAACCAGACTGTTACGGTTTTTTTTACAGTCATGGTAATTCATAGAGTAAATATTGATTTTTTTTGGTTTATTTTATTATATAGGTAAACTGAACGTCTAGTATACTGTCTTGATGCAAACTTAGTCTTAAATGAATCTTCGTAGGGTATTTTATATTTTATACGTCTGGTGATTGAAGACTTATGGTAATTTATGGAACTATGAAGTTTTAAATCTGTTGCTAATATGTAGTTTTCTTGCCGAAAATAAATTACTCCATTCATAAATTTCAGTTGTAGAGAATCTATTAGCTTTAAGTACATAAGTTTAATTAAGCATCTTTGATTCCTTTCAAGCTCAAGGAACCTAGTTTTTGCTGCACCACCACATATAGGAATACAGTAGCCCAAAGTTCACTGAGCCGGAGCTATGTATATTTTATTAAGTAAAGACTTCTTGGAGACATGTCGTAGAGACTTAAATATCCATATAAGTTTTCTGAGCCGAGTTTCCATTAATTCTAGATGTGAATACCAAGATAGTCGTTGGTCAACCATGACTCCAAGGTACTTTATACTTGAGACTTTATTTTTTATTTATATATTTTATGGGTAGCAAAAGTTAAATCTAACACTTTTTGCCAAGCACAGGTAACAAAGTTTGGTGTACAACCTAAGTTTAGGCTTACCAGGCGATTGGATATGAGAAATCGATACAGTAACTGACTTCTTTCGTTGATGTTAGTGTTTCTCCAGATTGTGTGGTGAGCATTAGCATCACATCCCACCACAAGTTCGGCATTATGTTTTCGGGGCTAACTCCGCCGCACGCTCTGACTCAATGACTGAATTTGGATTATCTTTGGGAAGATAGGCTGAGCAAATGATTACTCTCGCCCCTACAAACCTATTAAGATTTATGACGGCTGTGACCAGGTACAATGTTTTATTGTAAAATATACAAGCTCTTGGTCTACTGCCTTTAGTATTGACTAGGTCTTATCGGCAGCCGACAATTTCAGAACATGACCGTTGGTCCACCCAAAGCTCTTATGTGAGGGCGTGGAGTTTTGTTCTCTTCAAAGCAAACCTCCACCACGGCAAGAGACAGAGGCCCTCAGACCGAGGCGTGATCAGCGCCTTGGCTCTCAGTCACTTTCGCTGATGGTTCCGGCTCCACTACCACGTCAAAGCCTCCCCTGACTTTAAAGGTTATCATTTTAAATTCAAAGACGACTCTGCCGCCTGGCGCCCGGAGAGCCTTCGCCGATGGATAGTTCAGAGAAAAGGTTACTAGAAACCCGTTCTCCTTGTCCCTGCGGTGGAAGATTTTCCAGGTTTCGGTATGAAGTCCTTCATTTTGTGCCCTCAACAGCACAGCCTATCCTCTGGAGAGTCAGCTTCACTGTGGGGTAGATAGGTAATGCCCAGCTGAGGCTTAGGCAGTTCGATCTCGGGTATTATCAAGATCACTTCCTCCGGCCAGAGTTTTAGTTTTCAGTCTTCATCCACAATCTAGTACTGGCTTGCCTTATTCAGGCATATTACCAGAATCCAACTTGGTTTGTGAGTGAAATAGTCGAAACACAGGCCGTCTTAGTGATAGTACCAGCCTCATCAGTTCCACGTTCACAAGATTCGAATTGTGAATTCTTACATGCGCGAAACCAGCTACGGTACTAAATCAGAGCTTCTTCTCCAGCATTACAAGCTTCACAAATTTTCTGGGCTGGTATTTAGGGGACTACACCTAAAACTATTTGTGTTTTTCGTCTTAGGAATCGGGGGAAGTTAGTGCAAAGAATTTCATCCCAGGGCTTCTGACACAGAGAGGGAGAGAGAGAGAGAGAGAGCCTCTTCAGCTCCTATCTCAATAACTATCAGCCTTATGTACCTCTTCCGTCCTGCCCCACTAAGCTTATAAAGCCTAGCAAACTTTTTCTTTTCCCATCCCTGGTTTGTTTCCATTTCGGTTCGGCTGCAGACGTATTCTCGACTTCAAGGCTCGTTTCATGTTGGGGTGTAGTGTTTCAGGCTAAAAAAGTCTCTTCCAGACCTACAGATAGTTCCATTAAAGGAGAACTACCACTGATTTTCTAGTTTGGTCCCCAGCCATAAATAAAGGCCCAGAGATAAAAGAAAAGAAGAAGAGGATCGTCTGAGCATTTCTTTTCTGTCTGTTTTCTATTGAACTAGATCAAATAACAGATGGAATTCACGTGAAGGAAGATTTTTCCATACTTGCGCTGGGGATTAACATGACTTGCGCACTCCCCTATAGCAATTTGCCAAACTTCTTGCCACGCCGGATAGGAGAATGGAATATATGTTTGTTCTGATCCTACTAATAATGTCAAAATGTGAGAATCAGGAGTAGATTAATGCCCGCCTAAGACATAGTTTATAGAAGACCGGACAAAAAATGCTATTTAAGTGAACTAATTCAAATATAACAAAAAAAATAGCTCGAGGTAACAACTATAATTTGTCTTAAGTTGCACTTAAACAGCGTGCCCGATTACACACACTTAAGGGTTTTAAGGGCTGCGGCGGGACCCCCACGTGGTCTGTGGTCAGTTGTTGATAGTAAATGATAGTCAATACTGGGAAGTTGATAAGTGATAGTTTATTGAACTAAATATATAACATACAACTAAATCTAATTTAATGATAGATGGGTAATGATACTGCGAGCACGCGCGGTCGGTATTGCTGGGCCCAATTAGCGCACTGACTCAAAATGCATTATTGTAGCGTTATAGTGTAAACTGCCGACGCCACAAAAATGTACGTGCTGCAGCCCGTACATGCTCCCGGGCTGAAAGATAGAGAGTCATGAAGATAAGATGAGTTTAAAACCAATTACAAGGTGATAAACATTTTGGCTTAAAACTAGTTACAAATGATTGATGCAAAATAAATAATAACAGTGTATTTAGACACCCGTGTCCGTGATAGTAAACACCGATCGAAGCACTGGTGAGGTGCCACGGTTTTGTTTTTGTTTACGCGAGTTCTTAAATTTTTCATTTAATTCGCTGGTACACAACTGTTACACTGCACTGCTGTTACACTGCACTGCTGTTACACTGCACTGCTGTTACACTGTACTGCTCTTGATTGCAACTCTACATCTACAAATTGCACTTCACTATTACACTGCGCGCGACGCACGCGCCGCCCACGTAGAATCCTCCGAATACTCCAACCGTTATAATCACCGGGTAGAGGACGGTGTAATAGTCGTGATAGGATACACCTGCTGCTAACGGCTCAGTCTGTTTCATGACTTCCAATTTTTCTCGTATGGCAAGCAGTTTTTGATGGCTGATAGTCTCCAAGCTCGTGCTAGCGTTCATCTCCGGTATCGAGATATTTATTAAATAATTAATCGAAGCGATCTTCGGTATACCAATGTCGGGCTTGATTTTTGATTGATTTGAGATGCATCTGGTTTGTATGCATAAAAATGGAAATCAGCTGATTTGATAAGGCAATCTTGTTCCAGCGTAATAAGTCCGGCGTCACTCAATTGAATAGCCGTAACTTGATCGTCGCATAACAACTTGAAGTAGCATTTATTAAAACATAAATAAAAGTATTTATTAAGTATATTTGTTGCAATGAAAATATTTTTGCAGGTGGTAATGATTCGTTCTACACGTTCTACAGCTTCCAAGGCCTTCTCAATCCTTCTCACACAAACTCTTGTCATTGATCATATGATAAATTGGCTTCTTGAAACGACACAACACAGTATTTACAAATCGCGATCAAAGCAGTCATGTAAATCAGTAAATGATAGCGATATAAACGAATCCTTATTTAAGTTTAAAGCGAGACATTCTCTAATAGGGACAATGCTGATTATGTTGCTACCCGATTGTTTAGGTGTGGGAATTGCTTTAAGGACTTCGTAAGCCTCTCGTGCTAATAATGGAATTCGGATTTCGAAAATAAGAAAGGACTTCGATAAGCGTGCTTTTACATTAAGTAAATTTGTATAGATTTGAATAATTCGCGTATTCGGTAGGTAGTAATAGGTCTTTAGGTATCTGAATGTAGATGGCACTTAATTGGTGGTGGAGTTGCTTGGGGTCAGGAGATGAATATCATACCTCCCGTGAAATACGTCTGTGATGGTTTCAATAAGATAAGTTTGTATTTCTTTTAAAACTTGTTCAAAATGTTGTTTGTAACTATAGCGGCCAAGGTAAATTCGTTGATATATGAGTTATTTGAGACTTGTGCCTTTAGTGCGTTCATCGATTGTTCAAGTTCGATCATCTTTTTGTTGACTGTTTTATGATGCTGTTCCATGATCGACTCTACCCTCTTGATGACATTGAACTCCGCTTCTACGACTGAAGTTTGATTCTTCCACAGCTGGGCTAGGTGTCCTTAGTTTTTTCTGATTAAGTCGATATCGTTTTCATACTTTTCAGCAAAGTTGCTGTCAAGCACCCCAAACAACGCGTTTGCGATATTACCTACACCATTAATGAGTCCACTGCGCTTACGTGTGAGTACGTCGCCCTTATCTTGCAATATGATATTGTAGCGCTGTAGTTCCGACCGCTCGTGATTCAATTGATACATGACACCCTCGCAGTGTGAATGCCCTCTTATCTTCGAACGGAGGGTTTCTAGGTATACTTCAAGAACGCGGCGGTGCCTTCCCAATATGGGTAGAGATCATAATAGACAACGAGTTTCCAATAGTCAGCTATCAAATGCACGTTTACAATCTTGTCGAAAAATAGGCTAGTTTTATTTTGTGGTTTATTTGTGGTATATAGTCCGCTAGTATTAGTTATAAGGGTCATAAAAAATAATAAGATAGAAGTTGCAACTGTAATGAAACTGTATCTTCTATTCCTTTGTTTTATCTTACTCTTCATTGGTTTCTCTTGCTTTAATTCTTGATTTTGTGTTTCTTCGAAGATAGGAGTCTTCATTGAACAGGTCTTTTCATATAACTATTTTTTGTTTTTAACGTCACAACACGCATGTAGCCGTCATTATCAGGGTGAAATTCCACCACCCTACCGAGGGCCCATTTGCCTGGAGGAAGTTTACCATCATTGATGAGTAGATTGTCATTTAATTTGATATTTTATTGAGGTTGGCGCCACTTGCTCTGGGCTGATAGATTAGTTAAATATTCTTGTTGCCACCTTTTCCAAATGTCTTGAAGTATTTTTTGTGTTAAATGCCACCTAGTCATAAGATCTCGTTCCGTCTCATAAATTGATAGAATCGGACCGCTTGATAGAAAATGTGATGGGGTTAAATAATTTAAATCATCAGCGTCCTCCGTCAATGGACATAGTGGTCTCGAATTTAAGCAAGCAAATCTAATTGTGCTAGCAGCGTACTCCTCGTAGGTGAGTTTTTGATCACCAACCACCCTCCTTAGATGATACTTGAGGCTTTTCACGGCTCCTTCACAAAGACCATTGGCTGATGGCCACGAAGGTGCATTCAAGTGCCAATTTATACCCATCTCGGATACTTCTGAGAGGAACTCATTACCAAATGTTTTGAGGAGCTTTTCGTATTCCTGCTGTAAAACCTTGTTCGCTCCTATGAAGTTCGTGCAATTATCGCTATAAATGTGATTAGGTTTGCCACAGCGAGCTGTCATTCTCCGTAATGCTGCTAAGAATGCAGTACTCGTCAGGTCAGACACCAACTCCAAATGTACAGCCTTTGGCCATACACGTGAACACAGCGACATAACCTTTCGTAGTTTTGATACCACGGCCTGAGTTAGCTTTGATGAACACGTGGCCCGTGTAGTCTATAGCGACATGATGGTAGGGGCGTGAAGGGTTTGCTCTAGCTGCTGGAAGGTCACCCATAATTTGATAGTGTTTGGTTCGTTCGTAATGACGTAATCTCTTCTTCGTAGCTCTGTTGCTACCGACGATCCAGTAATGTTGTCTCAGGTTGGCTGATGTTAGCCGAGCACCACCATGGTATGTCATTTCGTGCGCCTGGTCTATAAGAAGCTCAGCAAGGCGACTGTTGCCGTGTATAATGATAGGATTTTTCATGTCTGGGTCCAGATTGGCATTTCGCAACCTCCCACCGACTCTCAATTCTTCGTCTTGATCAATATACGGTAATCGTATTTCGTTCACAAATGTTGCTTTTTCGATTTATTTTATTTCCTTGCTTTAAATCTGATAACTCTCTTGCAAATCCTGTTTGTTGTATATTTTTTTTAATTAATAGCTTAGCTTCCTTCAACTCTCGTACTGTTAAATATTTTATATTTTGTCCTTTTTTGGTAGTTAAAAATCTCCGAATCCATGCATCACGTGTCCGAGGGCGCGGTATTCCTTTATAAATGACTGATATTGATTTTTAATGTTTTCGTGTTTTTTGAATGTGTTTTCTAACGATCTAAATTGAGCGATAGCTTTTGATTTTGATTCTCCCAGCTTATCCGAGAAGTCTGGGGTGAGGGGCAAACGTAATTCGTATTGACCGTCTTCGCGTTTGATAGTAGTAGACTTGTAATAGTCGATGCATTGTTGATCATCTAATGATAGCGTAGATTCTTCACTGATATCCTCCATCTCCCAGAATTTTTGGATCTCCTTTAAGTCGTTAATGATCACGTTACATTGTAAAGTTTTGACGTTACCGGTTAAAATCCAGCCTAAACGAGTATTCTGAGCTATCGGTATATTATCATTCAACCTACAAATTCCCTCCAATAAAATCAAAGAATAAACATCTGCTCCTAACAGAAGGTCGACCGGGCGATTGATATGTAAATTCGGGATCTGCTAACGTGATGTTATTTAAATATGTCCAGGATGGTTTTGAAAAGCTAAAGTTAGGAATTTTTTTTATTTATAGCTTTGCATTTGATAGTCATGACGCCCTGACATTGCTCTCCTTAGTACCTACTCCGGATATCACTCCCCGACATCGAAGTCGAGGTTGGCCGAGCAACTGAGCCGCATGTTCACTGATGAGAGAAGCTTGGGATCCCTGATCTATTAAAGCACGCATTTTGACGAAACTTCCATCATATTTTTGTACCTTAAGTATGGCTGTAGCTAAAAGAATTTCAGGCAGATCTCATTGCATCGACACGTGTAAGTTGCTTCGTACTTGACCCGAATTTTCAGGTTTCTGGTTGCTTACGCGGGTTGCTGCCTTCGGCGAATTATTATAATTATGTTGATATGATTTATGCAAAATAGAATTATGCGCTTCATTGCACTCTGTACATCTTTTGTCGGAAATACATGGCTTACCATTATGTGAAAAAAGGCAATTTTCGCAAACATTCAGTCTTGATACAGTTTTAAGCTTTAGGTGAGGTGTCATGTTTAAAAACTGTCGACAGTAATAAAGACAATGTTCATTGGTTTTGCAAAGTAAACACTTACAAAATTTCCAAAAAGTATTGTTATTCGCGTTTGATTGTTGTAAAGTGAATTTACCGTGCATCGGATAGCCTTGATTATTCAAGTTTCTTTGATACCTATTATTGAAATGTTGCGGCGAATAATTGTTGTTGCTATGTACATTTTTTGCAGAGGTCTCAGGCTTCTTTCGAGAAGATTCTAAGCTTGTAAACTTGCCTTCTAAAAATGACAGAAATTCATGCAAATTAGGTAACTCGCGGGGCTCCTTGACTGACGCCATGTATTCATTATGCGTGTCAGCATCGAGCTTTTGCGAAAGGAGATGCACAATCAATGAATCCCACGAATCAACGTTAACGCCAAAATTTTTGATTTTTAGCGTTTAATGTTTCTAGGGTTGTGTCATGAATACGCTTTATATGATTTAATGACGTATGTTGTATTACGGGGATATTTAGTAAGATATCGATATGCGAGCGGAAAATTAAGCGTTTATTATTATATCTGTTGTTAAATATATCCCAATAGATTGGATAATTATCAGATGGTATTGGTAGATTTTGAATAAGTCTCTCCGCTTCACCTCTAACTTTAGTGTTATGGAATTGCATCCTTTGTGCGTTAGATAATGACGGGTCGCCGTGAATAGTTTCCGTGAATAGATCTTTGAAGGAACTCCACTGATGGTAGCTACCACTAAATGTAGGTATCTCTACGTGAGGGGTCGATTGCTCTCGATATGATACAGACCACAATTTACGATTGATGGATTTGATAATCTCGTTGTATTTTCTTTCGTATGTGAAAAATTATAACTCATAATCTGGGTTCTTATCCTCAAGCTTACTGTCTAACTCCCAATGCATATTATCGATTATATACCAACGCGATTGTATAGCATGTAATAAATGATCGAATTCCCACTTTACTGATATCAAATCTAAGTTGATATTGGATACCGTGTGTTCGAATGCCTTAAAATTGCTAGTTTGCTTACGTAACATTTTGTCCGTCTTGCTATTAGTCCCCTGAGACTGGGACAGGGTAACCTGCGGCGACGGCTGCCAAGATGGTCCAGGCATTCCTAGCGGTGTAGCGGGTTTCAACACTGGAGTTACAGGCCTGTCATCTCTAATCTAGCGATTTCTTTTCCAATTTATTTATTTATTTTTAAACGACTCAAATTGGTTACTCGTAAAATAGGAATGAGACTTCGCATACTCTGTTCCACTTAATATACCATCATCATCATCATTACAGCCCTTCACAAGTCCACTGCTGAAGGTAGGCCTCCCCCAAGTAACGCCACAAAGCACGGTCCTGAGCCACCTGCATCCATCGACTTCCTGCATGTCTTACCAGGTCGTCACTCCATCTAGTCGCCCTACACTACGCCTACCGGTACTAGGCTGCCACTCGAGAACCTTTCTTCCCCATCGGTTATCGGTTCTTCGAGCTATGTGGCCGGCCCATTGCCACTTCAGCTTACTAATCCGTTGGGCTATATCGGTCACTCTGGTTTTACTGCGGATATCCTCATTTCTGAGTCTATCACGCAGAGAAACTCCGAGCATAGCCCTCTCCATAGCTCGCTGAGCGACCTTGAGCGTCCTCATACGGCCAGCAGTGAAGGACCACGTCTCAGATACGTAAGTTATCACTGGCAACACACACTTATTGTACACTTTAGTTTCCAGAGATTGAGGTATACCTGACGAGAAGATGTGTCGTAATTTCCCGAACGCTGCCCAGCCGAGTTGAATCCGTCGATTGACCTCTCGGTCGAAGTTGGACTTACCTAGTCGGACTATTTGTCCCAGGTAAACGTACTCGTCAACAACTTCGAGCATAGTGCTCCCAACAACTACCGGCATAGGTGTGACATGGACATTAAACATGATCTGTGTCCATGTTCATCTTAAGACCTATCCGTTGGGAGACACCATTGAGGTCATTGAGCATAGTGCTAAGGTCCTCCAGCGATTCTGCAATAAGGACTATATCGTCGGCAAATCGAAGGTGAGTGATGTACTCGCCATTGATGTTAATACCGTATCCTTTCCAGTCCAGTAGCTTGGAAACGTCTTCCAATGCATTGGTGAAGAGTTTCGGGGAAATAACGTCACCCTGTCTTACACCTCTCTGAAGTTGGATAGATTTCGAACTCTGGTTCGAACGCAGGTGTAAAAATGTTTAGCAAGTGCAAATATACTGTGTATTCAGTATTCAAGGAAAATGTTATCGAAACTCTATCTGCGCTAATATTTTATTTTTGTAATTTAATAAAATAGAAAATATGTAGATAAGGAAAAATTAAATTCGTGGATAAATGAAAAAAACTCTGACTTCTGATCTCAATAAAAAGTATCTCCTTACATCTATGATTATTTCACATCAAATAGAAGAAATATTTCCCACATAAGATTGGACAGAAACAATTGTCACCAAAAATTAAAGCTTTAAACTTGAAATGTGTTAAATATATAAGAATAACAATAGAAGCGAACAATTGTCAAAGAACTAGTTGACATCCTGAGAACAGTTCAAAATGAAAGTAGATTAGAGATTAGTACTAAAGTTAGACTCGGTAATCTGCACAGAGAAATCTAATTAAAAGACTGCCTTGTTAAATGGGAGCTTTTACAAAAACCTGTTGTTCTAGTTCAAGCGTTTGTTCCTTTGAGATAAGGCGTATCTTATTGCATAAAGTAACAACTTGTACAGTTTGCGTCACCAGCTGGTCTAAATTGTTATACTTTACGTATAATGGTTGTCAGGAACTATTTATCTGTTAAAGCGTATTGGGTTTCAAGAATTACCATGATATTAAGTGAGTTTTGAATATTATCTCTGTGTTATTAAGTAGGACGGACGCTGACGTTAAAAAACACGGACTAAATCTTACACTGAAAACTCGTGATGCAATCTAGGCCCCACAATTGTGTTGGTCAAAAAAGAAATACACGCACACATATACAGCGCAGTACTGCCACGTACTGCGCTGTATCACCAAATCGGCACCGATTGGCGGATGTTCATGTATTTGTGTGTGTGTGTGTGTGTGTGTGTGTGTGTGTGTGTGTGTGTGTGTGTGTGTGTGTGTGTGTGTGTGTGTGTGTGTGTGTGTGTGTATGTAAGCATGCCTGCGTGCGTGCGTGCGTGGATGCGTGCGTGCGTGGGTGCGTGCGTGCGTGCGTGCGTGTGTGTGTGTGTGTAAAGGCCTAGGGTGCTTCACACATTTTCGTTAATACATAACGGTCGCATTTTTAAAGTCCGTTATATTAAAATACTTACATCTGCCTAGCTGAGTAATGTGTGCTGCGAATTTCATAAATATTTGTCGCTATATAGCACTGATTATGCATAAATTCTCATGCTGATATATATAATAGGACCAAAAAAAAGCAATAGGAAGTCAGTAGTCATACCATCATGCTATTTATTACATTCAACGCACTTCACTTATTTAACAAAAGTTGTCCGATAAATGAATAAAATCTTACAAGAACTCATTATATATTTGGTAATAAAGTAAATATAAAATACAACAATTAATCCAATAAAAGGGGGCGTAGAATAAACCTAAGATGTTATGGTCTTATGTCTATGCATATTAATGTCTATGCGGATTCTACCGCCCTGGGTCATTTAAGATATTGTGGCAGGTGTTAAGGATTACTTCATAAATTTAGTGAATACGTCATAAAGATATAACGTACAATATTTATTTTTTCAATATAATAATCTTTCATTTAATTTGGTATTTTACAATTTGTATACGGTAGGGAGCATCTTTTAAGTACCCTAATGCACTTGTGTCAGAGACTCCCGCTCTTCCATAGCCAAACAAAATATTTTTTATTTTTTCACCCTATGTGTTGAAATATATGTTTTCTGTGTCTTCGTAAGACGGAGTCTTTAGCCAATTTATAATCAAAAACTTGCAGTCCTTGGCATTTCTACAGTAAATATTAAGTTATTGTTGACTAAATTATACAGATAAATAGATCGGTTATTGAACTGACGTCTAGCGAATGCAATTTAACACAAAATGAGTTAAGTACAATGTCTTTTCTTATTTTGTTCAAAATATTTGAGTCAAAAATCAAACCTTTATGCTTTTTAATTTTGTGTGTAAAATATATAATAATTATACTTAGTACATAAAATTTCAAATACAGCCTGTATTATTATATATTTAGTTGGAAATTTATAAAGCAAAAAGTACATTGTGTTTACGAAGGCACGTTGAGCTCTTTCTATTTGCAACAATTTTGTTTTTTTTTTTTTAATGTAAATAAGTTGAAAATCAAAAACAATCACAAAAAAAAATCTTTTTTTATTTAATAATTTTGATTATGTTTTTATACCAGCTTTTTATTTTTTGTTGTACTTGTTATCTACAGCTTTTGCTATAAAAGCATATTGTAATCTAAGATAAGCTTACATTATTGAATTCGTCAGTCCATTTTGGCTGCTCGTCTCGCCGTTCGGAAACCGATGGGCGGTTTTGCATGGAGCGCTACGCTAAACAGACAACGCTGACCAGCTACGAGCTTGTCTCGTCGAATCATGAAATTGCGGTTTAGCGTTGATGCGATGACCAACGCATAGTGCGTTGGTCATCGCATGCTTCACAAGCTTCGGGTCGCGCGCCTCCGTCACAGTGAACGAGTGAAGCCGGCCACAGTCGAGCGTGTGCCTGCTGTACTACCACATGTGAGAGGTGTCACAGACAAGATTGGCTACATCTTGTAGCGAGCTTCTATTAGAACATTCTACAAGCCGCCGAAGAAGATTAGTCAGTTCTTACCAACCGTCAATTGTCATATTCCTCTACAGGATGCAGGAGTATACAAGCTTGATTGTGATTGTGGTCTCTCATATATAGGGCAAACAAAGAGATCAATTAGAACCCGCGTAAAAGAACACATAGCTGACGTGAAGCATCAACGCTCCGGGAAGTCTGCAGTTTGCGATCATATCCTAGATGGCCCCAACCGTTACATCAGATTTGATAGACCACAAATCCTCGCGAAAGAACATCGATTTCTACCAAGGATAATACGTAAGGTTATTGAAATTAAAAAACATTCTAATTTCAATAAAGAAGGAGGCTGGGTACTACCACTTGCTTGGGATCCTATAATTAATAAAATTAAAACTAAACCCAAGCATACCACTGCAAGACTTCAAAACACAGTTAGTTCATTCTGCGTAGATCGGACCAAAGACAATAATTAAAAAGCTGAAGGTACTCCGGGTTAACTTTGACATCAGGACGTCAGTCACCTAAGTCCCCCGTGACCATGGGTGCTGGAAAGCATCCGAAACGTCTGTTATTATAAATAAAACGCGATAAAATCCGTAAAAGTAGTTTTAATCAATAGATTTTATAATGCTAAACTTCTTTATAGAAAAGTAGTTTCTAAATATAAGTTTTAATGGTTTTAAGTGCTGTAAGTGGGTGCGGTCGCATGCGACCGCTCGGGATTAACCGGGCGCATGCGACTGCATGGGAATCTCTTCTAGCCGTAGCCTACTAACACGCATCCATGGGTTCAACATCGTCAGGCAACCAACACATGGCGTGGCCCTTGTGTTTGGGAGAAAATGAGAAGTGAAGAAATAAAAAAAAACATTTGAAATAATAATAGTAAGTAGGTATACCGCACTTTTTCAAAGTGGATTTTTATGGCACTTAAAGGGTTAATAATATAGGTAATGGTAAAGTCTCAAAAAATTTGTATTTTTATTTTTTAAATTCAGAACGCGTGTATGTATTATTTTAAAACTTACTTAAATATACCAGCGTATTTAACTGTTTATACGTGGTAGAGCCATGCATTAGTAGTATAGTTGTAGCACAAATGGGTCGGCTCGATCAATTAAAGACCACGCTCACAGAACACCAGTGTAAAATAGTAGCTTAATGCTGCTGTGTTTCGTATGGTGAGTGTAGAGAACCGGAGACCCTTTTTACTGGAAACGAGGCATTCCATTTTATTCCTCACGAGTGACAACGCATCTGTATTTTTATTTGTGACCGAGGATAGATGTAGATGTCTATGGGCCACAGCAACCACTTACCATCAGGTAGACTGTGTGCTCGTTTGTCGCCCTATCCTATATAAAAAACTGATTGTACTGTTTATACGTGGTAGAGCCATGCTGCAGTTATATTAGTAGTAAAGTTGTAGCATGAATGGGTCGGTTTGACCGGGGAAGGAACACGCTCTCACAGAACACCAGCGTAAAATAGTAGCTTAATGCTGCTGTGTTTCGTATGGTGAGTGTAGAGAACCGGAGACCCTTTTTACGGTAAACGAGGCATTCCATCTTAATCCTCACGGGAGACAATGCATCTGCATTTTGATTCGTAATGGAGGATATATGTAGATGACTATGGGCCACAGCCTTTCAGAAATGAGCGGAGGCTGGTGCCCAGCTGTGAGACGTATATAGGCTGTAACTTTACTTTACTTTATGGGCCACAGCAAACACTTACCATCTGGTGGACTGTGTGCTCGTTTGTCACCTTATCCTATAAAAAACTGATTGTCACTCTTAAACATCAAATGGGGGCTCCAGACTCTTGTGTGATTCATGGAGTGAATTCACATGTGTTTTTTTTTTTGGATAACATTTTACGATACATACATATACATAAACACTCACGCCTGTCACCCAGAGGGGTAGGCAGAGACTACAGAATTCCATTTGGCACGATCCTGACACACCTCTCCCGCCTCCTTCACATCCATATATCTACGCATACATGCTCGTCGGTTAAGGGTACTCCTAATTTGGCCCGTTTTCAATAAATTGCCAATTTGGTCGATACATTTTCGCCTACGTCGTCCCTTTCGGACTCTGCCATTCACTTCTGCAACATAAATTTTCTTTGTCACCCTTCCTCATTCATTCTTTTCACATAACCAAACCACCGAAGCATTCCTCTCTTAATCCTAGTCACAACATCGTCTTGCAAAACACACGATATAGCTCATAAATATCATCTTGCTCGGACTGGGATTCTTTCCTATTGATAGGTGACTTTAATTTAGGAAAAGCATCTTGTACGACTTTGTCAACATCTTGAAGTTGAGGTGGATTGTTGCGCCGACGGATTGTATGTGGTAACTTTTTTTTTGATGTTTCGGGCTTTGTACATTTTGTTTTCCTTTGACTTCTTTATTTTCAACTGATTCTTTTTCCTGAAAATAAGTGTAAAAAACACTTATAACATTTTTATTTTTATTTCACAGATTCCATCGACCGCAGAAGAATAGCTAGATTTCAAAAATGGATTTGCTCTTAAATATTCTCGTGCTATTGGATCCATAGACGGAAAGCACATCACTCTAGAATATCCAAGTAACTCGGGATCAGAGTATTGTAACTACAAATTACAGTTACAATTTTATTTTTATCAGATATTTGTTCTCGAAACTGGATAATAAGACTGAAGTGATGGCGGAGTATTTTGGATTAGTTTGCAATGGAATAAAAATTTGCACAAATGCTTTAAATATTCCTGAACTAAACCCAGGCTTGAATATCGATGAAACTTACGTATTTTTGGTAGACGGTGATTTTTCACTTACCAATTACGTGATGAAACCTTATCCAGGCAACCATGAATGTGGTTCTCAAAATCGTATATTTAACCAGGCATTATCACGGGCACGTGTTGTTCTGGAGAATACATTCGAAATACTTATGACGAAATTTCGTGTGTTAAAAAAATCGTTTCAGCTATGACCAGAAAAGGTTTCGTTACCCATATATACACCGCCCGAGACCATCGATATGTATGATAATATTGACATACTTATATGCCCCGGTACATGGAGACTAGAACTGGAAAGCAATTCTGCTGTTCGTGAGTTGCCACACTTACCTTGCCGACCAGCTTCGAATGCATAAGAAATAAGAGAAGAATTCACTAATTATTTATTTTTACAAAGAAATTTATATATTGTTTTGCACTAATCATTCATCATTCATTACAGCCCTTCACAAGTCCACTGCAACACCTCCCCCAAGTAATGCCACAAAGCACGGTCCTCAGCCACCTGCATCCATCGACTTCCTGCATGTCTTACCAGGTCGTCACTCCATCTAGCGACCCTCCAGGTTGCTCTACACTACGCCTACCGATACGAGGCTGCCACACGAGAACCTTTCTACCCCATCGGTTATCGGTACTTCGAGCTATATGGCCGGCCCAATGCCACTTCAGCTTATTAATCCGTTCCACCCACCCCTACCCATCCTTCGTGTAGTGGCGGTTAAGAATATGCACTACCCCATATCTTCCCGTGGATGTCGTAAAAGGCGACAGAGAGAAACAAGCAGGAGATGGGCAGCAGCATCTTCCTGATAGCAGCAACTGTACAAAAAAACTGCGGTTGCCGACCCGCTTGCCAATCGTGGCAACTATGGCAATATACTCCCCATGATAAACGATGCAAATGGACGGCCGCCAGTCCACGGCGGCCCCGCTACTCCTGGCTACGGTGGCGACCATGGTAACGGCGGGTTAGGTGGTGCTAAGTATCTGCGGTGGAGGTTAGGTTTCCACCTGCGATGACTTCACCTGACAACATTTAACGCACGAACCCTGAGGACTGACGAGAAGATCCTGGAGCTGGAAGAAGAGATAGAGAAATTCCCCTGAAATATTATAGGATTAACCAAGGTCTGAAGAGAGGGGAGGACACGGTGATTCTCGAATCAGGTAACTTGTTCTATCACCGGGAGGGGGACCATCTCTCCCAAGGAGGTGTTTATCGTCCACAAGTCTCTCGTTAACAACGTTGTAAAGATTGGGAGTGTATCAACGAGGGTTGCGTACCTTATACTCAGAATCACCAAACGGTATTCACTGAAGGTCATACAGGTTTACGCGCCAGCGTCCGAACATCCCAATGAGAAGGTGGAGGAAATGTATG
This sequence comes from Parnassius apollo, assembly GCA_907164705.1. Lineage (NCBI taxonomy): Eukaryota > Metazoa > Arthropoda > Insecta > Lepidoptera > Papilionidae > Parnassius > Parnassius apollo. Next base: position 862,821 of record CAJQZP010001160.1, on the reverse strand, counting down.
AGGATATTTGTAGAGCCATGCATTCATCCAAAACTCACAAAACTGGGCACAAAAAATAACGGTGAGCTGAAGGTGAGGAAATTTGGGATAGGGCAACGGAACCGAAAGAACCAGCAGCTGGCCGACTTCATGGAGAAAGAGGGACTTTTTATGATGAACTCTTTTTTCCGGAAGCGGCCCCACAGAAAGTGGACCTGGTCGAACCCCGACGGTTCGACAAAAAATGAGATAGACTACATTATGACGACCAGACGCCAACTGTTAAGTAATGTCTCAGTAATCGCAAGGACGAAAACTGGCAGCGATCACTGAATGGTTAGAGGCACACTGAACCTAAACATTAAGTTGGAGAGGTCTCGACTAATAAAGTCAACGCTCCGTCCCCCTCTTGCTCTAATCTAGTATCCCGAAACCTTTCATCTCGAGTTACGTAACCGCTTTCAGTGCCTAGAAGATTGCAATGCAGTGGACGATATGAATGATAAGCTCGTGGAAATTATTCATGCGGTCAGAGCTAAGTTCTGCAAGACCCGCCGCAAAAGAACACAAAAACTTTCCGATCACACTCTTAATCTCATGGCTGTTAGGCGGAAGATAAGGCTGCAATCGTCAACAGATTTGACAGCATACAGGCACCTGAACAGACAGATCTCCAAATGCATGCGGCGAGACTTACGCAACTTTAATACTGCTCGTATTGTAGAAGTGATCGAGCGGAACCAGGGCTCAAAATTCTTTGTCAGTTGACCCTTTCTGGCAGACAGATCTCTATGTGTCTGCCAGAAAGAGCCGACTGTCGAAGCAGAAGAATGAGTGTGGCGGCATCGTTTCTGGGACACCTAATATTTTGATTGAGCTTGAGAGGTTCTATGAGTAACTGTACACATCATCGTTCGAGCTACACGCAAGTGTGAGTAACGATCCAAGAGCAATTCTTATCCGATACTCAGTCTGGGCGAGATTAGAATGGCTCTCCAGCACCTTAAAAACGGCAGGGCCCCAGGCGATGATGAAATTACAGCGGAGCTTCTGAAAGCGGGTGTAACACTGGTACTTGAATTCCTTCAGAAGCTCTTCAATTTCATCCTCCATGGTGGCACTACTCTGGAGGCGTGGATCAGAAGTGCGGTGGTCTTGTTCTTTAAGAAAGGCGACAACGCTCTCTTGAAGAACTGTTTTCGAGAGTCATTACGAATTATCTCCCACGCATATTCGACGACTTCCAGCCTTACGAAAAAGCTGGTTTCAGAAAAGGTTTTAGCACAATAGACCACATACATACCTGTTAAACTAATTTTAAATTTGCCGTCTTTTCTTAGCCGATGTTTAACTGACCTATAACAATCAATGGTCAATGTAGTCTATGACAGCTCTATAAAATAACAAACTCTATCTATTATTCTATGGTACAACGAGTGTGGTTTGATTTCTCTAAATTCCTATAAATAAAATCAAAGTCAACAGGTTATGGGCCCAGTAAAGCCAAAGTTATAAAGAAAAGCGATTGTGAAGTTCATTAGAATAACAAGTAAAAGTTAAAAATAACTTGTACCTGTGAAGCGACATTGTGTCGTCGACATAACCTCCAAGCCTCGCGGTTCAGTTTTCCAAATCCCAGTGATCATGGCTAGCAGCAATCCTCTGGCGTTAATAGAAAAATTAACAGGCCGAGAAAACTACAATACCTGGCGGTTTGCTGTGAAAACATACCTTCAACATGAAGAACTTTGGGAATGCATAGAAAATCCCAACAATGAACCATTCGACGCAAAGAAGGACACAAAAGCCAAATCTAAGATAATTTTACTTGTCGATAGTATCAATTACGTACACATCCAAGAGGCAGAAACGGCGAAAGAAGTGTGGGAAAACTTATCCCACGCTTTCGACGACTCTGAGCTTACACGCAGAGTTGGCCTACTACGTGATCTCTGCACTACTACACTCTCTGATTGCCAAAACATAGATGAATACGTGAGCAAGATAATGTCTACAGCACATAAGCTCAGAAATATAGGATTCCAAGTTGATGATGAGTGGCTCGGGACACTTTTTACTCTCCGAGCTACCTGACCATTACAAACCAATGATCCTTGCCATTGAGAGCTCTGGAATGAAAATAAGTGCAGATTCTGTTAAATCAAAATTGCTCCAAGAAGTAAAATCTGAAAATAATAACTCTGCTTTTACATCTGCTCATGGTTATCAAACCAAGAATGTGAAAAAGAAGTTCACAAAAGGTCCTAGATGTTTTCAGTGTAACAAATATGGACACAAGAGTACGGAATGCAGGACAAAACCGAAAGAAAAGGTTGCCAAATCAAATAGTTCTTATGCTGCCGTATTTGTCATTCCATCTGACAACAACAGCTCCGAATGGTACATTGATTCTGGGGCAACCATGCACATGACAAGACATCAAAACCTTCTTCAAAATGAACGCTCACCGCCTGTAGAACAAATCAAAGTTGCAAAAAACAAAACACTTTCAGTGAGTAGCTCTGGTGATGTGACATTTAATACATTGAATGGAGAAAATCAGTCAAATGCAATCTTATTTACAAACGTTCTGTACATACCAGAAATTGCAGTGAATCTAATATCTTTTCATCAAATTACAGAAAAGAGTGGTCTAGTTAAATTTGATTCCAATGGCTGTACTATACCGAACAGACAAAATGTTATTGTAGCAACAGCAACAAAAGTTAACAACATGTACCGGCTTAACATGAATACTGACTATGCATACATGTCTGATATTAAAAAAGATGATATATTTTTATGGCACCAACGAATGTGTCATCTGAATCTAGACAACTTGAAGAAATTGAAAGAGAGTTCTGAAGGATTCACATTGTCTGATAAACAAGTAAACAATATAACTTGTATAACATGTAAAGAAGGCAAGCAAACAAGAATGTCCTTCAAGAGTCCAGGATCACATTCTTCAAAGCTATTGGAACTGGTGCATTCTGACTTATGTGGCCCCATGGAAACACAGTCATTAGGAGGGGGGCAAATACTTTTTAACATTTTTGGACGATTATTCCAAAAAGGTGTTTGTGTACATTTTGAACAACAAAACTGAGGTATTGTCAAAATTCAAAGAGTTCAAAACAGAAGTTGAAAACCAAACTGAATGTAAACTCAAATGTATTCGGACTGACAATGACCTGGAATATGTCAACAAACCATTCTCTGACTTCCTTAAAAGTGCAGGAATAAGACACCAAACATCAACTCCTTATACTCCTGAGCAAAATGGAGCTGCAGAGAGCTTAAATAGGACATTAGTCGAGAGAGCAAAGTGTATGATTCTGAATGTTGGATTGGCAAAGTTTTTCTGGGCTGAAGCTATAAAAACTGCTGCATACATCATAAATATATCTCCAACTAAATCCCTACTGTTTAAAATACCTGAAGAGGTTTGGACAGGACATAAGCCAAATATCAGTAATATGAAGGTGTTCGGGTGTGAGGCCATGGTCCACTTACCAAAAGAAAAACGCAAGAAGTGGGACCCAAAATCACAGAAAATGATCTTCATTGGCTATTGCGAGAACACAAAAGGGTACAGATTCATATTACCAAACACAAGAACTATTATCAAGAGCAGGGATGCTGTATTTCTTGAATCCACCGTTAAGAGGAACTATGCAGCTCTGGAATTATCTGAAACAGAAAACAAAACATTAGATACACATAGTAAAAGTAATAATGAAAGCTTAATGTCAAATGAGCCCAATGAAGAAAGCAAGGAAAAATCTTATAACTCAGATAGCTCATATGATACTGTTAAAAATAACTCGGATTTAGAAGAATACTTACCAGAAATGAAGATTGATACTCCTCTGCGAAGTAACATAACTTTGAGACCTAGAAATAAGAATAAAGAACAAACTTACCTTTGCTATTATGAATCCTTAAAGCCTGAGCAAGTCCCTGAATCATACAAAAAAGCTATCAATTGTATGAATGCTGAAAAATGGAAAAAGTCAATTGAAGAAGAACTTGAAGCCCATGAAAGAAATGGCACGTGGATATTGGTAAGCAAGCCTGCAAATACAAACATAATCGGCTGTAAATGGGTTTTTAGAGTTAAAGACCAACCAACGGGTCCTCGCTTCAAGTCCAGGCTGTGTGCAAAGAGTTGTACACAGGCAGAAGGTATTGACTATAAGGAATCATACTCACCGACAGTAAGCGTTCCAGTTGATCCTCACTCAAAGCTGGAGAAGAGTGAGCATCAGCCTGACAAGAATCTTCCTTATAGAGAAGCTGTTGGTTCTCTAATGCATGTTGCCATAGTAAGCCGACCAGACATAATGTTCGCTGTGAGCTTGGTGAGTAGATTTTTGAATTGCTATGATGAGTCTCACTGGACAGCCGTCAAGAAGATTCTAAAGTATCTCAAAGACACTATCAACTTTGGCCTATGCTATCATTCAGCAAAATCTTCTGAATTAGTTGGCTATAGTGATGCTGACTATGCTAATGACCTCACTACTAGAAGGTCAACAACTGGATACATTTTCTTCAAATGTGGACGTTCAGCACGTTCAGACGAATGGAGTATGGAGTACGGAATATATTTTTTGGTCAACCCTGCCCATATTTATATGTTCGGCTACGTCGTTACTTTACCAATAGTAACAATTTTTATTTGCCTAGCCAATTACAATTCATACATTATGACCAATAAAGATTAATCAAAAATACAACTATTATGTACGCTCCATTTGTTTAGGGTTGATTAGCCTGGCTGCTACAAATTCATTCAAAAATTGTACAAAAATATGTTTAAAAAAAATAGTCTTGCTGGTTCTTCTTAGGAGAAAGGTTTTTTCCCGAACTAGTAAAACTTTTAATAAGTATTGTGCAATCTAATCTATATGGAATAAAAATTATTCATTAAACTTCATTTCATCCATCCATCATTACTATAGAAGTCAAATGCTAAACATGGGCCTCCCCGATAGATTGCCTCATAGGGGCGATATTTACGAGAGTTTCTACGTTTGCAAGCGGGTTGGCAACCGTAGTTTTTTTATTTTCACTCGTTAATACGAATATCCTGCTGCCCATCTTCTGATATGTTACATCCGTGGGACGATATGGGGTAGTGGATATTCATACACCGTTACTACACAGTATTTAAATATTTAAAAGATGTTAAAAATTAACCCTTCAATTCTCATAAAATTCCCATGCAATCGCATGCGCCTGGCATACCCCGAGCGGTCGCATGCGACCGCACCCACCCACAGCACTTAAAACCATTAAAACTTATATTTGGAGACAACTTTTCTATGAAGAAGTTTGGCATTATAAAATCTATAAATAATTCTCTATCCTGTGGTCTAAACAAAAATCAGGTTTTACTTCATTACAATAAAAAATTATTGTATTTTGATAACAAAAAAAAATATATTATACCAAGCGGATGTCGGCAGCGTGAAAATCACAATTATTTCAATATATATTACTGAAAATTATTTACTTAAAAAGATAAATTAACTTTCATTACAATTTTATAATAAAATACCCTAGTAAAACACTAGAAAAATCCAAAAATCAACACAACCGTACGTAATGAACGTAGAATATAAATTAATATTCATAGACTGTTTTTTTTTATTCCACTAGAGGATAGAAAATTTCATATTGATTCTATAATGCCAAACTTCTTCATAGAAAAGTAGTCTCTAAATGTAAGTTTTCATGAGTTAAATTGCTGTGAGTGGGTGCGGTCATATTTGACCGCTTTAATTTTGACGGAATATCGAAGCAGTCAAATTTAGCCGCTTGGTGTTTGAGAGGTTAATGAGCTAAGATACACGTAATATTGCTATAACGGGATAAGAATAGTGCTCGCAGGGGGGGGGGCTTTCTATGTAGATACGTCTTATTATTACACGAATTTAAGCTTATTACTTTTACCGAGTTTGGTAAAAATTATCTTGGACAACCTTATACTGTCACAGAGTCACTGTGTGTTATAAGGTTGAAAATATTCAGTGATAAAAATGAGATTCAACGTTGAGGAGAATATCAGGATTAAGTTTTCATCACGCTCGCCTAAGGACACTCGACATAAAATAAGAATTCTTTTGTTTCCTCAAGAGGTCACACCTCAAGGGTGCTTTTTTATTTTGTGATGGTAGTGACCCTTATCTCAATAAATATTCACGAGATATAAATATATATGTCGCTTTCCAGATTGTAGCATCATGTCCTGTGTTTTTATTTGATGTTATTTTTAACATTTGTGTTATGATGATGGAAGCTGTTTATCACGCTTTCAACTGTATAAAATGTGTCAGTAGCAGCTTAATAGATGTTCTTACACCATATCATCCTGTCAGTGTCAAAAGAGACGACAGACGGAAACGGAAACAGGACAGCAACGTGTTACTAGTAACAACTCAATAATAATAAACTGCAGTTGCCAGCCATTCTATCAAGTATAGTAGCTACGGCAAGTATCCGAACTATGAAGCATTTTATGAGGGAGGCCTGTGTTCAGCGGTGGACTTAATTAGGCTGTAACGGAAACGGTAACACGATATCTTCGCAAACTATGGACCGATTTTGATCATTTTTTTAATGAAATAGGTTATATTTTAAGAGTAGTTCGGTATAAAGGGGAAAAAATTCCATCCAATCATGGAAAAATAGGGGATGAAGTTACTAATGTAACTGTTATGAAAATATTGAGATTTTAATGTTCCTTACTCTAATCGAAATGGTAAAAAAATGACTTTTAACAAAAATTTAAATCCGACTCAAAGAACTTAAAAGAATGAAATAATTTCACATTATTAATTTGGAGCTTAAATTTCCATTGAATTTAATTATTAATTTTTCTTTATTTATAATTGAATAGTAAGCATTTTGTTAAAAGTAATAAAAATATCTAAAGTCGACTACATTAACTTTGTATAACTACTTTATTCAAAAGTAAGCGTCTCAAGGTAAATCCTGCCAAATATTTGCTAGCAGCATTAGGCTTGGTAGAAGGGCTTGCCAAGAGGCTTGTATCTTTTACGTTATATTGTTTAAACTTAAGCCCGGGTTTTAAGTAACTTTGCTTTGTATGTTTATTGATGTGTTAAAGTTTCAATTAGAAAATTTTTAATTATGGAATAAGGGTGATAAACGAGCACACAACCCATCTGATGATATATGGATACTGTGGCCTATAGACATCTACATCTATTTTTAATTAATAATCAAAACGCAGATGCATTGTCACTCTCAAAGAGTAAGATTAAATGCCTCATTTCCACAAATAAAGGTCTCCGGTTCTAACACAGCAGTATTAAGCTGCTAACCTACGCTGGTATTCTGTGAGAACGTGGTTCAAAATAAAGTTGTTCAAAACGACTATAAATCAATAGCACGCTACAGACTATAAACTATAAATTTCTATCGCGCTATTAAATACGCTATGTTATAGAGCGCTATTTATAAGAAAGCGTGTAGGAGTCCGGAAAGCGCGTTAAGTTTTGCAGCACGCTATATCTCGTAGCACGTTACCAAATATGTCGTACATTGTGTGTATTTATAAGTTTATTGATTGTATTTATAAAAATCAACTTTTTACATACACTATTATATACACTTTTGTATCTATATTTTATTTACATTTAAAAACATTAGTTAGGCTTCTTTTATAGCAGACAACTGTATCCTTAAATCATTTATAAATATACAGTATACACTAACAACAAAAATAAACAACGTCTAACAATAAATTAGGTCGCGTGCGATGAATAGCGTGCTACTAAATCAAATTTGCGTCACACATCCACTTCCAACAGCGCTGCTGCTAGAAATAGTTGCCGCTAGATATTAACACTTAATAGCACTAACTTAAAAGTATATAGCGCCAAAGCGCCTAGCGAAATAGCGCCATGGCAACTACTTACATAACACGCGCTAAGTGTTATGGAGAGATAGCGCGCTATAATATGGCGCTATGCGCTATATTAACCACCGTTAGTTCTAACACTGTTAAGCCGCCCAATTCGTACTACAACCAAAATGTAGCTGCAGTGTGGCTCTACTACGTTAAAAACTACGATGTATTTATTTACAAATAACATAAAAATAAACAATATTGGTCATAAAAAGCCTTACTCTGCACTTGCAAGACTCCTGGTTGCTGTATATTTTGACGTGGTATTGATGTAAAAAAACACCTTCCGTCAATATTCATAACGCTATTAATATTCCTTTTAACCTCTCTAAATAAGGTAAAATGCCTGTGCTAGAAGTGGTTCACGATAGTAGTTTCATGATGGATTCGAACCCATGAATTTTGAGTTTCGCGGTCCGTACCTTTAGGCTGCTGTCACCTTATTTGACATTGGTTTTATTATAGGTTCTTCTTTGAAAAGGTCTTGTGTTTTCGAACCGATGTAGATTATAATATTCTTGAGATGTTTACCGTGTAGTGGCGGTATAAGATCACTACCTCACATCATTCCGTGGGTGTCGTAAGAGGCGAGAGGGAGTCAAATCAGGAGAACGGCAGCAGCACTTTCCTAATAACGACTAAAAATGAAAAACTGTGGTTGCCAACTCACTTGCCAAACGTGGCAACTTTGGCAAATATCCCCCATATGAAGAAATATGTTATGTGGGAGGCATATTGTATTCAGCAGTGAACATTCACAGGGTGTAACGGTATCGGTAACGGGACGTACTTTATGTAGAAATAATGAATGAGGAAAGAGAGAAATGATAGGACAAAGCAAATTTATATGGCAAATGTGAACGGCAGAGGCGGGAAGGGACGGCGTAGAAGAAAGTTAATTGACCAAATTGGCGAAATTTTGAAAATGGGCCACATTAGAAGTACTCTTAACCGACGAGCATGTATGCGTAGATATATGGATATAAAGGAGGCGAAAGAGGTACTTCAGGATCGTGCCAAATTGAAGTCTGTAGTCTCTGTCTACCCCTCTGGGTGACAGGCGTGAGTGTTTATTTATATATGTATGTGTTATCTATACATATATAAAATTAAAGTATGTGTGTGTAATAAAATATGATAAAAAAAATATAATCAAATAAATACCTTTTGTTGAACTGAGGGGATTTTCTGCCATCGGTAATGAATTAAACAAGTCTGAATTAAATAAAAAGTTTTGCTTTTCACTGGTAATTCCTTTGAAGAAATGTTTTTTGATTTCTAGAAACAATCATAAGTAAATAAGAGCAAAACACCCCAAACAATTTTCTAAATCAAAAACTTCTCAGTGTTATTAGTGTGTCAGAAACATACGAAACTGTAAGTGCTTCTGTCAATATTGTACTTGCCTAAAATGTACTTTCTTATGTTTAGGACAAATTCACATAAGCGTTCAATAAGTCTTTGCAAAATTCTCGTTTGCCACCAAACGAGCATAAATATTATCTAATTGTAGATTTATACATGTAGGGCCCAACTGCAGCTTAGCTTGCAGAATAGGGATGAGCTCGAAGTCCACCTGATGGTAAGTAGCTGTTGTTGCCCACAAGCTTTTATTTTTGTAGAATAAGGGTGACAAACGAGCACACAGTCCACCTGGTGGTAAAATGATACTGTGGCCCAAGGACATCTACATTTGTCCTCAATTATGAATCAAAACGCAGATATGTAGTCACCCCTGAGGACTAAGATGGAATGCCTCGTTTCAAGTAAAAAAGGTTCTCCGGATCTCTACACTAACTATACAAAATACAGCAGTATGAAGCTGCTATTTTGCGCTGGAATTATGTGAGAGCGTGTTCCTTCCCAGGTCGAGCAAAACCATTCGTGCTACAACCATAATATAGTTGCATCGTGGCTCTACCACGTAAAAAAAGATCAATCGACATCTTTCCTCCAGTCATATATAATTTTTAAAAGAACTTTACCTGCACAGTGGGATTTTCTCCTGTTTCGTGTAGGCAGTTTACATACATAAATTTAACAAGAACAAACATTCAAATGTTTGCTCAAAGCGGTACCGTTATTATTTCTGAATTTGAGGAATTATTAAAGCTTTTATACCAATTTCCACTATCAGTCGGTCAATTAGGGTTTTGAGCCACATTAAAAAAAGTAAATAAAAACTCTTAATTTTTGACGTAAGAAACTAAAATTCCACCACCATGTTTTTTATATTTGCTGTCTGTTTTATGAAGAATTTGTTACATTTAAAAGATAAACGTTTCATAAAAAAATTAGTCATTTTACGTAATCTTGACAGGTTGTTTGCACTTCGCAGTGCCAGACGATATTATACGTGGTAGAGCCATGCAGCAGCTACATAATGTATAGTTTTTTTTATAGGAGAGGGGGCAAACGAGCGTACGGCTGAGATCTAAGATAGAAACATAATATACAGAAACATAATACACAGGAACGAGATGGCATGGATGGTATCGGAAATTTTGCGGCGATGTGCGTTCATAAAATTTGGCGGGCGGGAATAATCTGAACAATTCCTCAGAGCACTCACCGTGGTTGATGCGAAAGAAAATGTAATGGGATGCAACATTTCTTCGCAGCGCCAGTGAATCAAGCCGATCGGAAAGCACGCGGTAGTCGAGAGGGGGCGGTCAAGTGGAAGGAGCCGGCACTGGGGAACCCCAGCCCAGAGATGGGAACAGTAATCCATCTGAGGCCGAACCTGCGTCTTGTATAGTTGCAGGCGGTATGTCGGCATGAAATACTGTCTCGCTCTACTGAGCAGCTTTTGAGAGGCCAATTTGGCCTTCTCTTCCAAGTGACCACGAAACTGCACGTCACTCAATATGTCGATGCCGAGGATTCCGATACTGGCTGAGGCAACAAGGGAAATGTCTTGAAACTGTGGAGATACGAAAAAGGGATTCTTTTTAACGGTACAACTTTTTCTTCTGAGGATTAAACTGGACTAGATTTAGTCGCCCCAAATCCGAGACTTTATTCAGCAAAGACTCGACTTCAGAAACAAGTTTATCCCGGTACTCGGTGACGTTTGCTCAACAAATATTGGCACGGCCCGTGTATAGAGCATCACCACTGCAGTCATCGGCATAGCAATGAATGTTACTGGCTTGGAACATATAATTGATATGCAGAAGAAACAACGTTTGTGATAGCACGCAGTCATGTGGAACACAAGCATTAATAGGCTTGTAATCAGAGCATTCATCGCCTTCAACGATCTTTATCTCCGGTCTGCAAGAAAGCTAGTGATCCTATTGCATAATTCCTCGTGAAGCCTATAGGAATAGTGCTTCGAAAAAAGCGCTTTGTGCCAAATCCGATCGAAGGCCTTCACAATGTCCAAACTAACAGCCAGTGCTTTTCATTGGACTCTACTGCCTCTGCCCATTTATGAGTCAGGTAGTCCAGAAGATCACCAGCTGGTCAAATCCGACGGAAACCGTATTGGCCGTCACGAATCAGCTGGTGATCTTCAAGCTACCGCTAGAGCTAGGTGTAGCGGTTTATAATGGATTCTATTATTTTAGCGAACAAGGAGGCGATGGCAATAGGCCTGTAGTTAGAAGTATCTGAGTGGTTGCCTTTTTTGAGGTTTGGGTAGACGAAGGCCATCCTTTATAATTTCGGTACTACGCCTAGGAAGTAGGAGTACCGGAAAAAACGCATTAAAACTGTTGCCAACTTAGAAGCACACGTCCTCAGCACAGATGGGGTGCTTCCGTCAGGCCCACTCGACTTGTGGATATCTAGGGAGCACAGTGCTTTGTGAACTGAGCGCTGTATGAACCGCTCATCCGGCAGGGAGCACTCACACCGCGGGATGGTCGATGGTGTGCTCCCCCTGTCATCGACATTCGAGTTGGATGCAAAGAGAGAGCCTACCAGAAATTTTTTTTTATTTTTTTTATTTATTTAACTTCATATACACATTAGATGTATATAGGCGGACTTAATGCCTGAGGCATTATCTACCAGTCTACCTTAGAGTAGTGCAGAGATAAAAGAGGTAGGTGTAATAAGAAGTATGTACAATACATATATACATATACATATATACACATATATAAACTCATACATATATAAGCGTATAAATATATACATAAAATTAAACATATATATATATATACATATATATACATACATACACACACACATATATATTAAATACTGCTAACTACGAACGCTAAGTTGACTCTGCCATTTTATTGACGAGCATTTCTCGCACTTTAGACTTGAACGTAATCCGGTTTTCGGCACTCCTGATTTCGGAAGGCAGAGCGTTCCAAAGAAGAACAGATTGAACAAAGAACGATGATTGAACAAAGTTAGTACTAAAGGGGGGCCCTGTAGCAAAAGGTTATTACTAGAACGGAGAACTCTATCATGATTGGAGCTAAGATATTGAAAATGAGGAGTTAAATAAGATGGAGGATTAGGAGACATCAAGATAGAGTAAAGAGTAGTGAGTGCACGTAGACTACGGCGCTGACGAATGGGTAACCAGTTGAGTTGAGAGCGATAAGTAGACACATGATCATACTTTCGAAGATTAAAAATGAATCGAATGCAGTTATTAAGAAGACGGTCATATTTGTTCAAGAGTTCTGCATTCAGGTCAAAATAACACACATCACCATAGTCAAAAATGGGAAAAATTAAGGTCTGCACAATAATCGTCTTGGTCCTGGACGGGAGAAAGTTCTTCAGGCGGTAGAGAGAACGCAAAATACCTGTCACTTTCTGACAAACATTTGACACTTGAGTTTGCCAGCTCAAGGTGAAGTCAATGTGCAATCCAAGGTCTTTCACGGAATTACTCAGTTCTAAAATAAAACCGCTAAAAATGATCGGTGGTAAAGCTGTGGGATCCAGTTTCTTTATCATCTGTTGGCTACCTATTATTATAGCCTGACATTTGGATGGGTTAACTTTAAGACCAAACTTATCAGACCAGTTCTTTATATACTCTAGGTCCCTATTAAGAGACTCAATTGCTGTAGATATACAGTCGACCTTCGCTTGTGAGTACAACTGCAAGTCATCAGCATACAAATGATACGCACACTGAAGATTTGGGGTAATGAGATTTATAAATATTGAAAATAACAATGGAGATAGAATACCGCCTTGAGGAACACCAGCATGCAAGTCACACCAACTTGATGAGGACTCGTCAATGCGAACTGACTGCTGGCGGCCTCGAATATAAGATGAGAACCACTCCAAAGCCTCAGATGAGATCATAGAAAATGAAAGGATTGATAATAGGATGTCGTGACTGATGGCATTAAAGGCGTTAGAGAAGTCAACCAAAACCAGTACTGTGACTTTAGTTTCCTCCATGCCTGCCCTAATGTCACCAGTGACTTTGAGGAGCGCGGAAACAGTGCTATGACCAGGCCTGAAACCAGACTGTAATGAGCTTAACAGGTTATCCGAGAAGATAAAATGTGATAGCTGTTTGTGTACACAAGCCTCTAGCACCTTTGATAAAAAGGGAAGAATGGATATAGGTCGGAAGTGATTAGGTAAAGAAGGATTAGAAATTTTTGGGAGAGGTATAATGTAAGCTTTACGCCACAGCGACGGAAAAACTCCAGAATCCAGAGAGAAGTTAATTATATGGGAAATAGCAGGGAGGAGATGATCTATAATATTAATAATCATACGGCGACTGATATTGTCACAACCAATAGCATTAGACTTAATGGAGAGTATAACCTTCCTGATCTCATTCGTAGCTATTGGAGAGAAGCAGAAAGGAGCGATATTAGGACGAGATTATGATTAACAGTTTGACACTTGGTTTGGTGATCCAGAGGTGTATGTGAAGAGAAGTGTTGATTGATATCATCCAAACCAATTGTCCTCTGAAACTCAGAATGGGACTTCTTACCAATACCCATGGTTCCAAGGAACTTCCAGATATCTGCGGGGGAAGAGGATATGATGTTGTTAAGAATATATCGGCGTTTTGCGTTGCGTATCATCTGGTTACACCGATTTCTTGCAGTTTTAAAAATGAACCAATTTTCCTCACACCGCTTTTTTCTATATTGCTGAAAGGCTCGATCTCTACGCCTCATCACAACGCGGATCTCTGTTGTCATCCAAGGTGCTGGCAGCCGCTTTAGCTTTACTTTTTTAATAGGAGCATGCATATTATACAGATTAATTAATATGTTATTAAATGCGCTAACTTTTTCATCTACCGTGGGAGCGGCTGTCACTGTGTCCCAGTTAATTTTAGAAGCATCCTGACACAACTTCTCTACATCCATACGGCCAAAACTACGCAAGTGCAGGATTTTAGGCGAGGGCTTAGGAGGTTTCAGGATATAGGAAAGGAAAATGAGATCATGATGGGAGAAACCAGAAGCATAATGTTGACCATGAGTAGAGACAAAGGTGGGGTTTGATGTTAGCATTAAATCGAGCCATGTGTCCTCCCCGTCCGCATTGTGGTGGGTGGCTGGAAATTTTCTTAGAAAGCCTCGACGTGAAGCCAGAATGCACGGGTTCCGAAGGAAGGCGAACTAGTTTCTCGCCAATTCTACCTGTGTGCTCTGGCTTTGTTTTGGCAATAACCCTATTATTTATTTATTTATTTATTTTATTTAACAAGTACACTTACAATACACATAAATATATAACTATACTCTCTGATATGTATATCAATTACAAGTGTACATAACATTCACAGATTGAGTCATTCAATTTTGGGTTAATTTGGAGTACGAATATCATGCAATCAATACAATGCAAATTAGAACTATTCAAATAAATTATGTACTTAAATAAGGAAAATCTAAAGATAAAAAACAGGTTTAATTATTAATTATACATACAGGTTTAATTAATAAAAGAGAAGTATGTATATTTATAATTTAAGTATGAGATATATTATATTGAAGATGTAATTTATATCATGTAATGTTAAAGGACCTAGAGGCGGAATTATATCTGTTTTCATGGCGCTGGTATTTATATCCCAGGAAGTTGATGCGTTAACCCAGGTCCGGCAGCACTTCCGCTTATAGCATGATGTTATTTTACAGGAGCGACTAAACCATGGCTGAGATCTGCCTCCGATGGCCACCACAGTGAAAGGAACAAACTTACTCATAGGTCTAGAGAATATGGTGGCTGCTGCATCAACTGAAACCCAGTAGTTCGGATGCAAGCGCCTGCATCATCAGATCGATGGGCATGTGCATCATATTGATGAAAAATCATTCCAGCGCTCATTTTTCCCCAATATTTATGATTTCTTAAATTTACGCGAACACTACACATTGAATAAAACTATTATTTACGGATTTTATCGCGTTTAATTACTTTAATTTTTTTTTATTATTATCCCGACGTTTCGGGTGCTTTACAGCACCCATGGTCACGGGGGGGACTGAGATGTTTGACATCCCAATTTCATAGTTAGTCCGGATATCTTCAGTTTTTTTTTTAATATTAATTTTTTTTTTCCAATCTACGCAAAACGAGCTTATAGTATCATGAAGTCTTGCAGTGGTATGCTTGGGTTTGGGTTTAATTTTGTTAATTATAGGATCCCAAGCAGATGGTAGCACCCAACCATCTGCTCTATTGAAATTTGGATGTTTTTTAATTTCAAAAGCCTCGCGTATCACCCCTGGTAGGAATCGGTGTTATTTTGCGAGAATTTGTGGTTTATCAAATCTAATGTAATGGTGGGGACGATCTTGAACATGTTCGCAGACTGCAGACTTCCCGGAGCGTCGGTGCTTCACATCAGCTATATGTTCCTTCACGCGGGTTTTTATAGATCTCTTTGTTTGACCTATGTAAGAGAGACCGCATTCACAATCTAGATTGTACACACTTGCATCTTGTAGAGGAATATTTACATTTGATGGATCGTAAAAATTGACTAATCTTCTTCAGCGGCTTGTAGTATGTCTTAATGGACGCTCGCTTCAAGATGTAGCCAATCTTGTCCGTGACTCCTCTGACATATGGTAGTAGAGCAGGCGCGCGCTCGACTGTGGCCGGCTTCACTCGTTCACTGTGACGTAGGCGCGGGACCCAAAGCTTGTTGCATTGCAGTACTTGCTTGACGTGCTGAAGCTCCGCGGCCAGATATTTTCTGTCACAGATCCCTCGTGCTCTCTGAAACAAAGATTTACCCACGGTAGCTAACTGTGAAGGATGATGGTGAGATTCATCATTTAGATATCGGTTGGTATGGGTCTTTTACTATACACAGTGTGACCAATAGTGTTATCAGGATTTCGGATGACTAAAACATCTAGGAAGGCTAAAGAATTATTTGTCTCTAACTCCATTGTGAATTGTATTTTAGAGTTTATGGAGTTAAGGTGGTCTAAAAATGCAGTTACTTTGTCAGATGGTAAAATTGTGATAGTGTCGTCTAGGTACCGGTTGTAGAACCTTGGATTTACAGGAGCAGTAAGAAGGGCTTTCTCCTCAAAGTTCTCCATGAATATGTCGGCGACTATGGGAGAAACAGGTGAGCCCATCGCCACACCATCTACTTGCTTGTAGAACCCCTCCTTCCACAATAGATAGCCAGATGTGAGGCAATGTTCAAGTAGTATTGCATATTCTTGAGGCATGTTATTTTCTTCTAGCTCCCTAGTTACAATTGAGATGCAGTCCACAATAGGTAGGCATGTAAATAGTGACTGAACATCAAAACTGATCATAGTTTCATTGTTAGCGAGATGTAGGTCTTTTATCTCACTCACAAAATGGTACGAATCCTTTGTGTGTGCTCTGGTATGTCCTCTCAGTGGTGATAGTATTTTTGCTAAGTATTGTGCCAGCTTATAAGTTGGTGAATCGATCTGGCTCACTATGGGACGTAGTGGAGCGTTTGGTTTGTGTATCTTCGGTAACCCATACAACCTCGGTGGTTTGGCAAATGATGGTATTAGCGAATTCACGTCGAGATTAAATCTTTCGGAGTATTTTTTTATTAAATCGCTAGTTGTTTTAAGGGTATTAATTGTAGGGTCTGTTTTGACCTTTTTATATGTACTTTCGTCCGATAGAAGTTGTTGTAATTTTAAAATTATATTCCGACGCGTCCATTACTACCGTAGCATTTCCTTTATCCGCACGGAGAATCGTGAGTTCTTGTCTACTCTGTAAGTTATTTAGCACTGTAAATTCGTCTTTGGGAAGGTTTGGTTTCGGCTCTGAACTACGACGTAACAAGGACGAAATATCTTGACGTATGGACTCCAAATCTTCCTTACCGATATTATTCTTAAACAGACAATCCTCAACACTGCAGATAATTTCTTCGTACGGAATTTTTCGCGGAGTTAATGCGAAGTTCATTCCCTTCGCTAATACTTTCATTGTCGGTTCGTCCAGTGTATGTTTTGACAAATTATAGACAGTGCGTTGTTTATAGTTTATGTCTATGGTCAACGGTTTTTTTATTGTTCTGGCGTTGACTTGGAGGTTTTGCATTTGATTTGATCGTTAATTTTTGGTCTTAGTCCCTCCCGTGACCATGGATGCTGTAAAGCACCCGAAACGTCGGGATAATAATAAAAATAAATTAAAGTAATTAAACGCGATAAAATCCGTAAATAATAGTTTTACCCAATATTTATTTTTCAGTTCTTCGTATAGTTTTTTGATTATTGGTGCGTAATCATATCTATTTATTGTGTCTGCTTTAGTAAAATAGTAAATCATTATAATATACCCTCCGCATCACAGAAGATAGATGCTATTATTTTTCTAGCGGATGCAGACACCTTGAATCTCTTGGAATGCGGGAAGACGGTAGTTTACACACCATGTTTTGTTTTTTCTTCTCAAGGTTTAAATGGTGTACTTATAATTCATCTACGGTTACGAATTGAGTGCAAAAATAATCTGGATTATTTTTGCACTCCAAATATTGCTATCAATTTTAAATTTAAATTTAGCTCTTGCTTTCTTTTGGGCGTTTGTTAACATTCTAAGAATTCAACACTTGGCCACTTTTTCCTATGTTAAGACTGAAGTTATAATAAATTAAATTATCCCATACGAAAGCTTCGGAATCTCAGCTAAATAACCGATGATCACACGTCAATATAATTTAACCATTTCTTTGCTTTCTTAGCATTTTATTTCGTAGTGGTCGTTGTTGGCCGTTTGGAGTGATTGTAATTATTGTAGGCGGTTCTGCCGTTTATGGATTCAACATACCAGTATGCTACTGTAGAATAAGACAAAGCTTGTCTGCTAAAGAAGGATGCAATTCTAAAATCTCTTTTGGTAGAAGTTTTTCCCAGCAGATATATTAGATAACCGCACGAAGTTTGAGTTTCACCATTTTGTATACGAATCCAATTGACGACAATTGTAAAGTTTGAAAAAAAAAATTGGATATAGTTTATAATTTAGTTTTTTCTACTAACATATTTTGATAAGGGTCCTGTTCTGAAATCTTATTGATCAGCTATTACAGACTATATGCTACACGTGCCATGGCTGGGCAGTGGCATTGTCATACTTTTGCTGCGCTACTCATTGCAGACATGTTTACTCGTTTCTATAAGATGTTTGTTTTTTTACCTCCGAAAACCCGGAATATAAATAAATTGTTAGTTCACTAACAATTTAATTGCCGGATGGGATCGAGTTACCAGCATATGGTAAAATTTGCGATGCGCGCTTAGCCCCTGAGCTACCACGGCTCTTATCTTCTTTCATTCTATTTTAAGACCTTTATAAATGTAAAAAGATTTTTTACCTCATCAAACGCAATATCAAAGTACCCTAAGTCTTTGACTCTTAACGTTTTTGTATCCTTATCGACTTAATTTGTATGGAAATATAAAAAGGAATTCTGGAGGACTTAAATGGATTTTTTTTCAACATAAAAAGTCTTTAAATGGCAATACAAAATTAATACATATGAATAGTCGAATATCGAAAGTCTGATCATTAGGATCAGACTCAGACGGTCGAAAGGTATTAAACGAATGGGCGACGGAGACCAGAGTAGACAAGTGTTATATGAAAAGTTCATAAAGATCATGTAAGTTCATATAATCCTAGCATCGAATTTAGGGATTATATAATTTAAAAGAGTGTGCTTTACAGACAAATATTTGCATTTGGGCCACAAAATTAATAAGGCTTCTATTAAAACTAAAATGATTTGGAGTATAATTAAAAGTGACACTGGTCAGGTCAACTCTCCCTATTCAAACTACCAGCTAAGTTTTAACACAAATTAACTAAATCAGACCAGGACATTGCAATGTCTTTTGAGAAATATTTTACCGATATTCCGATCTTAACTACTAAGTCACATTCTTCTACCGTCGCCGAATCATTATTTAAACAAAATTTAAATGCGTGTACAAATAAATAATCTTACATTTCATATACATATATTGTAAAATATTTGAAAATGATTTATATGAGGAAACTGCAGATCTGTGTGGAATTTACGTTAAAGTAATTGCTTCTGTATTAAATACAATCGCACCTCAACTTGCTACTAGTTTTAGCATTAAGATACTTATATGGAATAAAGTGTGTTTCCTGATTTAACATTTAGCATAATAAAGTAATATCTTTACTTTAATCTGGTATATGTACATTGATTTGACCCCTTTTTGACCTATTTTTGTGCTGCCAACCCTTAGTAAATATTTTAAAAGATATTCTCAATCAAATGTTAATTTTTAAAATTCCGCTATGACAATCAATAATTTTAAAAAATCGGGAAGTTGTTGGTTTCACCACAGTTCTCGAAAATCGGGGTTTCATGATATCTAGACGTTTTAAGATCCCAGGAATCTATTCTGACTATTCCTACGAGGATATCACTATGTCTGTATGCGTGCGTGTGTGCGTGTGTGCGTGCGTGCGTGCATGCGCACTTAGTCACTTTCGAAAGGGTTTCACCAAACTTAGAAGTATAAAAGTAAAAATAATTATATTAATGATTTCTTATATTTACGCGAACATTGCACATGATTAAAACTACTTTTACGGATTTTATCGCGTTTATTTTTACTTTTTATTTTTTTAATTCCCGACGTTTCGGGCGCTTTCCAGCACCCATGGTCACGGGGGACTGAGATGACTGATGTCCCGATGTCATTGTTAAAACCGGAGTACCTTCAGCTTTTTTAATTATTGTTTATGGTCCGATCTATGCAAAATAAACTGACTATGTCCTGAGGTCTTGCAGTGGTATGCTTGGGTTTAGTTTTAATTTTATTGATTATAGGATCCCAAGCAGGTGGTAGTACCCAGCCTCCTTCTCTATTGAAATTAGGATGTTTTTTAATTTCAATAGCCTCACGTATCATCCTTGGTAGGAATCGGTGTATATGTTCTTTTTACGCGGGTCCTAATTGACCCGCGTAAAAGAACATATAGCTGATGTGAAGCATCAACGTTCCGGGAAGTCTGCAGTTTGTGATCATATCCTAGATGGCCCCAACCATTACATCAGATTTGATAGACCACAAATCCTCGCGAAAGAACACCGATTCCTACCAAGGATGATACGTGAGGCTATGGAAATTAAAAAACATCCTAATTTCAATAGAGAAGGAGGCTGGGTACTTACCACCTGCTTGGGATCCTATGATCAATAAAATTAAAACTAAACCCAAGCATACCACTGCAAGACCTCAGGACATAGTCAGTTCATTTTGCATAGATCGGACCATAAACAATAATTAAAAAAGCTGAAGGTACTCCGGGTTTAACAATGACATCGGGACATCAGTCATCTCAGTCCCCCGTGACCATGGGTGCTGGAAAGCGCCGGAAACGTCGGGAATTAAAAAATAAAAAGTAAAAAATAAACGAGATAAAATCAGTAAAAGTAGTTTTAATCAAATAATTATATTTTTTACCGTTAGCGATTAGACGTTTGCAACAAGCAATATTGATTAATCATTGCCTTACAACAAATTTTTAAAGCTCATATTTTCTCAACTGAAATAAAATTGTATGGGAATATGAACAACGATCCTGACCGTCGTAAATGAAACTTTCTTTTGTAACAAAAATCGCTCGATGGTGATACTCGATCAGAGATCAGAACATTTAATTAAAATACGACAAGAGTATTCGAAAATGCAAAGCCAATTACCGGAATGGGCATGGCATCTTCTTTATTATAACTCAATATTAACAAAAACTAATGTAGGTAACAAACCACTATGTTTTATTTGAGGTCAATATCGATATACCTACGTATCTATCGATATAATATCGATATATGGAATTAAATTCCATTATTACTTTTTTGTTTTCAAGTTTAATGTTTGGTTTCATTCTATTACCTGATGTATCAGTATAAATTAATAACTAGAAAATTTACGGCGAACATAATGCCTGTTTTATATCTTATTTCGGTGAAAAATATTATCATTATCAACACAACGCAGTTGCTGACTTATTCCACCGACACCCATTTACCGCATAGCAAGCAAAAAAAACTACAACCACAAAGTTTGGTATATGTATATTACTTATAGAATTAAATAAAGCGTGTTAAATTTATGGATTAGTAAGCTGAAGTGGCCATGAGCCTGCAATATGTAACTTGAAGAAACGACGGGGAATAAAGATTCTCTAGTTGCAATATTGTACTGATAGGCGAAGTGTAAGGTTATCCCCCGCTAGATGGAGTGATAACCTAGTAAAACAGACAGAAAGTCGATGAATGTAGGTGGTCCTGAACCGTGCTTTGTGGAATTCTTTGGGGCTAAGTCTAAGGGCGGATTCGACCAAACGAGAGTAAATTTTATTCTTAGAATAAATTGCTATTTAATCGAGAGTAAGCTCAATTTGCATTCTACCAATAATTATCCCATGGCTAAAGTCACTACACGAGAGTATACTTTATACGGCCGATTTTGGTGGAGTAAAATGTTAGGTTATGTACATTTATCTTGTCAAAAATCATTAGTCCGTGTTGATATTCCTTGTTTTTATGTGGTTTTAAATCAAAAGCTCGCCAAAATGGAAAGGTTGAGAAATATAATCGAAGAATCTGATAGCGACGATGATTATGTGCCAAGGCGTCCAAGGTGGATAAAGGAAAGAGCTAATCACTTCGAAGATTATGATGACAAAGACTTCGCTGTTAGATTTCGTCTATCCAAGGAGGCCACTCTTTGTTTGCTAACTAAAATTGAGCATAAGTTGGAATATTCGTCAAACCGGTGAGTAAGTACATTGTCTGGTACTTACCTATAAATAATGTAGCTACCTGTTTAGCACAGTGTCCGTCCACCTACTTGTTTATAAACTTTATCATTAAAACAATATTCAAAATGGCTGGTGGTCTACCTCCAGAATGTTCGACCCATTCTTAAGCCAGTTTGTGACTGCAGTGGCCTTGATTCTAACATAATCAATTTTATTTTACAGAAATTTCTCCATATCACCGATAAATCAGTTGTTAGCAACTTTGAGGTTCTATGCAACTAATTCTACGCAGATGAGTATTGGTGACTATGAAGGTATGAGTACCACCACTGCAAACAAAATTGTACATCAAGTGACTGCTGCAATAGCCTCCCTACACAAAGACTTTATAAAATTTCCTGAAACAAATTCTGAAATAAGGAAAGTACAAGAAGACTTTTATCAGATAGCTCGCTTTCCAAGAGTAATCGGTGCAATGGATTGCACACATATTCGAATTGCCTCTGTTCCGTTACGGTTACAAGTAGGTGGTGAACAAGCCGAATTATTCCGTAATAGAAAAGGATATTTCTCTATAAATGTGCAGACAATCTGCAATGCTAATCTTGAGATTATAGATATAGTAGCTAGATGGCCTGGATCATCTCATGATATCAACATATTTAACAATAGTTACAGGAAAGCACAATTTGAATATGGTACATATGGTAATGCAGTATTGGTAGTAGATGGGGGATATGCATCAAACTCATACATGATGCCTCCTTTAGAGAATCCCAGTGGACCAGTGGAACAGCTCTACAATAAATCACAAATCAGGACACGAAATCCTGTGGAACGCAGCTATGGATTATGGAAGAGGCGCTTTCCTGTGCTTGCATTTGGAATGCGTATAAAACTGGAAAGAATTCTGAATGTTATCATCGCTACAGCTGTTTTGCACAACATTTTGAGACGTCGAGGAGAACAAGTACCCCCAGATGATCCAGAAATTATCCCCCCTGCCCCCTGGAATGAAATTATAAATGATGGACAGATACCCTCTGTTGTGGATGCAGGATCTACCCGAGAATATAGGGCACGAGATGCACTAATATCAGATTACTTTCAAAATTTATTGTGAAAAGTTTTTTGTTACTATTGGTTTTACAAGTTTGAATTATGGGTGTTTTTTTGTTACTAACATGTGTCCGTTATTTTAGCCCGGCCACCATTGAAACCAAACTTTGTGGTGTGAAAGACTGACTATCTTGAGACAGTTATAGGCAGTTTTTATACAGTTTATCACACCGGCAAAATTATGGGTTTTGAAGGTGGGTAAGCCAAAGGAACGGACACTATAATGATTTCTTATATTTACGCGAACACTACACATGATTAAAACTGCTTTTACGGATTTTATCGCGTTTATTTTTACATTTTATTTTTAATTCCCGACGTTTCGGGCGCTTTCCAGCACCCATGGTCACGGGGGACTGAGATGACGGACACTACTAACATAGTATGTAAGTTTATTGTTACCAAAAAAATAAATGTTATTAAAAGCTATAAATACAAACTAATCATGGCATGTTTTATATTATTATTAAATTATTTGAATCATTTGGTTTTAGCGACGCATACACACACCCACAGTCATTGATATTTATCAAATAGGAAATTAGGTACATTATTAGTAGTATATAAGGTAGGAAATTAATTATTACATTTCTTCTGAATTTTCCTTGTTCTCTTCTTGATATTCACTCTGTTTTTGTCTTAACTCCAACAATAATAGCTCGGTTTTAATTTTTTCCTGTTTTAAAATTTCTTTTTTAATATCAAGTTCTATTTGCGCAATTAGTTTTTTTTGGTCTGCCTCTTCCGCAGCTATATTTTTTTGCAAATTTATTGCTTCAATTTTATTCATGTGGAGCATTTCTAGCGAATTTGTTGTGGAATTATGTTCAGGTCTTCTCCTTGATATCCCACTTCTTTTGTCACTAGATGTTTTCAGTGAGGCAGATACAGGAGTCCTTAGTAACTGAGGACTATAATCACCCCAATCCTGCTGTACAGAAAATGGAGTCCATGGATCCTAAAAGGAAATAAGTAAAATATTTAATTATCATCAGCATCACACACACATATCTTTAGCCTATGGTCCACTGCTAGACAGGCTTTAGGCTAAATCATCATCATCATATCGTGTGGGACTATAGTAGATAGTAGGCCTCTGACATGGTTGTGTAACGTAACGCATAAAACAACCATAAAGTTCTGAGACCATTTCAATAGGTTACAAATTTTATCAAAATTAGTTCAGCTGGGTCATTAGCAGGTCGTCCCATTTGCAACTCGTTCCACTTAAGAATCTTGTCCCATTTGCAACTCGTCCCATCAATATAGAACATAAAACAACCATAAAGTCCTGAGACCAGATCAACTTGTTACAAATTTTATTAAAATTAGTTCAGCTGGTTAGGCATAAAATGTCACCAACAGATAGTAAAATTGATATGAATTCAAAATAAAATTGATATTTTTTATATGGATTTCAAAACCAAGCACAATATAAATCAACTGTAAATCATTTCCAAAATCAAATAATTATTATAATTTGTATTACTTTGATTTCCTAATTTTGATTTCATTAAAAATGGTTAAATATTCTGCAATATACAGCTGAACTGATTTTTGTAAATTTTGTAACAAGTTGAACTGGTCTCAGGACTTAACGGTTATTTTATGTTCTATGTTGATGGGACGAGTTGCGAATGGGTCGACCTGCTAACAACCCTTTGTGGGCAATGCTTGAATGTAACTAACTTATAAACTGACTACCTTAGGTGTTTGTGTTTCACATCCCGACATGGTCACATCATCCATTGGAAGCTCTGAGTTATCTGTAAGAATAGATAATATAAATTTTGATTTGTAATTTGCCAACTATTTTAGAATAATGAGAATTTGTGGAAACAACATTCGTTCAAAATCAGTAAATATTAATATTAGGAAAATGCTAAAGTGCTATGATTGCATCTTACAATATATTATTCTCGTATAATGTAAATACACCAAAAAAATTCCACTAACCTTCGATTATTATTTGGGGAGATTGCGGTATATCCACATATTGCACAGGAGTAATTGTTGCTTTTTGGCCACCCTCCTCATATTGGGTGGGAACGGCCGGAAGAATTGCATCACTATCATAAGGATTATATAAGCCTAATACACTTGTGGATATAAGGCTCAATATCTGCTTAGTACAGGGATCCTCTTTCTTAGGTAAAGCTGATCCACCACCTAAAATAAATAAAGTATATATTATATTGAAGGACCTACATTAAACAAAATATATATAATACATAATACTTCATAATTTTGAACCTACCTGTCTTAAGGATAGCCATTCTTGTATTTGCAGCCTCTTTTTTTGCAGCTTTTTTCATGGCTTCCCATTGTGCTTTTAAATTTTCAGCCAGTCGAGGTATCAGGGCAGTTTGCGAGTTATATTCTTGCATAATGATTTTCCACTCTTCGGATTTTTGTCGTAAAGTCGTGCCATCGGTTTTTTTGTTTTCTATAATAGGGAAATGTTTCGCTACCAACTCAACCAACAGGCTCTTCTCTGATGCCATCCAGTTTGCGCTTCTTTTTCTTTTCGGTGCAGACATCGTGCACGGTAACCAACTCCGCCAAATAAATCAAATTCTATTTAAAAATCGCTTTGACTTGTCAAAGAAAAGAAAATACACAGAAAACAAACATAAACATACGCTCGCTTTGATTGAGGTTAGAAAATAGTGACAGTCACAGAGGGTGACAGTGAAGTGACGTTTTAAATCTGCCAAATATAGTAGTACATTTCTCAAGTGTAGTACTACGTACAGAAACAATATTTCTTTGCATTATATATTAGGTTATTTCATTCGTAAATCCTATTCACTGCCATAGACAACCAAAGAGTTACTATACAAGAATAATTTTAATCTAGGTATAGTTTGGTAGAACGTAAACGAAATTATCCTTGTGTTAATATTGAGAGTAAAATTATCCCTGGTATAGTTACTCGCGTATAAGTTCGAGTTTGGTCGAATCCACCCTAAGTCTAAGTAAGTTAAGCCTACGTTTAGTGTAGAGAACCAGAGATTCTGTTAATGGAATCCCGGCATTCCATCTTCGCCCTCAGGGATGACAACGCATCTGCATTTTGATTCTTAATATTGGATATATGTAGATGTATATTGGCGATAGCATCCACTTATCATCAGGTAGACTGTGTGCTCGTTTGTCATCCTAATTTTATAAAAATCCCTCTGAAGCCTCTTATTATTTCCACGAGATGATATTATGGAATAGTGGATTTGCTAACATCCTCATTTCATGGCCAGTTTCTCTCTAAAATTAATTTAAATATAAAAGTCACAGCTTCTTTTCATCATGTGTCACCTTTTCTCAATCTTGCTTTTTTATTTCATTTTATCTTTACAAAACTGTACTAACACTCACAGTTCACCTGATAGATAGGGTAAGTGGTTACTGTAGTTCATAGACGTATGTAACCAACTTCAAACTAAGAAAGTTACAGGTGCATTGACACATCTGAGGATTAACCTGCGGGGAAGAAGTAAAAATAAACAAACACAACTTCACATTAATTATAGTATTAGTAGCGACATAGAAATTAATGACTGAAACTACAAACAAAGGATATTATAACTCAATAATTGTTATAGATGAAAATTTAAACTCCTGTGTACTGATTGAACCAGAGCAGTTAGATGAAATCTATACGCTACAATAAACTCAGTGACAAAGTTTAATAATGATCTGTTACTAATAAAGGTTCAGAGAATTATTAGAAGTCATTTGTTAACAATTGAAAACTAGAATTCATTGTTAACCATAGTATAAATTTCTGTCACTATCGTCAATTTTAATCAGCGTGTGCTTGGTAACAAAGAATTTAAGTAGTCTTAATTTAATACAACAAATAGTTCTTATAAAAGTTACAGATAAATAATAATTATCTTACGGATATAAACAACAAATATATTATAATATTGTTACGAGCTTGAGGTTCGTGACAATAAAAATTGCCGATAAGATTACCTAAATTAACACTTTAATTTACTTTACACAAATTAAAACTTAAAACACTAATGATTAAACACACTAATTCACTTAATTCCGCTCCGAAGCTTCGCTTGTGTCGCCGAGTTCAACTCTACTTCGATCGCATCTTGCAGCGCCTATATATTTAAATTAGCAAAGAAATATCCAGAATGTTCAAGTAAACACGCGCAAGGTACCGAGAGTTCGAGTTTCGACTAGGCGCTGTCGGTTGAGTGATTTGTGATGTCATTTTCTCAATGCTCCCCTCGCTCTCGTTCCTGACACTAGATGGCGCTAGTGTATCGTCGACTTGAGCGCGTAACACTGCCCCCTCCCTAAGATATGCTCGTCCCGAGCATTATCGGCCCATAATAACGCGCCAAGCGATTCACATGGACGATCTTAGGAGTCCCTCTTGCGCCTTTCTGTAACGGCTCCGCAATGTCAAGGGCTGTTCTATCCCGTGGTGCACCAACATTGTACAATTTCGGTGCTCCTCTACTACGTGTCTGAGGTCCCCGCACGGCCGCACAACTTGTACATGTACGACACCAATCCTCGACATCGTCACGATAATGGACCCAGTAAAACTGTTCTCGGACCTTCAGTAGAGTTCGTTTAACTCCCAGATGGACTCTTGAACGACCATTATGGCACAGCTGTAGAACATTTGGCGGTAGGCGTGAAATAAAGTGCACATTGCTCTAAGTAACAAAATAGTTTTTTATTGATATTTTAAGTAATATACAGTGTCCTAGTTTACAGTTTTTACTATTTTTTTGTGTATTTAATTACATACTTTGTGGGTTTAACTCCCCCTTAATGGGTAAACTGTGATAAAGTTACATCACCCTACCACCGGTAACTTTCAACTCTCACAACACGCCAGAAGAAAAGTTTTCAAGAAAATGTCCACTATTGCCGAGTTAGCAAATATCCAAAAGGCTGCGTTAACTTCTCTCAATCAACGTATGGCGGAATTTGAAGCACTTATAAAAAAAATCTGCCACCACGGCTCCTGACATGAAATCTCTCTCAAGCGACTTTCAAGCGTTTAAGGATAATGTTTGGCAAATCATGTCACTACTACACCAGAAGATCAATGAGGTTAGTCAAACTGTTGACAATATTGAGATGCGGCATCGGAGAAAATATTTGCTGCTAAATGGAGTTCCGGAATCATCTGATGAAAACATCTTAAATAAAGTTGTAACTGTCCTGCAGGATAAGCTTCAACCACAGGAATTTTCTTCAAGCTCCATTACGGCTTGCCATCGTCTAGGTGCAGTATCGGAAGCTCGTGTAAGACCAGTTCTGATTCGGTTTAGTGATCACTCCATTAAGTCAACCATTTGGGCCAAAAAGACTATGTTAAAAGGCACTTCATATGTGCTGTCCGAGTTTCTTACACGTCAGCGTCAAGGCTTATTCATTGCTGCACGTAAGCACTTTGGTATTAGACAAGTTTGGTCACTCGATGGTAATATACACGTTAAGTTGCCTTGTGGTAAGCGCCATCGGCTGACGGACACCAAGGACCTCGATGAGCTCATTACACAGTATGAACTGCCTGCTGCATCGGATCGACCATCTGATTCTACGATGAAGAAAGTGTCACCAAATGTTAACAGTGGTAGTGCACCAAAGTCGACGGTGAGGTCCAAGCGCATAATTCGCAACAAATAACTCTCACCGTCTTCGCTTTATTCTCATGTTGGATTTAATTTGTAAGCCGTCATGTATATTTGTTATTTGCCTTATTATTATTGATAACAACTGGGTATATTTGCTACGATACTGTAATAATGGTAGTTTAATAACTTTTTGTTTTGTTTTGTTTACCTACATATTAAGTAATATTTTTTATTTTATTTTTTTATTAACTGGCTTTATGGCTCTGGGTTCTAGCCATTCTAAGCCTAAGTTACATTTTGCTGAACTAAGGCCATAGATAACATTATAACTATAGTATAATAACAGACATTTTAACAGATGTCCGATGACATAGACAGATGGTTATGTTGTTGGCTTCGGTTGCATGGCCTTTTGCCATACTAATTACATTAGCATTACTATTGACGGAATATGTACACAAGTTATATTTGATTCAACTTTATTTTAGTTATATGTAATAATCTATCCTAATTACTCATTACTTTGTTTTTTATTATATTTTCTTTAGTTGTTTACTTTTAAATGCCTCGTTCGTTTATTGATTTTCTTTTTCTTTTTCTATATTGTTTTCTTTGACTTTCCTGGTGTTATTTTTAAGATTGTAAACAGTTAGCCGGAGGGTGATGTATGGAGATATACATCTATATTTAGTCATTTTTTGTTATATTCAGTTATATTTATTTGATATAATTTTATTATTTTTAATACTTATTTATATTTAGTATTATTTTATTATATAATATTATTTATTTTATTATTTTAAGTAATTTTGTTTAATGTCTGATGATGAATCTTTTTATTCCGCTTGCAACAGCTCCTCTTCCCTTTCACTTGTTGATGCTTCGGATGAGCCCGCCACGCTACGTACGCTAATATTCGACGAATCTCAAAAATTGTTAAACTGTTTTCACATTTGTCATTTAAATGCACAAAGTATTCCTCAACATCATACGGAGCTCCTGGATACTTTCTCTTCTAGTGCAATTCATGCTATACTCATATCCGAAAGCTGGCTCAAGCCTGAACTCTCTTCCACGTCTTATAGTCTTCCAGGTTATATTTTACTCCGTAATGACCGCACTGGTAAAAGAGGCGGAGGTGTTGCTATCTATCTGCGTAGTAATTTACCTTATAAAATATTAAACACATCTCCGGCTCTCTATTCCGGTTCAATGGAATACATTTTTGTTGAAGTTAATGTCAAGAGTGTTAAAGTGTTTCTTGGAGTTGTCTACTGTCCACCTCAAGTGGACTATTTCTCCGATTTGGAAGTAAATTTATTGCCTTACAGTTCTGCCTACACACATCACATTATCATGGGAGACTTTAACACCGACCTATCTGGGGTTTCTCTTAAATCTTCGAAACTAAGGTCGACCATGTTGTCGCATAATTTCACTATTTTGCCTCTAAATGCAACACATCACAACTTCCACTCTGCTGACACCTGGATTGACCTTATTGCCGTCTCCTCCGTTGATCACGTTGTAAATTATAGACAATTCCCTGCTTCTGGATTTTCACGGCATGACCTGCTTTATTTGTCATATAAATTAAAGTCCCCCAAGCCTTTACCTGTGTCCATCTCTATTCGTAGTCTTGCTAGAATAGATATGGACAAGCTTAAATGTGATGCAGATGCTATTAACTGGTCATCTGTATATACTGCTTCTACAGTTGATGAAAAAGTCGACTTCTTTAACAGGAACATATTAGGACTGTACAATAAACATGCTCCTAAGCGTGTTGTTCGACTGAAGCGTCCTCCTGTTCCATGGATCACGGTTGGGGTAAGATTGGCTATGGCTAAACGCAATAGAACTTTCCGTGCTTTCAAGAAGAATCGCACTGAGGTAAAGTGGCAAGCATATAAAGCAGCAAGAAATCGATGCAATCAGATGGTGAGAGCTGCTAAACGCCGATATATCCACGAACAACTACTTAATTCATCTTCGGGTGATATATGGAAGTTTCTGAATACGCTTGGATATGGAAAAACGCAATTTGACTATAATAGCGTCACCTTTTCTCCTGACGATTTTAATCGTCATTTTCTGTCTTCTCAAATAGTTTCTGATGCTTCTAGAGCTAATTCCATCTCTTTTATATCTTCCATGCCTCCTTACTCTCATGAAACTTTTACTTTTACTCCTGTAGACGAAGACGAGGTACGCAAAGCACTTTCCTCTATTAAATCGAAAGCCGTTGGATGTGATGACGTGAGTAGGGTAATGGTTTTGTACGTGCTGGATTCTGTTTTACCCGTGATAACTCATATAATTAACTTTTCGCTGATGAATGGTGCTTTTCCAACTCTCTGGCGTAAAGCCTTTATTATTCCCATCCCAAAAGCTACTGAATGCAGCTCTTTATCTAATTTCAGACCAATTTCTATTCTGCCTTTTCTTTCTAAGGTTCTGGAAGCTGTCGCTCATAAACAGATTTCTGCTTTTGTTTTCTCAATGAATATTCTTTCCCCTTGTCAGTCTGGTTTCCGCCCGGGTCATTCTACTACTACTGCTCTTCTCAAGGTTACGGAAGATATTCGTGAGGGGATGGAAAAATCAAAACTCACCGTTCTCATCTTAATTGATTTTTCTAATGCATTTAACTCTGTCGATCATGGTATCCTGTTAGCTCTTCTTTCTCATTTGAATATCTCGTCTTCAGCTCAGGAATGGTTCTCAACATATCTTCGGGGGCGCCAACAGGCTGTGCGTACTGGTCATATACTATCTGACTGGCGTGATGTGTCAGTTGGCGTCCCTCAAGGCGGTATTATCTCTCCTCTTCTGTTTTCCATTTTTATAAATCTCATCACACTAAATCTCAAGAGCTCTTACCATTTGTATGCTGATGATCTGCAGTTATACGCGCAAGTGGAGCCTTCAAATATCCTAAGTGCTATTTCACTGTTAAATGATGATTTAAAATATATCTCAGAATGGTCTACTGTGTATGGCATAAACGTGAACCCGTCTAAATGCCAATCGATAATCTTAGGTAGCTCAAGATTATTATCTAAACTGGATATTGCCACCCTACCATCAATTATGTTTAATAATAATGTCATACCATTCTCTACTAGCGTAAAGAACCTTGGTCTGTACATCGATGGTTGCTTAACATGGAACAAACATATACAGGAGGTGAGTCGCAAAACTACTGGAACTTTGCGATCTCTATATCGATTTAAAAACTTTCTTCCCACCAATACCAAGATTTTACTTGTCCAATCACTTATTGTACCGATTATTGATTATGTCGATGTGTGTTGCTCAGACCTGTCTCAACTTCATCTTAATACATTGGATCGTCTGCTAAACAACTGCATCAGATACATTTATGGTCTTCGTAAATACGACCATGTATCTTCCTTTCGTACACAGTTAAACTGGTTGCCTATCCGTCAGCGCAGATATGTTAGAATACTCTGCACCCTTTTCTCAATTTTGAACGATCCATGTGCTCCCGAGTATCTGAAATCTAAATTTCAATACATGGGAGATTCTCATAATTTTTCTCTCCGTTCCTCGGCCAATCTTAAGTTACTCACTCCTTTACACCGTACTGGTTATTTATCTCACTCTTTCGCCCTCGTGGCCATCAGACTCTGGAACGACATCCCTCTTGACATTAAAAAAGCTCCCAACAAATTCGTCTTTAAAAATCAAGTCCGTAAGTATATGATTAAATCGTTTCAAGTTTGAATTGACTAAGCGCTCTTTTTTCGTATATATTTCATATTTGTTCTGACATATATAATATTTATACGAACCTATTGTGTATGTATATATATATATATATATAGATATATATATTATGTATTTATGTGTATACAGTGTATGTATGTATGAATGTAAGTATATA
The DNA here is from genome assembly GCA_907164705.1 of Parnassius apollo. Taxonomy (NCBI): domain Eukaryota; kingdom Metazoa; phylum Arthropoda; class Insecta; order Lepidoptera; family Papilionidae; genus Parnassius; species Parnassius apollo. The sequence goes on along the minus strand of CAJQZP010001160.1, from coordinate 830,021 downwards.
TATTCTATTATATATTATATATGTATATATATATATGTATGTATATAATATCTATGTATTGCTTATTACATATATTATTATTTCTTTTATCCTCTCTATTTGATTATTGCTGCACCGCCTCCATAATGTCTATCTCTGTTTAGCCTAATGGTTGACTGGGAGAGAATGCCCTATGGCATTAAGTCCGCCATATGTACTTTTTTTGTGCATGAAAGTATAAATAAATAAATAAATAAATAAACATTCGGCACTTTAGCTTTAGGGACAACCATTTGCAAACGACAGCTGTCCCTTCGACCATTGTCCCATTTACGGCACAGGACTCCATCCTGAATCAGCAAGCTGTCCCATTGGGCCCAATAGCTTTTCGTGGTTGAACTCATCGCTGAGACGTCCCTCCACTTAGGCTTGGTAGCACGGGCCTTCATCCTTCCCAGAATCGGCTTGATGTCCGGATCTTCCTGCTGTGCATATCGTAGGCTGTCCTTCCACCCGTTGCTGAGGTGGTCTGTTCTGAGCATCCTCACGGATACCACTTCCTTACTCTCTTGCCTACTACAATGGTTGCAATCTTCAGGACAAGGTCTTCTTGTCAATGCATCTGCGTTACCGTGAGATTTCCCGCTGCAGTGTCTGATAGTAAAGTCGTATTCCTGCTGCTGCTGGGCGGTGCTGTTAGCCGCACTTCCTTTCTGAGACCGTTCACCTTCCCTTCCTAGGGTGTGCTTAGGGCAGCTGGACCGAAGATGGCCCCTTTCCCCACAGCCATAGCACCTAGGGCTGTATCTTTTATTGTGGTCGCGAACCGTAACTGCTGTATCCTCCCTAGCGTGAGGTGAACGATGATCCTGTCGCCGCCAGGCAGTGTCGTTAGCTACACTACCCTCTCGAGATCGATCAACTCTCCTTTCCACGGTTCGCTTAGGGCAGCTGATTCGAAGATGGCCCTTTTCCCCACAGCCATAGCACCTTGGGCTGTATCCTTTGTTATGGTAGCGAACTGTAGCTGCTCGCAACCTCCCTGACGCGATGGGAACGATGATCCTGCCGCACGGCTTCCACTTCCAGTGCATGGGCCAAGGTGTCCTTAAGCGTCTCGTGGTTCCCGAGCCTCACAGCAGCTCTGACTTCCAGGTCGCGGATGCCGTCGATGAATGTCTGCACCAGGTTCCCTTCAATGAGCACAGGTACAGACCGGTAAGCTTTTCGCACCAGCTTCACCACCTCTAGAGCCCACTGCTGCAGGTTTTCGTTGATGCGCTGCACACGATCTTTAAGCTGCGCACGAAAGACGTGTTCCAGGTGAGCGTCGCCATATCTCGCCTTCAATGCCTCAAGGAGTTGCTCATAAGTCACTTCCTCACCGAGAGCTTCCAGAACTGTTAAGGCCTGGTCGCGCAGGCCTAGTGTGAGAGCATTCATGGCCTGACTTTTATTCCAGCCGTTCGCCTTCATAACAGCCTCGAACTGGATTTTGTAGGCTGACCAGGAAGAGGTACCGTCGAACGGTGGCACCTTGAACCCACGTAGCGAAGGTGTTGTAGCTACTACGGGAGCTGTAGCTCCATCTCCAAGTTTGAGTTCGTCCAGTGATTTCTTCATGTCAGCCATTACGTTGTCAACCCGATTGTTTACTTGGTTGATTCGGGTTTCAGCTTTCTCGATTCGGTTTTCAGCTTCCGACAGGCGGTTGTCATGGTGAGCAACCCTATCCTTCACCTCATTTATCTCCTTCCCGAAGGTAGCGTGAAGGTCCTTCATGAGGAGCATCTGTTCCTCCTGTCGGCGGGCCTGTTCCTCGTGTCGGCGGGCTTGTTCCTCCTGCTGCTCTTTCAACTGACTGGCCTGTTCCTCTTGTCCGCGCTTCAGCTGCTCTTCGAACCGACGAGCCTGTTCCTCCTGTCGGCGGGCCTGCTCCTGCAGCATCACCATCTGCAATATAATAATAAAAAGGGCGCCCAAATCAGGTGCTGCAGATGCAGGAGCTACTGACGGACCGGCCTCCGTTGCCGGCCGCTGGCCCTCCGACGTCTGCGGCGTTGCACCACCAAATCTTCGTTGGTCCGTCTCCTGCTGGCGTTGACTTCGGGTACGGACACCCTCCGTTTCCTCCTTAGGTAAAATCGGCATTATTTTATCCCACTTCTGACACCAATTGTTACGAGCTTGAGGTTCGTGACAATAAAAATTACCGATAAAATTACCTAAATTAATACTTTAATTTACTTTACACAAATTAAAACTTAAAACACTAATGATTAAACACACTAATTTACTTAATTCCGCTCCGAAGCTTCGCTTGTGTCGCCGAGTTCAACTCTACTTCGATCGCATCTTGCAGCGCCTATATATTTAAATTAGCAAAGAAATATCCAGAATGTTCAAGTAAACACGCGCAAGGTACCGAGCGTTCGAGTTTCGACTAGGCGCTGTCGGTTGAGTGATTTGTGATGTCATTTTCTCAATGCTCCCCCTCGCTCTCGTTCCTGACACTAGATGGCGCTAGTGTATCGTCGACTTGAGCGCGTAACAATATTATATTTAATATAATAAGGGGAAAGGACTAAGCGTAAGTGACACATAGTCCACCTGATGAAGATGCGTTATAACCCTTAAAACTAAGATATAATGCATAGTTTCTAGTGAAGAAGGTTTATATTACACATAGTCATTACAGCCCTTCACAAGTACGGTCCTGAGCCACCTGTACATCGATTTAGTATATGTCTTACCAGGTCATCACTCCATCTAGTGGCTTTAAACTTCGACCGCCACTCGAGAATCTGTTTTCCTCATTGGTTGTCGCTTCTTCGAGCTATATGGCTCGCCCCATGCAACTTCAGCTTACAAATCCGTTGAGCTACTTCGTTCGCTCTGGTTCTACCGAAAATATCCCCATTTATGAGTTTATCACTCAGAGAAACCCCAAGCATATCCCTCTCCATAGCTCGCTGAGTGACCTTGAGCTTCCTCATACGACCATCAGTGAAAGACCATGTCTCAGATCCATAATTCATCACTAGCAACACCTACTGGTTGTATAATCTCGTACAAGTTTTGAGATAAACCGTAAGAAAAGATGTGTTGTGATTTCGTGAACGCTGCTCAGCCGAGATGAATCTGTCAATTGACATCTCTATCGAATCTAGAAGTTGCTACTCACCGAATCGAACTATTTACCCCAGGTGAACATATTCTTCAACAACTTTTAGCTTAGTGCTCCGAAGAACTATCAACTTAAGTGTAACATGGACATTATACATCATCTCTGTTTTTTTTATGTTCATCTTAAGATCTATCCGTTGGAAGGCACTATTGAAGTCACTGAGCATAGTGCTTAGGTCTGTTAGAAATTCTGCCGTAGGCACTATATCGTCGGCAAATCGATGATGAGTGGTGTACTCCCCATTGATGTTAATACCGTTCCCTTTTCAGTTCAGTAGCCTGAAAACATCTTCCAATGTAGCAATGAAGAGTTTTGAGCATATAACGGCACACTGTCTTACACCTATTTGCAGTTGGATAGGTATTCATACCCTGTACGCCATCGTAGGATTACTTCACAAACACTTCAGCACCTCTATATAATGACAGTCACCTTGACACCACTGAAGGGACTGAATCGCCGCCTAAATTTAGACGAAATCAAAGGCTTTCGCATCATCCACATACACAAAACATAGTGGCAGATTGCCCTTCTCGGTCTTCTGTACAATTTGACGAATTGTATGTATGTGGTCTATATTGCTAAAACGTCGTCAAAAACCGGCTTTATCGGGAGGCTGGAAGTCGTTGAGTCTGCGTGCTAAACGATACGTAATGACTCTTGAAAACAGAAGAGAGTATTTTTTCATGAGTGCATTGTCACCTTTTTAAAGAATAAAGCCATCGTACTTCCGCTTAACGCCTACGGAGAAGTGACACGGGAGGGTGGAGTTAAAAGCTTCTGCAGGACCTCAAGTACCACTGATCCACCCACTTGCAGAAGCTCAACTGTATTTCCATCCTCGCCCGAGGACTCGCCGTTTTTAATGTGCTGGAGACTCGTTCTAATCTCGTTCAGGCTGTCGTCCATAATATCATCGGAATAGTGTTAGATAAGACTTGCTCACGGATCGTTACTTACACATGCATGTGGCTCCAACGATGATGTGTACAGCTGCCCATAGAACCGCTCAGTCTCATTCAAAGTCCCGGAAACGGACTTTTTTTCGACTTTCTTTTTTTTTTGTGTAAATCTCGTCACATGGATTGTGATATCTGTCTGTTCTGTTGCTTGCTAGAGTTTTTGTTTTTTACGCGGCAGGTCTTTCAGAACTTAACCCTGGCCGCATGGACAATTTCCACTAGCTTATCGTTTATATCGCGCAGTATTTTAGACACTGAAAATGATGTTATTACTCGAGATGAAATTTTCAGGGCTTTGGATTAAAGCACGAGCGGAAGGGAGCGTTGACTTCAGAAGACGTGAAGACGTTTAGGTTCAGTGTGCCTATCACCTTTCGGCGCTTGCTGTCAGTTTTCACTCACGTATCGTCACTGAGACGTTAGTGGACATTTACTGTCAAGTCATCATAATGAGGGCAAGTTAGTCAATTTTATTTTTGTCAAACCGGTGGGGTTCTATCAGTTCTAATTTCCGTTTACTTTACGTTGGGCCACTTCCGATAAAAATATTTCATCATAAAGAGTTCCTTTCTCCATGAAGTCGGCCAGCTACTGGTTACTAGGTTTCCATTGCCCTTCATTCCCTTTTACAGAATTTCCCTACCTCTAGCTCACCTTTCTCTCTTGTGCCTAGTTTTGCGTTGTGGTCTCCCTTTAACACCGTATCATGGGTATTGAAGGAATGCAAGACTTTGGATATATCCCCATACCTTTCTTCCATCTTCTCATCGGGATTTGCCAAGTTTGGTACGTAAGCCTGTACGATTTTAAGCGAAAAATGTTTGGTAATTCCGAATATAAGGTGCGCAACCCTCGTCGAAACACTCCCAATTATTACATCGTCGTTTACGAGGGACTTGTGAACGATATCTCCATGGGATAGATGGTCTCCGTCCGGTGATAGAACAAGTTGCTGCATCTAAGGATTACCATCTCCTCACCCTCCAAAGCTCCAGGAACTTCTATTCAGTCTTTAGGGTGCGTATGTTGACAGGTCGAGTCGTATTTGGTGCCAACCAAATATGACTTGAAGATTCTTAGCACACCTTGCCCCGTCGTTACTATAGTCTCCACAGTAGCCCGAAATAGCGGGGCCTCCGGCAACTGGGGCCATCTTTTCGTAACTTTCATTGTTAATATACCCCATATTGCTATAATAGAGATCGCAGTTTTTTTATTCTGCTGTTATCAGAAAGAAGCTAACGTCTATCTTCTTCCACAGTTTCTCTCTGTCGCCTCTAATGACATCCACGGGAATATATGGGATAGTGGGAACCCACTACATGCAATCAACGAATACGAAATCAACCAAAGTCAAGCCAATTATATTAAAATAAAAATCATTGTTATAATTATTCGTTAGGTTTTCTCATTTACGACGTATGGAAATGTGTGTTTTAAAAATGCTCAGTAACCTTCTCAGTAATGAGAGAAGACCTTGTTAGTTATGGGATGAATATAGGCTGTACTTTTAATTTGCTTTACAATCTTAGTCAGGCGGATATAAAAATAGAATAGCAAAATCGACTCTAATTTGAAAATTAAATGAAATATGCAATATATTGTTTATTATATTTATACTTCTATGTATTTGAAGGTTTCAACTTAATTCTGTTGTTTCAGAATAAAAAATAGTGTTTGTGATTTACATTTAAAAGAGCCAGAATATAAATAATTTCTTAAAAATTTTGCGAAACTCGTACAAGTCTGTATGTATACAAATCACAAAAATGGTTTTAGTGTACCTAATTTACTAAATGGCGTTGTAACGCTTATTATTCGCAGCTGCATGCAGTAAATTATAAAACCTGTGTTTTTTTTTCCTTATTTTTATGTCTTACAACTTGCCTCCCAGCTCAGTTATTTATAAATTGTATAATACAATTTTTTTAATTCGAACAACCACAGATTTTCATTACCTTAATGTAAAAAGTTTAGGAACATGGTATCTGTACCGCATAGTTCATATATTCACATATTCACAACGTGGATATTGACTTATTTCATTCCAGCGTTCCCCAACTTAGGCGATTACTTTATAACAATTTATTTTCTTCTCGATAGTGTACTGTTACTTGCCATATACTTGTACATATCTGTTTTGACACAATCTTGTTTATTATAAAGTAGTATATAAGTGAAAACTTGTAATTGGCCTTCAATTTTGTTATAATTATATTATTTTTGTAATTTAGCTGTAAGTTTTCGAAATAAATAATAAATAAAAAAAAATAAAAAAATAGTTTTGCTTTTAAATAACACTTGTGTTGTTCAACAAGATTTCGTAGAAACCCTATGGCAATTTTGTATTAAGGGGTACTGCAAACTGAATACCAAAGGATCAATTTCAACCCATTTTGTAATAACAGTCTAATTCCAAGTGAAACAAGTCTAGGACAGTCCTCCAATCGCTATGTGTGCTGCGAGGGAACCAAAAGTTTGTTGGCCTGGAGAGACAGTATCTATTAAACTCCTGAAATAATCAGTTCGTCACTGAATTTGGTGGGGAATTGCCCCACACCGCGCTTGCCGGTATAAGGCTTATAACATTGGTCGAAGTTCGGCCGATACCAAACAATGCTAAATGTTTGGTCACATTCTTTTTGTAATGTCTCCCCGAGCAGGAAAGGCAAAAGGATCTAAACTCAGCGATAAGGGTGATCAAAGTGCTTTCATATTTATAACGTATTGTGTAGAAAAACTATATGTGTATGTTATTTTTATTTATTCTTACTTATCAACAATTACTTTTTTGTAAACCCATATGGCACATTACCTTTCGATTGTTATATTATGACTCCTTATTTTATTTATATAACAAATACTTAAAAAGGTTTTTCAATTTTCGATATTTATGTATTAATATTATTATTTTAGGCATATTATTGCGTTTCATTTTAATTTATTCATACCTTCCGACGTATCGAATACTTTGCTACACCCATCGTATTGAGATTGGATCGTCAGAGACTGTCTTATTTATGCTTTCAAATGCTTAATATAGTGATATACCTAATTTAATTAAAGATAGAATTATAAATACTTTCTTAAAATGAAAAACTATTGTACGGGTATTATCTTTGATATAAGTAATCGTTTTCTTTATTTTCTATAAATACAAATAATTAATTGTATTGTTTTCGCTATAACTCTTCTTGTTTATCTCAATATCATCCTTAGTATTCACTTTCGCTCACTTTGGAGGAGATAAAAAGAAAGAAAATATCATAATTTACATTAATTGTATCATTTTGTTTCATATGAGTGCATTAAAATAAAATTAAAGCTTTTGCATGGAACTGATACGATAACCAAAAAAATTCAAACTGGGTAAATCCGTGTGTTCTTAGGTCAAAAGTAAATTCGTTTTGAATAGTGTTCAAATTAATTAAAATTCAAGATATAAACACACAACAACGGCTATCCCTATAATCGTTGATTATTTCTTATCTACGTGCTGGAGCCCCGCTGCAGCTATATTGTTGTTGTAGCACGAATAAGTCGGCTCGACTGGGGTAGGACTATTTTCTCATAGAATACTAGAGTAAAATAGCAGTTTAATGTTTCATATGGTGAGTGTAGAAATGAGGTATACCATATGGCGTCCTCAGGGGTGGCAACGCATAGGTATTTTGATTCTTAGTTGAGGATTAGTGTACATAAAATGACATTGATACACAACATTATTATTCATAGCTTTATAAATAAAATTCCTACGTGCTTGAGTTCGTAATTATTTTTTAATTACGTGTCAAATAACAACGACTGACCCAATTCCTATTTTTAGTAAAACTTTCTAGCCGCTACTTTAATTAAAATTTGCTAAATGGCTCTCAGAAATGAAAGGATATCTACGCCTAGCACTATTTAGGCTATTTTTTACTTTTAATTTATTTCATTTTTATTATATGGCAGCCCCGTACATCTGTATGAAAAAAAGAGATTTCAAAGACGTAAACTTCCAATAATAACATTTTCTTTGGAATTAATTAACGAGCCTATTGTACAATCATAACTAGAGATTCGAAATACTAAGCCCTTACGACTCAACACCCTCCTCCTCCTCCAACAACCTCGACATTCATCATGGTCTTTGGGTAGTTGGTTGAATACTCAAAGGTCATGGTTTATAAACAAAAAGTTATAATTGTATTTTTAAGGATGCCAAGGCGGCAAAATGTTATTTGTCGTATAAAAAGTGACCATTAAAATTTACGAATAAATAAATTTTTTGCCTTATGTAAGAAGAAGAATTTTGAAGTACCTAGTCTTAAAATAAGTAATAATATATTTGAACTCGAATATAATATATGTTGAAATATCGTGCTTTATGGGATTAAAGAAATTAAACAAACATACGTACTCCGTATATGCTGTTAACAGCAGCAAAATATTTACGTCATCTCGTATAAATTAAAAGTCAACAAACATTAATTGAAATCAGAAGTTATTTCGAACATGTTTACAGTTCTTTTAATCATGTATTTAAATAATATATTCTCGTTATTATTTAAGAGCTATACTGCAGCTATATTATAACGTAGAACGAATGAGTCGGCTCGACCGGGGAAGTCACCACGCTGTCACAGAATACCAGGGCTAAATAGCAGCTCAATTCTGCTGTGTTTTGTATGGTGAGGGTAGAAATCCTGAGACCCTTTTTTACTGGAAACGAGGCATTCCATCTTAGTCCTCAGGGGTGACTACGCATCTGCGTTTTGATCCTTAATCGAGGATAAATGTAGATGTCTATGGGGCACAGCAATCACTTACCATCAGGTAGACTGTGGGCTCGTTTGTCACCCTTATTTTATAAAAAAAAAACGTTAATATGGTTTTGGTTTCAAAGGCTTACAGATCTACATTTGTGTGTGAGTGCGAGTTCTATTATTGAAAATAATTTGATAATGATTTCGGCGTCATTACGAATCTAGCAGTTACTCATTCTATCATTCTTTGTTGGTCTGAGCTGTATTACAGCTGTAGTGCAAATGGCTCAACTGGGGAAGGACCTACGGGCATAAAATAGCAGCTACGGAGGTAATTTAGATTTTAAATCGAGCATAGAAATAATGCGTTTTCTGTGTTTGCATAATCACCTGTACTTGTATAAAAAAACTAAAGCGGAATTGAAATATTTTAATAAACTTTACATTTCTTTCATTCTTAAATCTTGAATCATAATTCTATTATTTGATTCCGCTAAGTGTGTAGTGTTTTAACCGCGGTAGTTAAGCGCGAAACCTAAACTAATCTCAACTTGTGTTAATTGTTGTTGTTAACATACGTCTAAATATCCTTAAGGATATTTTCAGTGTATTAAAAATAAAATGTTCAAGTGAAATTCATAATTCCTAAACTATATTATTACAGAAAGCTCCAAAAAAATTGGTGGTGTTGTAATGTATTTATCGCTTTATTATTAAGGCGAGGATTTTGCCGTTATTAAGATTTAAGCGTTCCCTTTTCCGCTGCGTACATATTTTTGTTCATTTATTCGGTGTACTGGATAAAGGATCTAAAAAGCTATATAAAAGTGTAGTCGAATAAAAACCTAATTTAATTATTGAATAATAATTAAATCAGATTTTTAATTATTCAATAATGTATTCATATTATTGAATAATATTATATTATAGTCATCCCTTAAAAAACTGAAAATTCCGACATCATAATCGGAATCAGAATCAGAATAGTTTATTTGTCAAACATAGGTAGGTTTAAACATTAAAGTCTTGCGAGGGTAACAATTAAAGTACGCTATGTTTTGTCTTAAAGACATACATATATATAATTGTGTCTTCTTATGAGAATCATGTAATAAAATAGAATGAAAATAAATGAAATTGAAATTCTTCTTTTACAAAAAATGCTGGATACAGAATATAAAATGATGGTAGTGTTAGGATTTTTAGAGATTTAAAATAAGACAAACAGTTATTTTTAGACCACATATTGACCTTATATATTGTGTTTGCATCCTAAATACTTATGATGAATGATGAAGGATGAAAAATGAGAGGGAGCTTCCTACTCAGAAGACTGTCCCCAGAAAATAATTCCATATCGCAAAACGGAAGCAACTAGTCCATGGTAAGCTATCAAAAGAGCCTGGCTATTACCCTGTGTTGAATGTTGAGAAAGCGCATATGCGGATTTGCTGAGACGTTTGCATAAATCCTCAATATCAGGTTTCCAAGTTAGTTGGTTATCAATCATTATACCCAAGAATCTAACCATTATTGCTTCCTCAATATTAAAGCTTGAGTAGAAAATTTTAATGTTTGGGTTTTCGCGCTATTGATGGAAGTGCATAATTTTTGTTTTATTTAAATTTAGTACTCAATTATTACTATTAGTCCACGCTATAATTTAATGTATTGATCAAACAGGTATTGATATAACTTTCATAATTAACTTAGTTTGTACACTTTGTGGCCGTCGAAGGAATAGGGAAGATCTCCCGCCGGGTAAGGTGTTCTGCCCGGAGAGCGGCCAACACTCCATGTGATAGTTTGGAGATGTTCTATATATACTGTTTATGATTCGGAATTTTGATAGCGCGATTTAGGCTTCGATGTGTTTTCGCTTGCGGTGCGACGACAGCGCCGCCACATCACCCCCCTGTTCGGACCGGAGGTCGATAGTGCAGTCTCGTTGTCAACGAATATGCAAGTGCCAGGAGATTGCCTTGTAGTCTGCGGTGAGTCGAGAAGAAGGCAAGTAATCTGCGAGAGTGCCGCGAAGCAGATGCAAGCAGTAAGGCTCAGAGCCGTGCCGAACACTGTAGCGCAGAGTGTAGCTTAAAGGAACCGGAAGCATTATTATTCCAGTGCTGCGATGAACCTTGTGAAGCTAGAATGAGTTGCAGGATATGAAGACTGCAGACGATATCGCGAATGGGTGTGGTATTTTATGACGATGATGAAGCTTGAAGTTTCCGAAGGTTGTTGGTTGCGTGTTTGGATTACGTCGGGGTCACCACTGTGGCCGTCGAAGGAAAAGGGGAGATCTCCCGCCGGGCAAGGTGTTCTGCCGGGGGAGGGGCCAACACTCCATGTGATAGTTCGGAGATTTTCTATATATACTGTTTATGATTCGTAAATTTGATAGCGTGACTTAGGCTTCGGTGTGATTTCGCTTGCGGCGCGACGATAGCGCCGCCACAACTTTATTATAGCTGTACTGTCATCTGCGAAGAGAACCATTTAATGTGACGTTATTTTGGGGAGATCGTTTATATATTTTTTTTTAAAAAATGTAATGGCACTAATATACTACTATTTACTATTTTATAAATATTTATAACTTGAATTTTATTACTTAGGTACGATTGTAAGAGCTGGAGAATGTTCCCTCTTATGCCATAACCATGTTATTTGTTTAACAAGATCTTATGGTCCACATAATCAAAAAGCCTCGGTCATGTCAGTATAAATGGCACTCCGAATGAAACTCCAAGCACAGTCCTCTCCATAGCTCACTGAGCGACCTTGAGCGTCCTTACACGGCCAGCAGTGAAGGACCACTTCTCAGATCCGTAAGTCATTACTGGCAACACGCACTGGTTGTACAATCCAGTTTTCAGAGATTGAGGTATACCTGACGAGAAGATGTGTCGTAATTTCCCGAACGCTACCCAGCCGAGTTGAATCCGTCGATTGACCTCTCGGTCGAAGTTGGACTTACCAAGTCGGACTATTTGTCCCAGGTAAATGTACTCTTCAACAACTTCGAGCATAGTGCTCCCAACAACTACCGGCATAGGTGTGACATGGACATTAAACATGATCTTTGTTTTATCCATGTTCATCTTAAGACTTATCCGTTGGGAGACACCACTGAGGTCATTGAGCATAGTGCTAAGGTCTTCCAGCGATTCTGCCATTAGAACTATATCGTCGACAAATGGAAGGTGAGTGATGTACTCGCCATTGATGTTAATACCGTATCCTTTCCGGTCCAGTAGCTTGAAAACGTCTTCCAGTGCAGCGGTGACGATTTTCGGGGATATAACGACACCCTGTCTTAAACCTCTCTGCAGTTGGATAGGTCTCGAACTCTAGTTCTGTACTCGGATAGCCATCGTAGCCCTACTGTACAAACACTTCAGTAGTTCGATATACCGACATTCAACTTGGCACCGCTGAAGAGACTGTGGCACCACCCAAATTTCGACAGAATCAAAGGCTTTCTCATAGTCCACATACGCCAGGCAATGTGGCAGATTGTACTCTTCGGTCTTCTTGTGTTGTCTATGGTACTAAAGCCTTTTCGGAAACCGGCTTGTTCGGGAGGCTGGAAGTCGTCGAGTCTGCGTGCGAGACGATTCGTATTGACTCTCGAAAACAGCACGTAGACGCGGCTCAGAAGGAAAATCGATCTGTAGTTCTTCAAGAGAGAGTTGTCGCCTTTCTTAAAGAACAAGACCACCGCACTTCTGCTCCACGCCTCCGGAGTAGTGCCAACATGGAGGATGGAATTGAAGAGCTTCTGAAGGATTTCAAATACCGGTGTTTCACCCGCTTTCAGATTCTCCGCTGTAATTCCATCCTCGCCTGGGGCCCTGCCGTTTTAAAGGACTGTAGGGCCATTCTAATCTCGCTCAGACTGACGTGCGGGAAATTATCGGAATAGGTATCGGTAAAGTGTGTTGCGTCTCGCCGCATGCATTTGGAGATCTCTCTGTTCAGTTACCTGTATGCTGTCAAATCTGTTGACGATTGCAGCCTCATCTCCCGTCCAACATCTATAAGATTAAGAGTGTGATTGGAGAATTTTTGTGTGCGGGTCTTGCAGAACTTAACTCCGACCGCATGGAGAGTTTCCATAAATCCTTATAACCCGTTTTAATAAAATGTTCTGTAACACCTTTACAGAACATTTTATTAAAAATTAACATAATACCTTTGTTAAATAGCAATTCTTCTAATTTTAAAGTTATTATATCCGATTTATTCATTAACCCTGCTATATTTTGATAAGGTATGCTAAGCTAGTTAAAAAAAATTGAGAATTATTTGTTGCGAGTCAGTAGGCAATTTGTTTTGGTTTTGAAGGGAGCAATCAGCTTCTGGTTACGTACTATTTAGGTTGCTTAGGTCAAGAATTAAGTCTTGCAAATCTGATATAATTTTTTTTAAACCATAGTCATTTAAATTTCCATAAGTGGTGGGGCGTTACGGAGCTAATTTCAAAACCAACCTAAATCAACCAGCGAATGGTGCGACCACAGACTGCCCCTTCAAATTCTGCTCAAAGAAACTAGAAAATGGTGAAGGTAAGGTCCCGGGTTCGATTCCCTGGTTGGGCCAAAATCAATTATGCGAGATTAACTATATTAGATATGTGCACTGTATATGCGTGATTCTCTATAAACAAACAGGATGGCGGAAGTGGCACGTGGCTGGTTTGGGTAATTCACTTGCTAGGACCTAATTTACTATATCTAGCCGGCAAGGGTAGGAACGTGAACTGTTGTAGGGAAGGAGCGGCAACAAATGAGAAAATTTCATCCTAGGAAAGAAAGGAGATGCACTTACAGGGGCGTTGACCTTCTGGCGGCCTTTTACTCAGGCCTAAGGTTGATGACGCTACGCTGTAGTTGCGGTGGTGTGCGATGATAAATTACACTACGCAAAGCGGTCACTATTAGGTTGTTCTGTGGCGCGACTACCACAGAAGTGCAATCACATCCAGCGTTGGTCTTCAACTACTCGGCGCAGTAGCGGCACGTCGACGAGTCTGGACGGCCGGTGGCCTGTTTTTTGACCTTTGACTTTTCAGCCAGCGCGTTTCATTGGGCGTGCGAAATGATGCCACAAATCTAGCCTCCTATTGGTGTGCTCATGCAGGATGGGTGCGAAGGTGAAGGGAGGAGCAAACACCACCAGCTAATATAATCTACAAAATATACATTTTGGCGCAACTAATAAGGTTTGCTATACGTATTATAGTCGTAAGCTAGATTTAGATTTGAGTCTAAGATATATGCATAATTATATGCACCTATATCCATATAAAGCAGGTTCGTTAAAGTTTCTATGCGGCTGTTGAATATTATATTAGTATTTTTCATGTATTTAAAAGTTGATAATCATATTATAAAGTTTTTGTGATTTAAAGGTAATAATTGTTCTGTAATAAGCATAACAATTTCTATATAATTAATTCCTCGCCAATATAAATAACACAATAGTCAGAGAACTTAAAGTTTTGTACCTTGCCTTCAATTTTATCTAAAAATTTTTAGTATTTTTATTTGATCTTCGTATTCAGAAATACCTGTCAAACTGTTCGTTGTATAAGTTAAAGTTTGAGAAATAATATCGCTTTCATCGCCATTTGATTCCGATCGAGTTTGGATGCGCCGGAACGTTATAAATTCTCCAAGAAATTCATTGTGAGTATACAGCTAAACTTTCAAAAAGAATAGCCTAGTAGGATACGAACCTGCACCTGCCAGCCACTGGTACAGTCAGTCACACCGTAAGTTCAAACGGATTACATTAAAAGAAATCAAATGGCCATAAGATGTGACGTGAGTTACGGTTTTATGTGAATAACTGTAGATGTCTCTGTACTTAATATCTATAATAACAACTATAAAAATTTCACTCTAGTAAAACAGTTTAGTGATTGGTAACAACACCGGAGATGCAGGTTGGTTTTTACGGCTGACGCAAGACGCCGTTGTAGACGCAACGTTTCAAATAAAAAACGAATGTTTTTGTTAATCAACTTTGAAAACACGTAAAGTGTCTATCACATATAGTTTTTTTTTATTTATATCTTCATGTATTACAGTTTGTTCATTAAATAGTCGTGTATATATTTTCAATGTGTTTTAGTATTACACAAAGAAATATTTTAGTCACAGAATTTTGTCCATATTCAAAAATTATATTTAAAGATAAAGATATATTTATTGCATAACTGTGTACAAATTGATCTTAGTCCAAAAACATATAGTTTTAGGCTCAACAGTTTATCCATTTAGGATATGCGACAATTAAAGAAAATAAAATTAAAATTTACTACTTATTTATATTAATTTTATTAAAAAAACTCATTGAGATTGTAAAAAACATTTTCAATTAACAATTTCTTTAATTTTGTTTTAAACATATTTCCATTTAATTGTTTAATAGCTGGTGGTAACTGATTGTATACACGAATAGCAGTAATGTAGGTACTTTTATAGTAAATCATATTTTTAATAATAGGTAAGCTTATATCATATTTATATTAATTGCGAATGTTTTTCTTTGAATCAGATTTCAAATTAAAATATTGCATATTGTTTGTAACAAATAGACGTAATTCTAGGATAAAGATTCCAGTCAGTGTTACGAAACCCTTTGTTCTGAAAATATCTCTTAATGATTTAGTACTATACATGTCATATATTGTTCTAAGACATTTTTTCTGGAGAACGAATGTGGATTGTATTTCTGTTGAGTTTCCCCAGTATTAAATGAAATTTGCATAGTTCTAAATAGAAAATATGTAAACGTAACATTTGTACATACACATTGCACTTTTTTAGTAAAGGTAGCAAATAAAGTTCATTAAACTATTTTAAGGAATTTTAAGACGGGAGCACAATGTTTACATGGCAGCTGTCAGCTTTTTTAACAATAGTTTTTACACGGCGATTATTTTATTTGTCTAGATTAATTTTAAATACTTAAAAAATTTTAAATATTTTATGTATTCACATATTTTCAGAGCATATTTAATTTTAAGAAGTATCGAGTACTCGTGTATTATACATATAATCTAACTCGAGTGTCATAATCGTGTCTGAAACACGATATATTTGACCAACTTCGCCTTATTAGCTGACCTGCCAGAGGTCGTTCTGCCCTTGTCTTTAAGTTTCACTCTGAATTACCCAGTTTTTTTATAGGATCCATATAAAATTCAGTAGAAACACATCTAAATACACATGTAAATTCATAATAATAATTACATATTTTCTATTCATAAGAATAGCATGGTATTCTGTGAATTGCTTAATTTTCATTTCATCCATTACCAAGGTACAATAATTTTTTTTATCAGTGATACTCTCCGAATTTTAAAGCCGTCAGCGCTTCTTGAGTAAACCCTGGTCGGCGATAAATTGTAGTGTACCACTTAGCCAATGTACGTGGTGCAGGCAAACATGTTCCAAAAGTTTTACGTACATAACTATAGGCTTTGGTGAGTAATAGTTAAGTGTTAGGGCATAGTATTTCTTGCAAGATTGTGGAGCCTGTTTATGCTATTGTTTTTTATGTCAAGGGCTATATAAGGATTTTTTCCGAATTTTGACTTTCGAGATAACTTATGGAATTTTGCCGGAAAATCCGTCTTTCTTTTTTCGATGTAGACGATATTGTGCAATCACTACGATCACCCTAAAATAAATTATTTTATTTTAGTCAGAAGATTCAAGTTTTTTTTTTTTTTTTATATATATATATATATATATATGTGTGTTAAAAAACTTAAAACGAGCTACATGTTTTGCCATTTATTGCGTACAAAAATTATACTACCATAAGTTTACAATTACAATAATAGGTATATAAATAAATGAATTAAATTTGATAGGTTAATGCTTTTGTAAACTTAATAAAATATTTTCAAGTAGAATAATATTAGTGTCAAAGGTAATAATAAAAATATTTAATCTAAACCCTCGCACATATCCGCTCATTAAAATAAACTGATGTGTCTTACCTAGTTTGAGTAACACCTCCCGCTCTCCCTCAATTGCGTGCACTAATCCCGTCATAACTAATCTCGTCACCACTAATCCCAGCACTACTATCTCCAGTACTACTACACTAGAAAAGACACACGTTTTCATGGATAATTTCAAAAAACAACATATAGTTATCAGTAAAATATCTTATACTATTATCGATACGTAGACGACATAATTATTTGCTGCACTGGCACAGGGAGAGAACTGGATGTTTCCTTAATAAAATAAGTAGAGTCCATGACAAAATTAAATTTAAGCCTGAATTGCAACAAGTTAAATTTCCTTGACTAAACAATAGCAAGAAAAGAGTCGTTGCATGTTATCCAAAGCTATCGAAAGCCAACTCATACCGATACGGTATACGACACCGCATCATCGTGTCATCCATGGCAACATAAATTAGCCGATTTTTGTTGTAACATTAATCGTCTGGTCACTATTCTATTAAGTAATGAAAATTATTTACATAAATTATTTACCCAAATTATTTACAGCCAGCACCTGTAAAGCGGAGTTGTTTTGTCAAGTTACTTGCACATTTTCATGGAGTGTGACATCTGTAAGATGCTTTGGATTTTGCTAACTTATACGCAACATATGTCAATAAAACGATACGGATTTTGTTGATTTACTCGACATTTAATAGTGGGTAAACTGAGCATGGGACAGTATCAACTTCTTCATTTTATTTAAAAAAAATACAGATTTTTTTTCTTATCATTATTTACGTCAATACCAAGTTACATTATATTTGGGAAATATTACGATAAGCTTTTGTATCATATAAATTGTGTAATAAATATATTGATATGTTTGATTTAATTTAAAGTTTATTTTCTTCTTTTAAAAGCATTTAAATAAATAATTAATAGAATCAGGCGTTACTTTGTGGAAATCCATTATATTAAATGATATTAATAGTTACTTTGCAACCATCCGCTAAATTAAATTAAATTATGTGTCTTACCTAGTTCGAAGAACACCTCCCCCCCTCAATTGCGTGTACTAATTCCGTCACTACCAATGCCAGCACCACTACTCCCAACACCACCACTCCCTGACTTCACTCTAAATCCAACATAGCGGACCTCCCAAGGTGGCGAACTAGTTATTTTTTAAGCACTCCCATAATATGGAAATCTAATGAAAGAGTTTGCTGAGAAGAATAAAAAATAAAATGGCGTCACTCTAAATCCAGTAAAATGAACTCCCAGATATAGCGGACTATGTTTTTAATTCACTCCCTAGATATATCATATATATAGATATCAAATGATTGGGATTGCTAAGGAGAATACGAATAAAATGACGTACGCATTCAGCTCTTTAAGAAGATGGCGTACTACTGCCTGACTAAATGGTTAGACTTAGCAGGTTCCTGTCTTAACTAACAACGACTTATACTCTGGTAAAATTCTAGAAGTGTTTGAAAAAATCAAAAACAAGATATCCGCTACATCAATTTTCAAGAGTTATAACTTGGCAAAAATAGGAGTAGTTGGTGCTCGAACAAACGTTATAGGAACCGACATGTCAAACGCTGGCGACAAAAAAATGGAGATGGCGAATCTAATATGGTGATCAAATTAAAAAACCAACAATGATTTATTAAATGAAATGAACAACCTATTTATTTGAAACATAAAATATTTTTAACATGTCTATGGTCATTATAGGATGTTGTTAGGTAAGCTAATTACGTAATAACTTAAAATAAAAATAAAGCCTTAAGAAGGGACTGAATAAATTAACCGAATTGCTTACACACAGATCTCACTACTATTTACGGTAGAAGAACTGAGTTGCGAAACTTGGGTTTTTTTATAAGTTATGTTTTTGATGGCATACCGGTATATCGAAGTGCTGAATTGTTCGTACATTAGGGCTAAGATAGCTCTCTAAGTACAGAACCAGAGTACGAAACATATCCAACTGCACAGAGGTGCAAGACAGGGTGACGTTATATCCCTGAAACTCTTCACCGCTGCATTGATAGACATTTTCAAGCTACTGAACTGGAAAAGATACGGTATTAACATCAAAGGCGAGTATATCACTCACCTTTGATTTGCCGACAGTATAGTCCTAATGGCAGAATCGCTGGAGGACCAAGGTACTATGCTCAATAACCTCAATAGGAACGGATAGGTCTCTAGATGAACATGGAAAAAACAAAGACCGTGTGTAAAGTCCATGTCACACCTATTCCAGTAGTTATTGGGAGCACTAAGCTTAAAGTTGTTGACAAGTACGAGTTACCTGGGACAAATAGTATATGGTAAGTCCAAGTTCAATCGAGGGGTCATTCGACGAATTCAACTCAGCTGGGCAGCGTTCGGGAAATTACGACTCACTTTCTCGTCAGGTATACCTCAAAACTTGGAAACGAGATTGTACAACCATTGGGTGTTTCCAGTAATGACTTAGTGATCTGAAACGTGATCCTTTGCTGCTAACCATATGAGGACGCTCGAGTTTGCTTAGCTATCTATTGACAGGGCTATACTTGGGGTTTATCTGCGTTATTAGCTTAGAAATGAGGATATTTGCAGTGGATCCAGAGTAACTGACATAGCCCAACAAATTTGTATGCTGAAGTGGCAATGGGTCGCTCATATAACCGACGACCGGTTTTCAAGTGGCAGCCACGTATCAGTGGGCGAAGTGTGAGACAGCTCCTCACTATAAGTAGTTACAACCTGGTAATATATGCAGAAAATCGCTGAATGCAGATGGCTTAGGACCGTGACCGGCTTGCGAAGGTTTGTTTACATAATGATGATAAAGGACCAAATATGTGATTATACCTAAATAATAAGTATACTAATTATTCCGGTTTGAATGTTTCTTTTCCCCTGTGAAATTTATGTATGTAAACTTCCTCCATGAAACAGAAGAAAAATCTATTATAGGGATAAATTTTCTTAAAAATATAGTAGTCTGTACTTACCCTAGAATTTTTTAACTTCTCTTTTACACCTTATTTAAGATTCCCGTCCAATGGTAGTTAGTTTTAAACAGAATACGTAAAATAGTCATTAATTTTAACAATATTGCACCCCGTAGCATCAAGTGTGATGAAGTTTATATTAAAAATGAAATGAGTAAAATTTTTCCTTCAAAAAGTAAGTTGCATAGGCTTTTACTACATAATGATGATACAATTTCGTATTTTAAATAACCTACTCTTTATAAGATCTATCTTCGAATTTTATCCTATGGATGTCTTAAGAGATGACATGGTGATAACCATTTTCTTTGCATCTGACGTGAACTTAGATCAGCAAAGTATTGCGATCGTTAATCCACCCGCCAAGCGTGACGATTAAGGATTTTTTTAACAATGAGAGATGCCTGCAGCAGCAAACTTTCACAGGTTGGTGATGAAGAAAAAAAAATATATCACACAAGTATAGGCAGAGCATTCACGAGTGGAATTTTATAGGCTGTAATGGACTTATTTTTATTTTACAGAAAATGGGTAATAAACGAGCACACGGTCCACCTGATGGTAAGTGGATGCTGTGGCCCATAGATGTCCAGATCTATCTTCAAATAAGAATGCAGATAAGAATCAAAATGTAGATGCGTTGTTATGAAAGTAACAGCTGCAGCACTCCATGGTCAACTGCGACCAACTTAACCCTTCAATCTTCATAAAAATCCCATGCAGTCGCATGCGCCCGGCAAATTCCGAGCAGTCGCGTGCGACCTCGCCCACCCGCAGCACTTAAAACCATTAAAACTTTTATTTAGAGACTATTTTTCTATAAAAAAATTGGGCACTATAAAGATTTTATAATGCCCAATTTTTTATATAATATACAAAATAAATACAAAATTCTATATATAAAAGTCAGGTTTCACTTCATTACAAAAAGACTGTTGTATTTTGATAACAAGAAGAAAACATACCAAGCAAATGTCGGCAGCGTGAAAATCACAATTATTTCAATATATATTACTCGAAATTATTAATTATTCACACATAAACTTTCATCACATTTTTATAATAAAACACTATACTAAAACACTAATAAAACACTTGAAAAATCCAAAAATCAACACAATAACATTCATGCGTGAAATGGAGTACGTAATGAACGTGAATTATAAATAAATATCCATAGGATAACAGATTTTTTGTTTCACTAAAGGATAGAAAATTTTATATTGATTCAATAATGCCCTTAAACACAAAAGTAGTCTCTAAATATAATTTATAATCGTTTAAAGTGCTGTTAGTGTGCGCGGTCAAATCCGACCGCTTGAATTTTGACGGAATAACGCCGCGATTGAATTCGACCGCTAAGAGAACTTACTAACCGCTACCTCTTCAAGGGTTAAAAAAAGGAGGCTACAAATTTATTGTCACTTCTTGGAACAGATATGGAATATCACACAGCATATAATTTAACTAGCCGCCTCCACCTTTCAAATCGGAACTCAGCAGTGTCAGTACAGCTGCTTGGTGGCAGAAATAGGTAAGTGACTGACTCAAACTCAACCTCTGCCAATAGATGAAAGGTTACGTAAAAAATTGGTTGACTCTGCAGGTCATCCATGAAACTTCCCACTTATTTCAAATGAAAAGTGCTCCAAATTTCTCGAAATTATGACGTTGAATATGAAATATCGGAGTCATTAAAAAATCAATTTTTTTTAAATGTTTCGTTAACGATATCACAAAAACGAATCAACTGATTTTGACCGAACTGGCGACCGACGTAATTTTTTAAGGTTAAAAGCTGATTATTATTTCGAATTGATCGCTAATGCCGTTTAAAAGTTATTTCAAAAAAACAGTTTTTCAAAATTTTTATTTTTAATATTTCTCAAAATCTACCGGCCAGAATTACTTAAAATTCATAAGAAATCTAAGTTTGATAAAACAATTTGTAAATCCGCTTAGTTCATTTCAATTGGTCAAGCTGTTCAAAAGTTATAAGAGGTTTACATACATCCATACCACCATCGAAAAGGTGTCAGGGTGGCTCGCTTTGACCTCAAAACATCAAGATCTGATGAAAACTCAATTTTCAAAAAACGGGGTAAAACAATAACTTCCCGATTTATGAAAAATTTCAATTTTCTTAGCGGGAAGTTAAAAATATTTCCTTGCTTCCATAACAAGGGAGACAAAATTTTTTGGCTGTTCTCTGGCATGATCTTATCTCTCGCCACATTTTGTAGAGAGTGCTATTAACAGGACAATCTGTATATATTGATAGATCGATGGATATATATCGGTCTAGCTAATATTTAGCGTGTTATAATGAAAAAACAATTTTATATTTGAAGAACCTAATATAAAGGTTTTAAATATAAGTTTTTTTTTTTGGTCGTGATATAAAAATTTTACAACTTGTAACTTGAAAGTACCATAAAATAAATAGTTTAAACTTTATAACAAGGTTATTTTTACTTTAAACCGAAGCAACCATATTGACCTTTTTGCAATACTAAGCCAGGATGGAGTTTGTCAAAATATTTCCTTTTAAGGTACTTTGTAAGTCGACGCCCGACGTTTGCGGGGATAAGGTCACTTTAAAACATACAACGAGAGTGAATTTAGTCGAAAGACCGATTTACATTTTGATAAGTACAGTAGCGAGTTTAGTTACAGGGCAGTGGACAGTAAACGGTTAAGTGGGCGTAGCGTTCAAACAATGTATTCTTAGCGAGTTTAGTTAAGGACATTAGTTCATGGTTGGAGTATGACGTTCCAAGACTACAGAATTTTTCTGGTTTCCGTTTAAGATGGTTCTAGGATTACGTCAAGAATTGAATGATAAATGAGAAGTATTAATGGTTGTTGTTAAAGAAGTTTTTAAGAATTTTCATGAGTGCAGCATCTCGAGCAGGTTTAATTATACAATTTGAACTTCAACTATTATATAAACATTTGTGTTTTAAATACTCCTGTACAAAATACGTGATATCTTCCGTCCATTTTATTATTAAAACTAAATATAAAACGTATACATATTCAATAAACAGTTTCGTACAAACTTTGTGGCGAGTTTAATTATAAAAGTACATTTGTACGTTTTGGCGCGCAAACGTCGCGTCCTGTCAACTTATGCACTGAACTAAACTCGCTCGTTTACACGAAGAGCGAGTTCAGTTGCGGGTGACGGGAAACGCGCGGGGTAGCAGTACTTCGCACTTAACTCGCCGAAAAATAGCTCGGCCGGCTATACCGTTCAACTTAATCTTTAACTTGCTACTTAACTCGCTTATTGCCATTCAAACGAAGTTCTAACTTAACTCGCCAGGTTCGCAAGTTAACTCGGTACTGTACTTGTCGAGGTGTAAATCGGTCTTAAGTGAATCTTATGTAATTAAATTTAGCCACATGTTTAGCGTTTTGTCTACTATTGTTACTAACATTAGTAATATTCTCGTGAACCACTTGCTGAGTCTTAAAATTTGAGTGAGCTTTCACTTTAGGTTTTGAAATACATTTGAATATTAAACATTTTGTAATCTATACGCATAAATAAAATTCAATTGTCTATTGGTAATATTAAAATAACTGTCTTTTATTGAGTTGGATGTATTATTTTCATGCTAGATGTGAATAACAGTTTTTAAAATTTTTGTTTGCCTGTCAGTTCACGCTAATCTTCGAAGTGGCTGAATGCTGTAATGAATCTTGACGAACAATAAATAAGGAGGAATTCCAATAGTTATCTAGGCAATATTTTATACAAAAGCACGAAGGTTTTTGATAAATCCAAAAATTTATTAAAAATGGTGTCTGTTGTTTATACTGAATCTAAATGATGCTACATTAATACATCCAACCAAAGCCGGGGCGGGTTGCTAGTAAATACAAATAATATGCATTCCTTTGTACGTCACTCGACACGACATAAGACACTTTGTGACTACGCTGTTAGTATTAGAACTGGGAGCTCCTTGTTCTTAAACGCAGTTGATAGTGCTAT
Source organism: Parnassius apollo (assembly GCA_907164705.1). Lineage (NCBI taxonomy): Eukaryota > Metazoa > Arthropoda > Insecta > Lepidoptera > Papilionidae > Parnassius > Parnassius apollo. The sequence goes on along the minus strand of CAJQZP010001160.1, from coordinate 806,144 downwards.
GTGGTTTAAATGCCCTGCGTGCATGGCAAACACGGTTGTGTTTTGATTACTCTACGCCACACTTTCTCCGCAGGATGCTCCACTTAGGCCTTAGGGGCATAAGACCCACTAAGTAATGACAAGCACAAGCTGTCATATTGCAATGTTCCGAGGTGTAATGGAAACGCTCTGCCAAAAAAAAATATAAATAAACAAACAACAGTTTCGTTGTTTGCTTGAATATTACGAAGATACAAACATTATATAAACAGTTAAAAAGCCAAATATTTAAAGCAATAAATACAATAAAAACCGTAAAGAAATTAAATAAAATCCCTTATACGGATATTATCGTTTAATTAACTTATTTTTAATTCCCTACGTTTCGGGTGCTAAAATCAGTATAATTGGTTTTATTCAATGTGTAATGTTCGCGTATATTCACGATATTACCGTAAACAAATGAAACCAAAACCGTGTTAACTCACTTTTAACTAATTAATTAGTTTAATAAAATATTATTTAATATGTCCTCAGTCAGGTAATGACGATTTATTATTAGATTTTGGTAGACACAAATTAAACTAAGCCTAACCTCTCACCGTAAATTTTACAGTTCGCGTGCAACCAGAATTCAATCACTTCCAGCACCAATGAAATTGTAAATTGCAATTTTACGTGCTCAGATATTAGGTCTTTACCTATGAAATTGCCGTTTTTTATGAAATAAGTTAACGTGTTTTTTTCTCTATATTTTTTATTTCTATTCATCAAAGTAATCACAGATGCAATCGATGCATAACAGCTAACGCACTGGCTATTTTTGAAGAAATCTCTAGTGTATTGAATCTTTTTCCAGCTAAAAAGCTATGCGAATTTTGAAAAAAAGTAGAAGTCTGTAGGCGCAAGGCCAGGTAAGTATGGCCTTTGATGGAGAGCTCCCAACCTTAGCTCTTGTAACTTGGAAATCGTCTGTTGACCGTCGTACAGCGGCAGCGGCGACGAGCGATTGACCGAAGCCGTTTAGAGACGTGCGAGCTTCTGCATCATTATTTTCAGTACTTCACAGTACACAACTGCAGTAATGCTCATCCCGTTTGGTAGGAAGCTGTGACGAATCACACTGGCGCTAGATCACCAAAAAGTGACCATCACTCTTCTAGGGGTTAGTTTTAGTTTAGGGAATTACTTAGGCGCTGAACTAGATGAACCAGCTTATGGAGCGCTTGCAATTGTCAAACAGAATTCATTTTTATCGCAGGTTTCAACGACATTGCAGGTTTAAGCGACAGTAGCCTAATGTCAGGGCGCGGACCGCGAACTCAAAAGGTCGTGGGTTCGAATTCCCCATTCGACTACTGGCGTGAACCACTCGTAACACAAGCAATTTAAGCATACCACGAGTGGTTAAGGGGAATATTTGTAATGTTTATAGCATTTTTAATATTCTTTAAAAAAAAGGTAGTTCAAATTTTCTTCGTTTGTGTACCTGTAAAACACGTCTCGACGCATTCTTTGCGCTGACGATCATTGAGTTTGTGGGGGATCCAGCTTGTTTACTTTGCCAATTTGACGCAGTTGGACCAATATCTTTTTAATGTTTGTTTTTAATTTTTTTTAAATCTTTGTTTTCACGGTGGATTTACAAAAAAACGTTACAGGAATAAAAAAATTAAAACATAAATTGGTTTCAGGACTTTAAATATTCACGAAAATGCACTCATTCACTTATAATTGTTGATAACTTTTTTACAAATAATAGAATTAAGCTGTTACATTTTTTTCATAATGTACACAGAAAACGAACATTTAAAAGAACATTGAATAATGTTTGTTTATTAATTTTTTATTTTGGTGTTTTATTAAGCGTAAGATCGAGCGAAGGGAGCGTATAGACCCAGTCATCTCCTTCGTGGTTATTTTTTATAAACCACTCAGAAGTAGGAGCCTCGCGAAGCGGGACTCTGTTGACCAACTGAGTCGACCGACCGAGTCGACCGACCGAGTTGACCGACCGAGTTGACCGACCGAGTCGACCAACCGAGTGGTTTATAAAAAAATAACCTCAAAGGAGATGGCGGGATCTTTTCCACCATTTATTTTAATCTGCGCCGTTACGTAAAATAAATATTTGAAAAATATGTATATTTGGGATCGTGGTAGTCTGTAACTTTTTTTAGATAACTTCAAAATTATTAAATTGCCAAGAGGCATTGAAGCACAACTCAAATGTATACTGGCTTGTCTCTAACCCGTTACCTTTACGGAAAAATACGCCTACTCATGTAAAAAATTTCGCACATTACATATTTAATTTAAAACTTCATTACATGTGCTGCGTAGGACGCCCGTGTTACAATTAATGAACGCTCCGAGTTATTCAGGGCTCTTCCTCGTAATGAACTTAATTCAATTTCATTTCCTGAACTACCAGATGACCAAATTAATATAGACCAAATACTAGTGGCAAGCTCGATTTGCCCTAAGCGAAAACGTTTTAATTATTTGCAGTTTTTGTTGATAATAAAAAATACGTATGGCACTCGGTGACTGCGGCGGTAAAGCTATTGCATAGCATTTTTTATCAACTTATGCAATTATAATTATTTATTTATTTTATTTATGCAGTTAAGTCTTTGATATTAAATCAAGTTACACTTTTTGAGCGTGGTGACCGATAAGAAAACAATTTTTTTTGTCTTATTGAATAAATGAGAAGTTAATATTGTTTAAAATATTTTTGATATCTCACAATACATGTAGGTTATTCAGGAATTTTTATCATTGAGTTAGCAGCTAGTGTACACGCATACGCCTAGTCGCACGCACACAAACACCGTGCCGAAGTCTGCCGAGTGCCGAAGTCTGCCGAACTGAAACGACGTTAGACGATGCACGGCTTTCAACGCCACACCTCTGTGCCCGTAGGAGTGGAGAGCGTGAGGTTTTTTTTCGTTACGGAATTTCTGGATTCGGTCCCCGCGCTCAAGGCCCGCGATAGAAGCTATGCAATAGCTTAATAAGAATATATCACACGTAGAATTTCTTTGGCCTTTTTATCACCATGATCTAGAGCTATCTCTAGAGCCTATCTAGGGGACCAGGGGCTGGCAACTACATTTCTTTTAATTTGGTTTGTTATTAGGATCACGCCGCTGCCCATCATCTATTTCTCTCTGTCGTATGATATGACACCCACGTAGCGTGTTCTCTTACACCGCCACTTTACAACCTAAGATAATTCATTATATCCAATACAGGCCAATGTTTAGCAGTAGACTTTGATAGGCAGAGCCCGTGAATAAATAATCTTTGTGTACGAAAATATGAGCACAATGTTAGATAATTACCATTAAAAAGGCGATTTGCATTTATAGAGTCCAATTTTGCTTCTTTTTTTGATGTCCTAAAATCAAAAACTTAATTTGCCTGCCATAATTTCCTAAAATAGCTACAATTGTTTGCAGTAAGATCATTAAGCTGGTGTCTTTAACTTTACAGTACGAAAACGTTTTGTTTTTTACAGCGGTACAAATAATACATTATCTTTGTTAAAATTTATTCTCAATGCTAATAAGACTTGTGCCAAAATATTTTATATTTTTTAAAATATAAAATAATTGTTGTTACAACTTACGCCAAACTGCAAGACAGTTTGTTGGCCGATAAATCTCCTACTTACATTCAGCACCCTTGGAGAATCCCTCGCTGAACATCCACGAGCATGTTACTGCACACCTGAGCATGGATGCATCTCTGAGCATCCGCGAATTTTTGCAATATCGGGGGACTTCATACTAACCTAAACGCCGTCCACTACCATCTCGAGACGGCGAGGCCGCGTCTGCTCTTTCTGACCGAAACGCAGGTGTCCTCTCCGGTTGATGCTTCGTATCTCTCCTACCTAGGGTACAAAGTGAAACACTCCTTTATGCCTCGGGCTGTAGTTTTCGTATACGTCAGAGAAGACATCTGTTCTTGATGTCTCGGCAGTCTTGAGGTTTCGAACCTGTCCATCCTTTGGCTACGCGTGGACATCGACGACCATCCGTGCGTCTACGGGTGCCTCTATAGGTTCCATAGTGGTAATGCCGAAACAGACCGACTCTTCGACCACGTCCAAATAGCTACAGATTCGTCGCTACAGCAGATCCCCTCCACAGAGATCATGATCCTCGGCGATTTTTACGGCCACCATGCCGAATGGCTTGTTTCACGTTCAACCGATCATACGGGGAGATCTGATCATGATTTTACCTTAGCAAATGGTTTAACATAACTGGTTTCTTCGCCTACGTGGATTCCGGATGTGGAGGATTATACACCTTTCCTGTTGGACCTTCTGCTGACCTCTCATTCGGACGGTCATCAGATTTCCGTCAACGCCCCTTACGCTCCTTGGATCATTGTTGTCCGGAGTGTGGTGCCACTCACGCCAAAATCGCGGTTGCATTCTGCAGGCTGCCACTGAGTTTGGCACTACAGGTTAGCTGATTGGGATTGGATGCGGTCTTTCTTTGTATCATACCCTTGGGGGCGGGTTCGCTACTCGCCGGACGATCCCAACGTTGTTGCGGATTCTGTCGCGGATGTGGAAGTTCAGGGTATGGAACTTTTTATTTCTTCCTCTGTGGTGCCCAACGAAGGCAAATCTCAGCCACGGTTTGGTCGCTCCTGTAAATTTGCATCATCATATAAGCAGGAGTTCTACCAAGCCTGGACTGACGCATAAACGTCTCGAGATGTAAACACCAGCGTTCTAAAAAAGAAGTATAATTCCGCTTCTAGGTCCTTCAATAGAATCATTGCCAAGGCAAAGTCAGAGCACATGGGCAGAATTGGCGAGAAACTAGTTCGCTTTCCTTCTGGAACTCTTGCATTTTTGTTTCTCGCCAAGGCTGTCCAGGGAAATTTCTGTCAGATTTCTCTTCCATCTCTGCACAGGGAAGACGACTCACTGGCTCATGCTCCAAATGACAAAGCCGACCTGCTAGGCTCTTTCTTTGCGTCCAACTCGACTCTTGATAATGGGGGAGTACGCCGGTGTGAGTGCTCCATGCCGGAGGTGCGGTTCACACAGCGCTTGGTTCGCAAAGCACTCCTCTTTCTGGACATCTACAAGTCAAGTGGGTCTGACGGTGTCCACCCAAGTATGCTGAGTACTTGTGCTCCAGAGTTGGCACCGGTCTTAACGCGTCTTTACTTCTACCCCGTCCGGTACTTCTACTCTCTATACGTAATCCCTAAATCATGGAAGATGGCTTTCGTCCACCCGATCCCTAATCATCGTCAGCTCATGAGGTACCTTGAGGATCACCGGCTGATTAGTGATCGCCAATACGGTTTTCGTTGTGGGCAATCAGCTCGTGATCTTTAAGTCTACCTGACTCATAGATGGATGGCGGCAGAAGAGTCCGAGGGCGAGGAATTTGCCGTTAGTTTGGACATTGCGAAAGCCTTCGATCGGGTTTTGCACAAAGCGTTTCTTTCGAAATCCCCTTCCTATGGGCTTCCCGAAAAATTGTGCAATGAGATCACCAGCTTTCTTGCAGATCGGAGCATCAAGGTCGTTGTAGATGATGCAAGCTCCGATTACAAGCCTATTAATGCTGGTGTTCCACAAGGCTGCGTGCGATCACCAACGCTGTTTCTTTTGCATATCAATGATATGCTGCAATTCATTGCTATGCAAATGAGAGCACTGGTGATGCTCTGTACACCGGCCGTTCCAATACTTCCCCGGAAAACGTTTCCCAGTACCGGGACAAACTTGTGTCTGAAGTCGAGTCTTTGCTGAACAAAGTCACGGATTGGGGACGACTAAATCTAGTCCAGTTTAAACCTCAGAAAACACAAGCTTGCGCGTTAACCACCAAAAAATACCCTTTTGTCGTATCTCCTCAGTTTCAAGGTACTCCCCTTATTGCCTCAGCCAGTATTAGAATCCTGGGCGTCGAAATATCGAGTGACGTGCAGTTTCGTGGTCTCTTGGAAGAAAAGGCCAAATTGGCCTCAAAAACCTAGGCATGCTCAGCAGAGCGGGACAATATTTCATGCCAGCACGCCGCCTGCAACTTTATAAGGTGCAGGTTCAGCCGCACATGGAATTCTGTTCCCCTCTTTGGGCTGGGGCTTCCCAGTGCCAGCTCCTTCCACTTGACCGCATCCAGCGCAGAGCGGCTCGAATCGTCAACGACCGAGTGCTTTCTAATCGGCTCGATTCACTGGCGCTGCGAAGAGATGTTGCATCTCTTTGTATATTTTATCGCATCTATCAAGGGAAGTGCTCTGAGCAATTTTTCGGATTAATCCCAGCCGCCAAATTTCATGAACGCACTACGCAGAAAACCTCTTGATACCACCCACACCATCTTGATACTTAGCGGTCCACCACTGTACGTTTCACAAGGAATTTTCTTCCGCGTACAACCTCTCTTTGGAATAGTTTACCATCGGCAATTTTTCTGGACCGATACGACCTGGGGACCTTCAAGAAAAGAACTTACTCCTTTCTAAAGGGCCGACAAAGCACCTACAATTCCCCTGGTGTTGCGGATGTTCATGAGCGGCGGTAGTCACTTAACATCAGGTGGACCGTATGCTAATTTGCTTCTATAAAAAAACACCCTATGTTAAAATTATATAAACATAAATATAATCATCAAAAGTTGTCTTTTTTATTATTATGTTACTGAATATCTGAAATTGTCCTACAATTTTTTCAATATTTAATAAAAGGTTGGAAATGAATTTTATATCATTCTAAAGTCACAGTGCCATAAATGAGCAGTTAAAAATGTACATAATGTTGTCGTCAAGCCAGGTAAAGTAATTAAACACACAGAAAATTATATTTTCCATACAACACTTAAGTACAAACATATTCAGTATCATAGCTATAAGCATAATACTAATAATTCGCTGGGTTTCCTGATGATTCAGTGGACTGAGGTTATTTTCCGAAACATTGTTGTAATTAAACACTAGAGTGGTATTTAATTACAACAATGGTTGTGTGTCGTGTTTCCGAACAATTTCAATAGATATTATTTCTAAAATCTATTGAATAAAAAAGTTTCTGTTTCTGTTTATATGCTGCTTTGTTTCGTATGGTGAGTGTAGAGAATAGAAGATACTTCTGACTGATAACGACCAAACTAAGAGGTTTTCCGGGGCGACGCATCTGCATTTTGATTGTTAGTCGAGGATAGATGTAGAGATGTCGAGATAGTTGTAGACGTTTTTGTACAACAGAATCCACTTACTTGATTAACGTTGGTACGACGCTGCAAGACCCCGGGTTTGTATCCCACATAGAAGACTTTTTATTTTGGCCCACGTATAATTTTGTTCCGGGTCTGAATGTTTTTCCATTTTCAATTCATGTTCAGTTTTTACAATTTATATATGGGGAAACTTTTCCTCCCTTTATTGATGTTAAATAAGTTTATTTATATAATTATATTTGATTTATTGATTCATGATATAGGTAAAATATAAATTAAACGGTAAAAACATAGTAATATAGTAGTTATTAAGTAAAAATTTTCCTGTCAATGAATTGATAGTATCAAGTCGAAATGAGGAAATTAGCGGTGTTTTACCCCCGTGCATCTCGGAATATAGAGTATACCTGTGTTCGCGCACACGCTCGAGCTCTAGAATTTTGCCTTGCGTAGATGTCGTAAAAAAATTTGTTTGAAGGAAAAAAAAGCAAACATAATCACACCCTACCAACATAGTAATTACAACTCTCAAAGTTAAAATAAAAGCAAAAATTACAAACATAGACCCATTTTTAACTAAGACATCCATAAATAACACAACAGTTACAGATGATAAATATAACAGACTGTGCGTTGTTTAATATGTGTTCGCATAGCTCATGACGTAATAATGTATATAATTATATAGGCTTGTTAAATCTGTAAATTGATTATTCTGTGGCTTGTGGCGATTCATATCGTTGCGATTTTATCGTAAATTTTAATGAATCATGTACAAGGATAAGTTGATTTACTCTAAAGGCCAGTATAATAACAGGCTATGTGGCATGGTGGTTTAAAAAGTTTCCGAACTAAAAAAGATAAAAGACATTACTTCTTAAATTCATTTCTATCTTTCTACATAGTCTTCTTGTACACACTTCTCCCAGCGATTTTACCATATCTATAATCCATCCAATTAGTACTCGGCGTTTTTTTCTGCAAAATAATTGTTCACGAAGGTGATTGCCTCCTCATTTAACGAACATATCTGTCCTCCGAGCGCCATTTTTAGACGAGAAAATGCGCTGACAGCATTCTCATGCCAAAATCTTGATTTAGTATATAACAGGCACGTTCTTCGGATATTTTCATTGCCTCTGCTGTCTCTTTGAATTTGATTCGGCGGTCGTCTAGCACCATTTGGTGAAATTTAGAGACGTTATCGTCAATAGTTGCGGGTTTTGGACTTCTTGAACGTTCATCGTCTCCCGAGCTCTCACGGCCTCGTTTAAATTCAGCTGCCGAAAATTTCATAATGATAAATGATGGTACAGAGTCCCTATACACAGAATCCAACTTACCTTTGATTTGTGTGGACGTATCGCCTTTCAAAAACCAAAAAATAATGACAGCTCGAACTCAATTTTTTTCCATTTTCACAAAAACACTCACATCGACTTACTCAAAGGACTGTCAAATAATAAATACGAGTCCAAAATGGCTGAAATTTTGTTGTAACTGTCAAAAAATGCACAACTACATTTACTAGCTTTTATTGACGAGTGCTTTCATATTTACGTTGAGGTTCCCTTGTCAAGCAGTCAATTTGTGATTTTGATGATGAAAAATATAGTTACGTTATGACCGCTGTCATTTTAAATATAATTTATAATTTTCATGAAGCTTTTATTGCCTATGACATATGTCATTCGGTGACAAGAAAAACTGCGAGAAAGAGATAGCTGCATAATTATAGATACTTTTTGTTAATGCTTCATCATTTTACGACAAGACAAAACTAGTGGGTAACCAGAGTAACATTAACAAACTTTATACAATAATTTTGCTAAAGAGAGTGGCGATATGGAATCTGTGGGATGTGCCAGAATGACATTATTAATTCCGATTAATGACATTTAACTGATTAACTATCATTTAAACCAGGCGTAAAAGAATCGTCAGTTCACCTGCCAAGGGTGACACCAAACTTCCCTACAAACGGAGAAGAGGTTTATGTCCAACAGTGGACATTTACAAGCTGAATAATCAGAATAAGAATGTAAAACTAAATCTTACAGGTATTATTTTAATTTTTATGGAGGCATCAGGCAATATTTTTATTTTTATTTTTACTAAAGGCCAGCCACAGCTTTTCCCGGGTTGAACAATTATCTATCTTATATGTTAGGTAGGTAGTAATTTTAAACAATTTAAATAATTTATTCTAAATCGTTGAACAAAACCACTTTTACTGATTTTATCGCGTTTAATTTACTTAATTTAAGTTCCTGACGTATCGGTGACGTTTCGGGTGCTTTTCAGCACCTATGGTCACGGGGGCCTGAGGTGAGTGACGCCCCGATGTATCCTCCTTAACGCGGAGTACCTTCAGCCTTTAAATTATTATTTATGATCCAATCTACGCAGAATGCACTTACTGTATCTTGAACTCTTGCAGTGGTATGGCTTGGATTTTATTTAATTTTATTAATTACAGGACCTCAAGCAGGTGGTAGTATGCAGCCTTCCTCTCTTTTGAAATTAGGGTATTTTTTAGTTTCAGTAGCCTCATATCATCCTTGGTAAGGATCGATGTTCTTTCGCGAGGGTTTTTGGTCTATCATATCTGACGTAATGTCGGGGACCACATTCATATTTATTATTATTATCATTCATAATTATTTAAAACTATAAATTACCTTTTAACTGTCATGTTTTTCAAATTGATTGGATGAATTATATTGATCTCACTATTTTAGTTTAGCTATTAGATTCTGATTTTTCATTTTAACATTAAAACATTTAACAGGTTTTTTTTTAATTAATAACCAAAAGGATTGTTAACGTCGTTGCAAGTTTAAATTAACATGTTTTTATCGACACGTTCACAATTTTTAAGTATGAATCACTCGTGTGTACTAGATAGTAGGACTCTTTGACCAACGGACCAAAAAGGAGTCCAACTGTGTAAACACCTACGTGTGCTCGAACCTATGAACGTAAGTATTTACTGGTAAAAAACAATAGAATTTATCAAGAATAGAATAGAATAGAATTTTCAATTGCCGACACTTGTTCTATAAAGCTAAGCCAAGCTAACTAGGTCCTTTACCTTTACCTAGGAGTACTGAGTAGGTACGAACCTCTCACCTATTTCTACCGTCTAATAACCGTGCTTCCAGTGTTAGTTTTTGGTTTGAAGGTTAAAGAGAGCCAGTTAAATAATAGGCTGTGAGAGATTCTATCTTAGTCCTTAGAAGTGAAAAAGCATCTCAAGCCTCTTTTTTTGAAGTTACATAATTATAGACTCTAAGTCCATTTAACACTTCAGTTTTATAAAAATAAATTTAAAAAGTATGCATTTATTGTTCATTGTTCAGCGATACAAAGTTTTTAATTGTAAAATGATAATGGTTTTCGTGTATGTTCTTAGATAATATTCTTGAAGCTCATCAAACCCAAACAGTTTTATTGCTTCGTAAAAGTTTAGAGGCCACGTTTTTATATGGCAATTAACTTTCCAGCCCTTGGCGCAGTTAAAAATAAACAGTGATTATACTTAGCCTTGAGACCGGGGCTTATGCAGCATCTTAAGTCTTTAAATGTCTAAATTTGTTTAAAATCCAGACTGGTATTTATTTAAAAATTCAAAAACATTTCATTCCATTCCATTACAACCTATAAAAGTCACTGTTGAACAAAGGCCTCTCTTAATAGATTGCCTCATATTGAATTGGATTTCTTTATAGTTACCAAGCTTAGGTTGGCAACCGTTGGTTTTATAACTTTGAATTGATACAAAAAGATGCTGTTGCTACACATTTCAAACATAATTTCACTATTTCATCCTATATTAATGCACATAGAAGCTTTATTTAATATTTACATTTAAACTCTCAACCTCCTAGCGGTCTCATGAGATTGCGCCTACCCACAGCACTTTAACCCATAAAAAATTATGGTATTATTTTTATATACGTAAATTTTAATAAATAGATATTAAACGTGGTTTTGCTTCATTACAAAAAGACTATTTTAGTTTGATAGCAAGAAAAAACATACATAAGATAAACAGGAAGCAGTGACTTGTCGGTAAATAGCATAACTTAATCTACGGCTTACTAAATTCTATTATGTGCGATTTAAGTTTGCCCAATTTATATAAAATTTCATAAACGATATTTTGTATCCATACTAATATTATAATGCAAAAGTGTGTTCGTTTGTTTGTCCTTCTTTCACGTCGCAACAGAGCGTCGGCATGGCATGATTTTTTGTATGGGGTAGTTCGGTAGCTGTAGAGTGACATAGGCTACTTTTTTCAGCGGAAAAACATATCACTTCCGTGGGAAAATCGAATATATTGCAAAATTAAATTTAGTTAGGTGGCGCCATCGTGATTCTACAAGACGGACGACGGTACGATGGACAAACACAGAAGGTCAGAATATCTGGATTATTTTATCTTTTTACCAAAATTAAGATAAAAAATATATGGATCTGTATTTTTCCATGCAAGACCGGGAAGAGAGCGATAAAAAACATAAAATTCACCAGCTGATTTTCTTCAAACGTTTTGGTGCATTGTAATTCACAGAATAAGCGATAACCTCGCAGACGATATTAAGTAATCCGTTGATGCTCTGCCCACTCCGCAAGGGTTACAGGCGTGATTATAAGTATGGATCAGAAATACTATCACCACCTGTCACGCTTTCACCCTTAACTATTACTTAACTGTGGTAGAAACAGTTCTTAGTAAGCCTTATTAATAAGCCTTAGTAATATTTATTGAACGGAAATGAATACAGTTCTTATATGTGGTTATGAACGAATCGGTATTACAATAAGAAAAATTGTGCAAAATTATAAGAAAAATATTTTTGAGAGTTCTTATTAACTAACGTATACATAGTTTAAATTGATTCCGCTAGATGTTGTTACTAGGTTTTTAAAACACGGTAACAAAATGTTTCCCGACATGTAGTTAACTCCCGCCGTTGAGCCTAAGCCTAGCTGAGTTAAACTGTTTCTATTTCGTAGCTTCTTCAACTACCTGCTTTCGATTTCGGTTATTTGTTATTTGCTTTGTGATTTGGTTAAGGTTGAATGGATTTATATTGACTTTCATTTTCGGATTTGTGTATTTTCTTGGATCGATTTTGTTGATTTGATTGGTATTCCTTTATAAATATTTAGACTCTGGCTTTGATTTTGGATTTTGTTTATTTAGAATCATGAATTGACTTTCGTTGTTTTAGGTTGTTTAACAATATTTCAAAGCAATATTAATAGTATAGATAGTGTATACGGTACCTATACACTTACTTCTTTTTTTGTTGGTTATAATTATATTGACTACTGCTTTCGATATCAGTTTTCTGCGATTTGTTTTGTGATTTGGTTTAAGTTGATTCGATTTTTTTTGGCTATCATTCATTCGGATTCTTGTTGTGTCTTGAATTGGTTTTATTGTTTTGATTTTAAAAATATTTATTCCTTTTAGGTATTTTGGATTTGCTTTTAAAAAAATATTTAAATGGATATTTAATTTCTTTTAGGCAATTTAACGTTTTTTTATAAATAGGTTTTTTTTAGTTCATAATGCCTCGCAAACGTAAGTCCATCCTTTCAAGAGTATCTTCTCAAAGACAAGCGAAAAGATAAGCTCGATCGCTAGAATCTTTAGAAGATGCTGAACTGAGAAGGCAAGAACAAGCAGAGCGTCAGGCTGCTTTTAGAGCATCTGAGATACCTTCTCAACATCAGAAAAGGCGTATAGAACAGACTGAGCGTCAGGCTGCTTTAAGAGCTTCCGAAACAAGTCCGGAAAGTCGTCTTGAACAGGCAGAGCGTCTAGCTACTTTAAGAGCTTCTGAAACACTTATTCAAAGTCAGCGAAGGCGTATTGAACAGGCAGAGTGTCAAGCTACTGAAACACCTGCTCAAAGTCAGCAAAGGCGTCTTGAACAGGCAGAACGTCAAGCTGCCTTAAGAGCTACTGAAACACCTGCTCAACGTCAGCAAAGGCTATTCGAACAAGCGGAACGTCAGGCCGCCTTAAGAACCGCGGAAACACCTGATAAAACTCAACACAGACTCATTGAGCAAGCTGAACTTCAATCTACTATAAGGGCATCTGAAATACCAGAACAGACACAGGCGTAAAACGTCGATAAAATTTTCAAAGGAATTGATGGTCGGTTTTTAATGACGCAGCATTCAATTATGATCCGTTGATTGATTATAAAAATCACAGGTTAGTTGTTATCGGACTGATGGACAAGGCGTGTCGATTTTGCAGCGCATTAAAATGGAAAGATGAGACCGCAGGCATGTGCTGTTCCAAGAGCAAAGTGTCTCTTCCGTTACTTAAGGAACCAGAAGAACCTTTGGAAACTCTCTTTTTATATGATGGTAATGAGTCACGGCGTTTTTTAAACAGGATCCGGAAATACAACTCGTGCTTTCAAATGACGTCCTACGGAGTTGACCGGGAAATAATAATGCCAGTGCAAGGGCAAATTTATCATAGAATCGGTTTACTTTTTCCAGCTGAAAACGAACAGAATAAATTTTTACAATTGTATTTTATGGGTGACGAAGAAATTGAGGTAGACCGTCGCTGCCAATTTACCCAGGGAGTTGAGAGAGACGCAATGTTCAAAATTCAAGGATTCTTGCATGGACGTAACATTTTAGTCAAAACATTTAAAACTGCTTTAGAAAACCTACCTGAAAAGGATTATAAAGTCGTCACTCACGCAGATCGGACCCTCGAGGAGATCATGAAAGGCGCTACAATGCACCTTTGATAAACGAAATAGCAGCCGTAATTAGTGGTGATCAATTTTATTCACGAGACATTGTCTTGCGAGCACGTGATGATACGTTGCAATGGGTAGTCGATACACACAAGTTGTATGACGTTCTGCAATACCTGATTTATTGCAAAGGACAAGATCGTTATCATTTTCAAATTCCACTCATTAACCGGTCACAAAGGAGCCTACTCCGAACAAAAAAGTGTCATGTTTGGATTTTTATGCGTATCATATGATGTTGCTAGAAAATGATTTTAACCTCTTAGCCCGGTGTAGATAATTATTTCATCAATTATTGGTAGATATGTATGTGAAGGTAGAAAGTGAACGTCTCCGTTATATATCTTTAAATCAAAAAAAAAAAAAAGCTGCGCGTTGAGAATTATATACATTTACAAGATGCAGTTTCTAGCGACGCCAATTTAAACCCCAGAGATTAAGGTAAAATGGTAAATCTGCCCTCATCATTCGTTAACAGTCCTCGCTACTTACATGAGTACACACAAGCCGCTTTCGCCTATGTACGAACTTACGGAATAACTGATCATTTTGTTACTTTTACTTACAATCCCACATGGAAAGAAATAACCGAGGAGCTAATGCCGGGCCAAAAATGTACTGACCGACACGATTTAGTTGCTATAGTATTTAGATTAAAAGTACAAAAATTAATGTATGTAATTAACAAATGGAAAATTTTCGGAGAGGTGCAGTGCTTCATGTATTCAATTGAATGGCAAAAAAAGAGGATTACCGCATGCCCACATTCTAATATGGCTTAAAGAGAAGTTGCAGCCCAGCCAAATAGACAACATAATAAGCGCCGAGATTCCGGATCCTGAGCAAGATAAAGAATTGTATGGTACAATCGTCCGAAATATGATTCACTGCCCATGTAGAGCACAAAATTCAATATCGCTATGTGCGAAAGAAGGAAAATGTACAAAGAAATTCCCTAAACAGCTATTAAAAGAAACAGTGCACAATGACAATGGCTACCCTTTACAGACGCAGAGCTCCCGAAGATTGTAGCAGGAAAGTTACAATCAAATCTCGCTCTGGAACGTTCGAAACCTTAGATAACATCTGGATTGTCCCGTATTCGCCTATTCTATGTAAAATGTTTCATCAAGTATATCTGTAAGTACATAAATAAAGGAAGGTGAAGCAAATCCCGTTAATGAAGTACAGACCTTTCAAGCAGGGCGTTATGTCAGCAGTAATAAGGCAGCGTGGCATCTCCTTGGCTTCCCTTTACACGAAAGGCACCCAACAGTTACTCACCTTGCTACACACTAGTACACTTCTAGTACACTAGTACACTTAGAAAATGGAGAGCGTGTATATTTCACCGAAAGAAACTTCCAAGAAAGAATTGCATCACCGCAAAAAACAACACTAATAGCCTCCTTTCAACTTGTAAAACCAACCCCTTTGCAAAAACGTTATTATATTCTGAAGTCCGCCGCTATTATACTTGGAACACATCTAGGAAGGAGTGGAAACGCCGTATTCAAGGTGTGCCTGTTGCAAATTGGCCCGATGTAAAGTCATCAGATGGCCCTTGATCGTGTGTATACCGTCCATGTAACTAATTTTGAATGTTTCTCTTTACGATTGCTGCTGCACCATGTTTGGGGTCCTACAGGATATAAAGACCTTAAAACTGTTAACGGTCAGGAATTCGCAACTTATAGAGAAGCATGTGAAGCTCTGCATCTTTTAGAAAACGATAATCACTGGGATGAAACCATAGAAGAAGCTGTGCAGTGCCAGTTACCAGCCAAAATTAGGGATCTTTATGCAACTCTCATATCATGTTGCGGGCTATCTAATGCACATGAATAGTGGAACAAATATAAAGAGTACATGGCGGAAGATATTTTGCGAAGGTTACAGCAAACACACGCGAATATGACATACAATGGCAATGGTAGGCAAAAAATTAAGTGACTTTGGAATGATAAGCCCTCAGCGAACAACCGAAAATGAACTAAGTGATGAAATTATACGTGAAACAAATTACGATACACTCGTACCAGCTTTGCAGCAGCAAGTAGCCGAATTTGTACCCCACTTGCTTCCCGAACAAAAACGAGTTTTTGACAAAGTATTAGGACAAATTGAATCTGGAAATGGTGCACTTTTCTTTTTAGATGCCCCTGGAGGAACTATAAAAACATCCGGTACGGAAAGATAAAAACATTGCTGTGGCCGTAGCTTCCTCCGATATAGCCGCCACGCTGCAAAGCGGGGGCCGCACTGCACATTCAGCTTTAAAACTCCCTCTAAATCTAGCCCAGGAAGAATCGCCGATCTGCAACTTTAACAAAAATAGTGCACGAGGTATAATGCTACGACAATGCAAACTTTTAGTGTGGGACGAAAGTACAATGTCGCATAAAAAAGCTGTAGAAGCACTAAATCGAACGCTCCAGGATTTGCGCAGCAATACCGATGTAATGGGAGGAATGGTGGTTTTACTGGCTAGTGACTTTCGCCAAACTTTACCTGTCATTCAAAAGGGCACACCTGCAGATGAAATTAAAGCATGCCTCAAGTCGTCTATTTTATGTAACAAGGTTACAAAATTCAGTTTAGCTACGAATATGAGAGTGAATTTGTATAATGATATCAATGCTGGAAACTATGCTGACACACTATTAAAAATTGGCGATGGGCGGTTGGACACAGATGTTGAGGGCTGCGTTAAATTGACGAGATATTTTTGTAATTTAGTACAGTCATTCCGAATTAATTGCGAGCGTTTATTCAGATTTAACGAACAACATGCATGAAGACAAATATTTATGTGAAAGGGCGATTCTTGCACCAAAAAATGAGAGCATTAACAAAATAAATTCATATATATTAAGCGAAGTAGCAGGAGAAATAACAGAGTATTTGTCAGTAGACACAGTTATGGACACAGAACAGAGCATTTCATACCCCGCAGAGTTTCTTAATTCTCTAGAAATGTCAGGTGTGCCCTCACATAAGCTTCAATTAAAATTAGGCGTCCCAGTCTTGCTAATGTGAAATTTAGATGCTCCTCGGTTATGTAACGGGACAAGGCTGCGTGTGACACATCTTGGACGGAACATAATCGGTGCTACAATTTTGACAGGTGTAGGAAAAGGTGAAAATTTTATTATACCACGGATCCCTATAGTTCCTACAGATCTTCCTTTCCAATTCAAACGGTTGCAGTTCCCTATTAAGCTCAGTTTTGCAATGAAAATTAATAAAGCGCAAGGGCAAACGTTACAGGTAGCGGGGGTCAACTTAGAAAAACTGTGCTTCTCCCATGGTCAGCTGTATGTAGCATGTTCGCGTGTGTTAAATGCCCAGAATTTCCACATTCTTTCCTCGAATGGAAAAACATATAACATTGTGTACAGTAGCGTCTTAAAATAGTGTTCAGTTAGTTTTTTTTCCAAAATTCCCACAATCTACTAATCAGAATTCCCACAGATCTTCCCTTTCAATTCAAAATTTCCTATTCAGCTCAGTTTCTTTTCAATTCCAAATGCTGCACCTCTGACGGACCTATTAAGCTCAGTTTCCTTTCAACTCAAACGGCTGCATCTCTGACGGATCTTTTATTTGGCTCAGTTTCCTTTCAATTCAGAAAACTGCATCTCTGACGAATCAATTTAGCTCAGTTTATTTTCAAAAGTCTGCATCCCTGACGGATAATTACGCTCAGTTTCCTTTAATTAAAAAATATCCCGATTCCATTTGGAATAAACAGGCTATTTTCATGCTTTCCTATACGCTGCGTTTCACAACATTTAAATAGGCTGACGAATCAATTTTGCTCAGTTTCCTTTTAATGGCTGCATCTCTGACAAATCTATAAAACTCAGTTTTCTTTCAATTCAAAAAGCAATGGATAGTTCATTTCCCAGTGACCATGCGGGCGAAGCTGCGGGTGACAGCTAGTACGAAATAAAAAGGCTTCTTTTATAAGAAAGCTTTTTTCTAGTTGTAAGAATTTCCTTAGTTATTAATAATAATATGAATTATAATATGCACTTTATTACTAAAACCAAATATTAAAACTTGAGTAAAGAGAAAAAAAGCGTAAGTCCATAAAAATTCTCTCAGCATCAGCAAATTGAGGATACCTAAAACCAGCCGTGAGCCACATATAGGTGTTACTTTACTTTTTAATTGAGGGAAAATATTACTATCTTTTTGTACTATAAACAGATAGACGCTAACAAATTTTAAATCAAAGCATTTACGGTAAATGTATTCTAATCAGGTTAACATTGGCATATTATGAGCTATTTCGCTCATGGGTAATGACTATTAGTATAAGTGATATAATATTATCTTTACGGATATATTAATCTACTAAATTGTGTTAACTCAAAATCAGATAAAGTAAGTTTTTAATCTCACTCCAATGTAAACTATATCCAAACGTTTTGATATCTATATAATACGATAGTGTATATATAATATCCCATTATTGTTTAGACAGACAGAGAAACAACGTTTCCAAAAAAAAAATGTTTTAGCATATGTATCGCTCTTATGGTACCCCCTATACCATACCCTAATTCAAATTTAAAAAAATTCAATGTACAGAAACTGTCTTGTTAGAGTTTTATCATAGTTTATATAGATTATGTGACAAATGAAATTTAATAATAAGGCGTCATAATTTACGAATATATTATATCGCAAAGCACACGTTGTTTGGCCAATTCGGCAACAAATTTTATAAAGCATTTCGTTGTACTACAATTTAAAAAATTGTATAAAATCCAATAAGTGCTCTAATTGCAGCGTAAATTAATTTTCAAATAAAACAGATAAAGTCTATCGTTATTAGGGTATTCGCTGTTAAGAACAAGTAATCATTATGTGTTTATATTAATAGGTGTTTCTGAGAGAGTTGATAAAAAAATTAGGTGCATACCGTTCGATATATACCATCGGCCGATACCGATCGATATATTTGAAATTAATTGGTAAGAAAAAAAATAAAAATACCGTGTAGTGGCGGTGTAAGAATATTCTTACTGTACGGGACCATATAGGGTAGTGGATATCCACTACCCTATATGGTCCCGTGAGTGTCGTAAGTCGCGACATAGAGTAACAAACCAGGAAATGGACAGCAGTGTCTACCTAATAACAATAATAATTTAAAAAAAAACCAGCCTGCCGAGCATGGAAACTATGACAGAATACAAATTCAATTAAAATATGAAGCAATACATGGGAGAAGTCTTTGTAGAGAATGTAATGATAATGATGAAATGGGATATTTATAAATAAATACCAGTCTGGATTTTAAACATAGGCTTCCTCCAAGAACTGCCATAAAGCAAGGTTCTGAGCCACCTCTATCAATCGACTTCCCGCATCTTACCAGGTCACGTCACTCCACCTTTTTTGGCCTAAGAACTTTTATGACAGCATCCTCCGCGAGAGCCATCCAATAGTCCGCCAACCATATAATAGTACATAAACAATTTACAAGTTCCATGTTGGAAGAACATTTTATCGTCTTGTCTTTCAAATGTCTGATTAACATTTTTTTAACTATTTTTAGTATGCAATTTTGTACACTCTGATATTTCTTTTAAAAATTTCACTAATTTTCAACTTTTGAGCGTCTGAAATCGCCTTAAACTTTGGTAACACAGCCATTTCTGTTATCTTTCAAATATTGCATAGTTTTCTTGACTACCGTTTGTATAAACATAGGTCTTTCGAATTTCAACGGCACTCTGGACTTATGTTCTCTAAATTAAATTCTTTTTTCGTTGTTTCAAGTTCGATGTGCGGTCATTGACATCTGTTTGGAAAATTGGAAATGAAATTTGAATAATTGCAAAGAGAAAAAGATAACATTCTTACAATATAAAAGTAACGTACATAATATACTATAGTAAACATATAATAATAAAAATGTTATACTGTAGTATTAAGTATTGTATTTTTTGAAGATTTAAGAGTCTGAATGTGTACTATATAAATAATTGATAGCCCTTAACCAGAAAAGTACGGCATTGAATGTGATTTAACTTTATAAACTTATACTTACTGTAACTTACACTTCATAATAGCATACTCCTAAATCTCTACATAAATTGTTCTACATAAAATAAACTTTACCAAAATCATGCAAAATCATGTCCCTAACAACAAAACTATTATTTTTATTAACCATTACTCTTAATTCTTATTAATCTTTGATAAAAATGCTCAAAATAACAAAATTAAATAAAATGTTTTTGAATAAATAAGTGAAAAAGGATAACTGGTTTTAAGACAATTTAAATATTCTGAATAAAATTAATAAGATGAGTAATGAGTATACGTTACAAAACTCATAAACCTTTTTGATTTAATTTAATAACTTAATGTTGTTGTAAGTAAGTGTTACTTCCCTTATAAAAAAAAAAAAACACTAACACCACTTTCAACTTGTGCCGCCCTACACTTCGCTTAATACATTCATATAAGAGACATATAATCAACAGCTGTCAATTCTATTAGGTTCTAATTCAAAATGAAAGCAATTTATCCTTAATTATCAAACCGGTTTAGAATTCCGAACAATATTGTTATTAAAGATTTCACCAGCAATTTCCACAGACAGACATTTGTTTTGTTTGCACGTTTGCCTCTACATTAATTAATATAGCTGCTATGAATAACTTAATCTAAATTTAATTGAATCATTTACAAAGTACGTTTAATTAAAACGTCATCCAACG
This sequence comes from Parnassius apollo, assembly GCA_907164705.1. Taxonomy (NCBI): domain Eukaryota; kingdom Metazoa; phylum Arthropoda; class Insecta; order Lepidoptera; family Papilionidae; genus Parnassius; species Parnassius apollo. The sequence goes on along the minus strand of CAJQZP010001160.1, from coordinate 785,390 downwards.
TATGATAAAACATTAGGCAATAATTTATCTATGGCAGCTCAGACAAGTCAAGCCAATATAGGTCGCGTAAATAGGCAAAAAAATGCTCCTGACTTACGTCTATATATAATAATCAATTACTGTCAGTTAGTCTCGAAAGCGGCTGGACCAATTTTAATAATTTTTTGTGTTTTTGTCATGGTGTCTAGATGGTTCAGATTCACATTTGGGCCCGGAAGGCGACATTATTGTTGAGATATACAATTCACCCGTCCGAAGGCGGAGTAGATCATCAGAAATGTAATAAACTTGATTGTGACGTTATCTGTACAATATGGCATGGTTATAGTTCAAGTGCAATTGTTTTGATTCTTCGTTAGAAATAGAAAAAGGTTTTTGTACATTTCTGGAGTGGCCGCTTTTGAATGTATCATTTTCAAAGCGAATTTTGGTCTAGGCGGCAAGTTTTAACATATACTAGCTATCTTCGCAGGACATAATTATAGTGCACGTAGACAGGTTCACTCTATTGCTTCACTCTTATTGTTCGATGGGACGATAATCAAACACTACCGAAGAGAGATCAAATACAGAAACAATGTTTCTCCATTCTTATCGAGACATTAGGCTGTAATACCGACAATTTGAAGACCCCAAGTTGCTATTGAGAATTTCTTTACAGAAAATTGAAATGATTGATTTTAACCCAACTTGTTTGCATTTACTGGCGGGCAAGAATACCCACTACTCAATATCTTCCCGTGTGTGTCATAAGAGGCAGCAGCAGCATTTTTCTGATACCAGAAAAATGCAATAAAAAACTGAGGTCACCAACCCATGATGAGAGTTACAATGAGACATCCCCCGGTCTCAGGCTACGTTATCAACCGTGGTAACGATGGGGCATGAGGTGCTAAGAATCTCCGGTAGAGGTTCGGTTACCACCTCACATAACTCGACCTGGCAACACACGCACGCTGAGGATTTATGAGAAGAAGAGATAAACAAGTAGAATATTATACGATTATATGAAGTCCAAAGAGAGGGGGAGGACACGGTAATCCTTAATCCGACAACTTGTTCTATCACAGGGAGGGCGACCGTCTGTCCCATGAAGGTGTGGGATTTATCGTCCACAAATCTCTGGTTAACAATGTTGAAAAGATTTGGAGTATGTTAACTAGGTTTGTGTTTCTTATCCTTAGAATCCCCAAATGGTATTCACTGAAGGTGATACAGGTTTACGCACCAAAGATGGCATATCACGATGTGGAGGTGGATGAAATGTATTAGGATATTTCTATGGCCATGTATTCTTACAAAATCCACTATACGGTGTTAATGGGAGACTTCAACGCAAAACTAGGAACAAAAGAGAAAACGGTGAGCTGAAGGTAGAGAAATTCAGAGTAAGGCAATGGAACCCAAGAGACCAATAGCTGACCAACTATGTGGAGGAAGGAGGACTCTATATGATGTGCTCTTTATTTCAGAAGCAGCCCTACAGGATGTGGGCTACATAGACCTAGACGAAACCCCACGGGTAGACAAAAATGGGATTGACTTCATTATGAAAATTAGAAAGCAACTATTCAGTGATAATCACTGTGTTATCACGGGGGTAAAAACTGGAAACAATAACCGAATGGTTAGAGGCCCACTGAACCTAAACATTAAGTTGGAGAGGTATCGCCTAATTTAATTAACGCTACGTCCCCCTCGTGCTCCCGAAAACTTACAGTTCAGTTACAAAACCATTTTTAATGCCTGGAAAATGGCAATACAATGAATTATATGAATGACAAGCTGGAAACTATCCATCCGGTCGGAGTTAAATCCTGAAAAACTGTCGCAGAAAAATACAAAACATCTCACACTTTAAATCTTATAACTGTTAGACGGGAAATGGAGCTATAGATTTGGCAGCATATAAACAACTGAACATCCTACAGATCTCTAAATACCTGCAGCGGGACTTCCATAACTTCAATACAGCTCGCACTGAAGAATTAATCGAGCAGAACCAGGGCTTCAAAGTCTTTGTCAGAAATCTGTCTGCGAGAAAGAACCAACTGTCAAAACCAAAGAACGAGTGTGTTAGCGTCGTTTACTGGACACCCGAGATTTTGAGTGAGATTGAGAAAAGCTATGAGCAGATGTACACATAATTATTGGAGCCACACAGAAATTGTGAATAACTAAACAAGAGCAAGTCTTATCCGACACCATTCCAATGATATTCTGCACGTCAGTCTAAACAAGACTAGAATGGCTCTTCAGCACCATATAAGCGGCATGTCCTCAGGTGAGGATGGGATTACAGCGGTGCTTCCGAAAGTGGATGGAAAACTGGTTTTTGGAGTCCTTAAGTACAAGTGGCACAATTCCGGAGGCGTGGAGCAGAAGTACGGTGGTCTTGTTTTACACGAAAAGCAACAAGGATCTTTTGAAGAACTACATACCAAGTTCCCTTCTGAGCCGCGTCTATGAGCTGTTTTTGAGAGTCATTCCGAATCGTCTCGCTGTAAGACAAGGTGAAATTATATCCTCGAAACTCTTCGCCGCTGCATTGGAAGACATTTTCAAATATTACGTGGCAGAGCCATGCTACAGCTATATCGTAATTGCAGTACAAATAGGTTGGCTCGACAGGAGCAGGACCACGCTCTCACAGAATACCAGCGTAAAATAACAGTTTAATGGTGCTGTGTTTCGTATGATGAGCTTAGAGAACCGGAGACCCTTTTTACCAGAAACGAACTATTACATTTAAGTCCTCGGGGCTGGCAACGAATCTACATTTTGATTTTTAAGTGGGGAAGTGGCAATAGGCTGGTCATATAACTCGAAGAACCGACAACCGATGGGGAAGAAAGGTTCTTGAGTGTCAGCGTTTTACTTACAGGTGAAGTGTAGGGTGACCTCACCACTAGATGGAGCGATGACCTGGTAAGACATGCAGGAAGTCGATTGATCCAAATGGCTTAGGAACGTGCTTTGTGGCATTTGTAGGAGGAAGGCTATGTTCTGCAGTGGAGTTGTGAATCATTGTAATGATGATGATGATGATGGACTTCGAACACAGTATCACTTAATCAGCAGTCACGCTTATGATCACTAGACTAACGTGGCAATACGTTGACTGCTTGTCAATTAATAAAATGTCATCTGTTAATAACTAAAAAGTGTAAAACGGCAAAAAGAATGATAAAGCAAAAAGATGTTCTATCTTAATTATATTCTGTTGAAAATAACAAATAAAAAACATGCATTACATCTCTTATACAATAGTACGTAAAAAAACAAACAATTAAATTACTTACATGAGACAACCAAATCTACTTAAACAATGCGTTAAATTCAAACGATCAACAAAACATTGCTCTCAAAAGTTTTATAGCAGCATTCTCCACTGAGAGATGACTAATTAAGAAAACTGCTATTTAAATGAGTAAAGCTCTTGCAAAAATCTCCCGCTCCAGTTTTAATGTTTGGTTTCTTAAGATAATAATGTTTTATTTATTATTGCGGCTAATATTTTGTGTCCGTAGCTGCCGAATGTTATAGGTAATAGTTACAAGAAAAACGGAACAAATTTTGTTAATTGTTGATTAAAACTACTTTTTTGGATTTTATCGCAATTATTTTACATGACGTTTCGGGTGATTTCAAGCACTCATGGTCACGGGGGACTGAGATGACTCTCTTTCCGATGTCAGTGTCAAGCCGGAGTATTTTCAGATTTTTAATTATTATTTATAGTCAGATCTACGCAGAGTGAACTAACTGTGTCTTAAAATCTTTTGTAATAAAATCAAGACGTTTTTTAATTGCAATAGTCTCATGTATTATATTCCTTAGTACGAATTGATATTCATTCGCGAGAATTTGTTGTCTATTAAATCTGATGTAGTGGTGGAGGCCATCTAGGATATTGTGACATACTGTAGACTTTCCGGAACGTTGATGCTTTACGTTAGCTATATGAGCTTTTACGCGGGTTTTTGCCCTATATATGAGTATCCTTGTACACTTTTGCATCTTGAAGAAGAATACAACACTTGACGGATAGTAAGAACTGACTTATCTTCTTAGGCGGCTTGTAGAATATTCTAATGGAAGCTCGCTTCAAGATATAGCCAATCTCGTCTGTGACACCTCTGAAATATGGTAGTACAGCAGGTACACGCTCGAGTGTGGGCGGCTTCACTCGGTCACTGTGACATAGGCGCGGTGCCCGAAGCTTGCTGGCGTGCAGATTCTGCTTGAAATGCTGAAGCTTGGTGTCCAGGTGTTTGATGTCACAGATCCCTTGTTCTCTATGTAACAATTTTTTATAGGATAAGGGTGACAAACGAGCACACAATCCACCTGATGGAAAGTGGTTAATGTGGCCCGTAGACATCTACATAATATATCCTAAATTACGAATCAAAATGTAGATGCGTTGTCACCAGTGAAGACTAATATGGAATGCCTAGTTTTCAGTTAAATGAGTCTCCGATTCTTTACACTCACCGTACGAAACACATAACATACGTGGTAGAGCCATGCTGCAGTTATATTATTAGTATAGTTGTAGCAAGAACGGGTCGGATCGAGCGAGGAAGGACCACGCTCTCACAGAATACCAGCGTCAAATAGTAAGTAAATGCTGCTGTGTTTTTTATGGTGAGTGTAGAGAACCGGAGACCCTTTTTACTGGAAACGAAGCATTCTATCTTAGTCCTCACGGGTGACAACGCATGTGTATTTTGATTCGTAATCGAAGAAAGATGTAGATGTCTTTGGGCCACAGCGAACACTTACCATCAAGTGGACTGTGTGCCCGTTTGTCACCCTATTCTATAAAAAAACAGCAACGTTGAGCTGCTATTTTACGCTGGTATTCTGTGAGAGCGTGTTCCTCCCCCGGTCAAGCCGACCAATTCATAAACAACCATACTACTGATATAGCTCCAGCATAGCTCTACCATGTCAATATAACTCCAGCACGGCTCTACCACGTCGTGCATTTGCCCACGGTAGCTGACTGTGAAGGATGATAGTAAGAGTCACGGTTTAAATATTAGTTTGTATGGCTCTTTTTTCTATACACAGTGGGACCTATGGTGTTGTTAGAATTTCAGATAACTAACACATCTACGAAAGTTCATCATGTAACTAAGTCATAGTGACCGAGTGAAGCCATCATATGCGTTAGGATGGAGTGAGTCAAGATAAACTATTAGCCGTTATACAAGATACATGTATAACGGCTAATAGAGAAGAACAGAAGAGGAAGTCCAGCTATACAGAAGCTATACAGAAGTGAATGGCAGAGTCGGAAAGGGACGCCCTAGGCGAAAATTTATCGACCAAATTGGCGATTTATTGAAAACGGACCAAATTAGGAGTACCCTTAACGGACGAGCATGTATGCGTAGGTATATGGATGTGAAGGAGGCGAGAGAGGTGTGTCAAGATCGTGCCAAAAAGTGGAAGTCTGTAGTCTTTGCCTACCCCTCTGGGTGACAGGCGTGAGTGTTTATGTATATATGTAAAAAGTTAAAGCCAACTCTCTTAAATAATTAAGAACTAAAACGAATAAAGAAATTCCCAAACAACAGCTTCAGAAGACGTGATTAAGGCTGTGTTTATTAAATTTAAAAATTCTCGACTTCATAAACTGTTAATGTGGAAATTATTTTTCTTTTATATTCTTTGAAGTCGACATATTTTATATTAAAAGTTAATTATTTTGACCCTTTTGGTTACTCCATTCAACCAAGGGTATAAAAATCGGAAGCTAGAAGTAAAAATGTATTAATAGTTACATTAAATGTAGTACCATCTCAAAAATTTTTTGGATTTCTCTACTTTCACTTGTCTACTACGGTCTATTCAATTAACTTATGCACTATTTTAATGATTGACGTCCTAAAGCATCTTATAATAATAATAATAATAAGATACATAAAATAAACAAAAATAAACGTAGCCTAAAAATCGGCACTTTTCAATAAAAAAATTTAAAGTCGAATATCTCGAAAAGGGTTAAGTTTAGGGTGGGGTGTTTAGGGTAGGGTGTTAACGGATCTAGCACGATTTTTCTTTTAATATATATATATATATATATATATATATATATATATTTTAAAGCGTGTTTATGAGTGAGGAGACGACGTATGAACTAAATAAGTATATATGAAATAATGAAAAGAATGAAAGCAAGTAAAGCAGCCGGATGTGATACAGTTTCACTCGAAATACTAAGGGCTGGAGAAGGAATAGTAGCAGGCCTGCTGTACACCTTGTTTAATTCATTCTGGAAACTGAAGTGGATACAGGCAGACTGGTGCAAAGCCGTGATAGTTCCAATATATAAGGGAAAAAGGTCGCAGCAGGACTGTAAAAACTACCGTGGTATCAGCCTTCTTATCATTGTGGGAAAACTGTATGATAAGGTACTAACTGAAGGAGTCATGAAAGAAACTGATGGAAAAATTTGGGATGTGCAAGCCATATTTAGAAAGGGAATGGGGTGTACAGATAAAGTCTTTCGCATGGTTGCGAAAAAGTTTTTGGCCAATAAACATAAAGTTTTTTGTTCGCAGAGAGAGACTGTGGTTTATTAAGTATATGTATATATATATATATATACATATATATATATATATATATATATATATATATATATATATATATATATATTTCGAATTGAAGCGATATACCTTTGAAATTTAAGTCATTACATTTTCAAGTCTATTGCTGAACATAGAACTCCTCAGGGAATGTCACAAAATACGGTGACACGGTAAAACGGATATAAATAAGATTCATCAAATAAAATGTCGACAAAAGTTTGTGCTATCGGCCCGGGTATCCCAAAGTAAATGAAGTAATTATAATATTTTTCAGCTCGGTATCCTTTAGGGTACACATTAATTAGATATCATAAACCCATTAGAGCAATAATTTACAATGACATAAGTAATTGCTTAAACGGCAACATTCCGTTCTAAATCGAAATTGGTGAAATAATGTAGAAATTAATTGTGTGGCCGTAATTTGTCTTTAATCTTAGTTCCATCTATGTTTCTGTTACGCGTAGAATATACAAAATGTCAGCGCAGTGAGACAACGTTTATGTTAAATATACATCGAATTGAACTCATTTTACATATTTTACTGAATTTCAAAACAAGAAGGTTCTATATTCGACGTGTTTGTTTTTTATCTTTGTTCACCGATTTTCCGGACACGGCTGACCAATTTCAATGATTATTTTATTATTATATAGCTTATATTTAAATAGTGGGCCCCATATATATAAAAATAAAAAAAATCACCCATTTACCCATTTACTCAGTCCACCTTGAAATATTCCTTAACAAACTTAACAAACTTCAAACACAAAAGCACTCGTTCCCGGCGTCTGTCTTTCCGTACAATTACAACATGGGAAATCGGGTCTTTAATGCAATTTTAATGTATGGGTTTCTTTACGCTAAGACCACTAAGAGAGTGCTTTCATGCAAAAAAATTCTTGTGAAAAATCTATTGATATTTATATCATTCACAGTGACGGATAATATGAAATATTAACTATCGAAAATTGATGTGTCATTTCTGATTGCATTTCATTGTCATACGGCTTAACGTTTAGAATCGCATAGATATTGATGTCTTCAACGTACATGAAGTAGTTAGAACACTCGTAGCCCATCAGGGTAAATGTATTCTGTGACTCGTAGCAGACATACGTCTAACACTTACGCTTAATAGAATACAACACTTAAATATAAGCGTTGTGAAACACTGAGTGGTACAGTTACGTCATCCAATTTTAATCCGAATTAAAAAAACAACATTTTTTAAATTCATCCGTACACGGAATTATGACGTGTGTAAAAATACCCATTACTCTTTTTTAAATTCAGGAAATCCTTATGCATACCTCTCACCGCGTGGGTAATTAAAAAGTTATACTGCACATAATACGGACAGGATTCTTTCATCGCATTACTTCACTAGGAGCACGTCATTAGGGCAGTACATACTATCCTTATCATCCTAGTTGTATGATCACAGTCTCGATTCTACTTCCGAGTTATCATCTTCTCGAAGTTTATATGTATAACAATACTTCTTTAACTGTTCCTTAAATTGAATGAAACTTAAAGTAACAACAATGTCCAGCACATCGAACTTCGGTTACGGCGGCCAATCTCAATGGAGACTAGCTATCAGTGCAGATAGGATTTTAGCCCACGAGCAGGTGCACTCTCTATTTCCTCACTCTTGTACTTGACTGGGACGGTAATCCGACAAAACTAGAGACAGATCGGGTGGTGATCTATGACTACTAGATGAACAATGCGATCATTGACAGTCAACTTTACAAACGAATCTATCGAATTTCTTTGCCACCAATCCGGTCGTGTCAAACTGCCATCTCATGGGACTATGATGGATGGAAGTAACGAAATAGATTGATTGTGCTTGCGTACCCACTCACGTTCTATAATCGTGTCCTACGCAGATGGCTAGTTGTGACTGGTTGCGGTGTCAAAAATTCAGTCTGGAGGGATTTTTCATCACGCCACACTTGTGCCATCATAGTCATTATTATTATTATTGTTTTTATCATCATAATCACTCAATTTACGCATAAAAGATGCCATCTTTTGGGGCTAAGTCCTCAGTCTGATGAAGTTGTAAAAGTATCTTCTGGATTACAGAAATACATCACCATCGTCATACCATCACGAGCGTTTTTAATCGGAAACTCTACAAGTCTTAAACGTATTATGTACCAAAGTGTAGTGTAACCATTCTAATAGAAATACAGATTGATAATAATTCATCAAAAAATTTTTTTTTATTCTAGAAAACTTCGTTTAGAGTATATCGTTATAATAGGTTAAGGCTTCGTTTGTAAATGTAAATTCCCTTTTCATTAAAAATGTTCAATCTTAATATATAACTTCAAAATAAACGAATCTACAAACAATTTAGTTTCTAATTTGATTATTATTCTTCATCAGCCCGTAAAAGCCCACCGTTGGGCCTGTGTGTGGGCCTCTCCCATCTAAAGAGGAGTTGTCGTACAATTTTTTATTTAAAGGATATGGGTGACAAACGAGCGCACAACCCACCTATAATGGTAAGTTGATGACTTATCTTATAGATAGGTCATCAACTTACCATTAAACTTATACATCTATTCTCAATTAAGGGTCTGAATGCAGATGCATTATCTCACTTGAGGATTAAGATGGAACACCTTTTTCCAACTATAAGCATCTCCGGTTCTCTACACTCACTATACGAAACATAGCAAAATTATGCTGCTATTTACGTTGGTATTCCGTGAGAGCCCAGTCCTTCCCCGCTCGAGCAGACCCATTCGTGCTACAACGGGCTATAACTACAGCATGGCTCTACCAGGTATAAAGACGCATGTTTCCCTTGCATGCTTGCATGTTTAACAGTGGTGTCCGTAACTGGTCGGAGTATCTTATGCTTGGCGTGACTGTTCCCATAGTTGCATCTTACGACACCCATGGGACGAAATAAGGTTATGTATAGCAAAAGAATTGTGATGGAATATAGGAAAAAATTAATGTATAGTATTGCTATAATAAGTTGAGATAAATAATCTTGTCTATTGTGAAACTTTTTTCAGCCCGCCCTAGGATAGATGGTTACTGCCCTATATAAATATGCAAACTTCGAAGAAAATCAAAGAATGCGTTGTCTCAACTAAAGTAGCCTTATATTTGGATAATGATCATATATGCGCATCCTTCACAAGTGTTATGTTTATTCTTCAAATTATTTTTATTCATCAGATATGCAGGATTTCTCTCAATTTTTTCTTCACGGTTGAGAATGTGGTAACTTAAGACTTTAATTTCAATTTATTTTAGATGACTTAGGTGAAATTCCTCAGAGCATGTAATTATGTTGACCTTTTGAAACGGAATACAGCATTACCATAATGCGGACTGTAAGTTCATTTGTTACTTCAAATTTTTATTAAAATTTTTTTTTAATTTGACTTAGTTTTATTCATTTTTAATTCTCGACATTTTGGATGCTTTGGAGCGCCCATAGTCACGGGGTTATTCATGGCATGCTTATCGTTACCATGAGTGCTGCAAAGCGCCTCATACTTTGAGAATTTTTAAGTCATATCGAACATGATAAAATCCTTAAAAAATAATTTTATTCAATATTCATGTAAATCGTTATAAAAAATTCTATAGAGTTATTATGAAGCTCGTAATATTAGAAGAATCATTCAGAAAGCGCCTACATATCCCAATTACGTCACATCAACACCAGATGGTTAACCTTCATTATTAATTTCAAATAATTGATTGAATCTACGTCAAACAATACTATGCCTATTAATTCGACTCCACTGACATCCAACAAACCAGTAAAATTAATTTTAAACATATTCCTATTAAATTTTGTCTAAGTATTTGTGTGACCTATAAATAATTGTTTTGGGTCTGAATCTTTGTCCTTGTGTAATTTATGGATGTAAACAGCTTTCATTAAACACGAGAAAATTCTAGGGTGGTGGTTTTTCTATGTTACGGGTGACAAATGAACTCACAGTGTGCCTGACGGTAACTAGATTTTATGGCCCATAGACATCTACATCTATTCTCGATTGAGAATAAATATGCAGATGCGCTGACCTGAGGACTTAGATGGAATACCTCGCTTCCAGCAATGAGAGACTCCAGTTCTCTACAGCATACGAAATATAAATATTCTGTGAGAGCCTAGTTTTTCCCCGGTCCAGCTGACTCATTAGTACTACAACGTGCAATAGCTGCAACATGACTCTAGCCCGTATAATAATGCATGTATCTCACATTTCAAGCTGTTGTGATGGAGACGAGGGGTTGGAGTATTTTATCGTAGTTTGTCTGAAGCCAGACTATTTTTCTCGCTCTTCCAATAGTCGCCTCTTACGACACCCACGGCACGACATAAGGTTATGTTTAGCAAAGGAATTGTGATGGATTTTATGAATATAATAGTCCTCTATTATAATCTCAAGTTCAGAAAATAATATCAATAATCTTATGTTTTTTGTGAAACGAACATTCAGTCTACCTTATAATAGGCGCTTATTGCTCCATTGTAATATATACTTTTATTCCATGCCTGCGATCAATTCTGATAAAAAATAACGGAGGCGTGGTCACAACTAAAGTATAAAGAGGTAGATATATTTGTACAGATATCCCACTGGTTATAGTTCGCTATGATGCTCATATGAGGGTTGCGGTCTTCATAAGTCCTCAATATATTTTGATTCCTAAGACAAGTAGGATTTCGTTTTTTTTTTCACAGTTGACATTGTGGTAATTTGACGGGGGATATTAATGGTATGTTTATCGTGAACATGAATTCTGCAAGGCACACGAAACATTGAAAATAAATAAGTCAAACTAAACGTAATAAAATCCGTAAAACCAGTTTTATTAAAAGTTCAGTATTAAAAAATATTTTATGAAATTCCTATGTTAAACGCAATCTCCCAAAAAAGAGCAACTTAAAAAATACCTACAGAGCTACTGAATTATATACAAATACAGCTTTCATGAAGCTCGTCATAATATTACAAAAGTCGTTTAGAACACCAACTACATATCTTAACTCTATCATTTCACCACCAGACCGTTAAGTTTTTTTGTAAAGTCGAAACAATTTATTGAATTTACATAATATTATTCCAAATATTTAAGTTAATTTGCCGAATGGTATGTATGTGGTCTGTGGTACTAAAGCCTTTTCGGAAACCGGCTTGTTCGGGAGGCTGGAAGTCTTGAAGTCTGAGACGATTCGTAATGACTCTCGAAAACAGCACGTAGATGCGGCTCAGAAGGGATATCGGTCTGTAGTTCTTCAAGAGGGCGTTGTCACCTTTCTTGAAGAACAAGATCACCGCAGTTCTGCTCCACGCCTCCGGAGTAGTGCCACCATGGAGGACGGAATTAAAGAGCCTCTGAAGGACTTCAACTACAGGTTTTCCACCAGCTTTCAGAAGCTCCGCTGTAATTCCATCCTCGCCCGGGGACTTGCCGTTTTTAAGGTGCTGGAAAACCATTCTAATCTCGCTCATACTGACGTCCCCCAATGAATAACTTCATCATATATTTATTTCCATAACAATGCTGCAGTATTTTCGGCATAGCAGAGGATCTTGCTAAGCTATTTGAGGTGGTATAAGCCCTTAATTATAACTGGTGGTACAACTCTATTTTCAATTCCCGACGTTTACAGCAGCCATAGTCACGGGAGTTTGAGGCGTTCAACGTACTGATGGCACTTTTGTCCAGCATAGAAAAGATATAACCATAACTGATATTCCTACAATTTTTATACGAGTATGGGTAACCAATAAGCACACAATCCATCTGATGGTAACTCTTTGCATTTGCCCATAGACACCTCCATCTACGAGTATCATCGATTTATAATCAAAATGCATATGCTTTGTCATCCCTGTGGGCTAAAATGAAATGTTTCGTATATTCTCCATTAGATAATTATGAATATATAATATATATATTACGAATATTAACAATAAATTCATAACGATTAATTAGCACGTTGCTAAATACCGACGTGTTGATTAAATTAGACTAGTCTACTGTGGAGTATATTCAATTAATTTTATGTGGTAACAGTACGTTGAAATTTTAGATTTTCAAACTAATTTCATTTTAATTTATGTATTAACGTTTGTAAGCGTTAACGTTGTTGTGCAACTTTAACATTTTTGTCTTATTTTATTCATTTTTAACAGTTGATCACTTTTAAATACAATTTTTTTTAAGTTCGCATATGAGAAGATGGCTCTAAGATCCAATCTTCGAGACAAATCATATAATCCGCTGAAAGTATAATACTTGGTAGAGCCACGCTGCAGCTATGTTACGGTTTTAGCATGAAGGAAAAGTAGAGAACCGAAGACCCTTTTTTACCTTTTACGCACGACATAAAATTAAATAGCGTTATATAATCGATAAATACATACATAATAAAATGAATAAATATCTTTTAAATAAAAAAATATAGACATACATGTACTAGAGCAGAAAGGATTAAATAAGTAAATGTAATCAAAACCTAAACGTAAGGAAAAATAAGTAGGGAGTGTTTTTTTTTTCATTCTTTCATGACCAAACACCTGCAACGATCCTTTTTTTAATCTCGGTCGCAACATCATCTTGGGAACAATACTTTTCTCTTATCACACAATTTCTTACCCTAAATGGGATATGGTTTAACGCCCTTTTATTTGAATACCAGCGTGAAATAGTAGCTTAATGCTGCTGTATTTCGTATGGTGAGTGTAGAGAACCGGCGACCCATTTTACTGGAAACGAGGCATTCCATCTTAGTCCTTACGGGTGACAACACATCTGCATTTTGATTCGTAATCGAGGATAGATGTAGATGTCTATGGGCCACAGCAACCACTTATCATCAGGTGGACTGTGTGCTCGATTGTCACCCTATCCTATAAAAAAAAAAACGCCAACTACCCGATGACATGAGATTTTTTTGCATTACTTAAAATCGCCTGTTAGATACCTACGGTACAAAATTGGGTGTTTATTTTATTACGCCGCCAGTGGCGACGAAATGAAATAAACGTGATGGCCAGCCACCTCCAGGAAGAGATTATTGACAGCAAATACTATGTAATACTTATAAGATATGACCTACCGTAAGCAAAGTAACAGTTACTTTAAACTTAAAACAAAAGAATGACATGAAATACAGATACTGAAAACTTCTCGTGCTCGTGTTTCAAAACACTAAAATACATTGCGAATAATGCGTTTTGTACTGCAATTTAAGTTTATTTTGCCGGTGGTTGCTACAAAACCAGAAGAGAATTCATTATCGAATTTAATAAACACAGTCTCTGAAATAAATACAAAACGAAAAAATGTATTTCGAACCAAATGCGGTATTATAATGAAGTCACAAAAGAACAAGATAATGCATTTCAGAGAGTTTATTACATTCAGAGTACTTCGTGTTGAAATATTTCTTTCTGCGGGTATTTTAATTATTAAGAATTAAAAAGAATCGCGGGTTCTTTTATAAATTAATTACCATAGCCGACTAAATAACATTATTTATTTTCTTCGTCTTATTCCATTTTCGTAAGTACATCATCATTCATCGTTCTTATTTTTAAATAGTAAATGGCACAAAATCTTCTATATATTATATCCATTCTGTAATTAAGCCTGCAATCGGCAGTGATGGGCTAAATGGGCTCTTTGAAGGTATCAATAGCGTATAGTAAAAAGGAGTAATAAAACTGCCTAAACATCATCAAGGCAAATAATTTCTTTCCAATCCCATGTTTCGCTTTGATTTTAACGTACAGAGCGTTGTTAATGAAGTTTTCAGATAAAAAGTTTGCTTTTCGTTTAACTAAGATGTAAGTTCATGCTAATATGTGATGTTGGTATTTTATAAGACTATTTTCTTCAACTACTCTCTTTTAAATTTAAATACATCATGTACCATCAATCTACATCATGTATCTTTATTTTTATATAAATAATTAAAATTTATTTACCTGTATATATATTGAAATAACTTGTATTGAGATGAGGGAGATATTTTCATTTTTTTATAGGATAGGGTGACAAACGAGCACACAGTCCACCTGATGGTAAGTGGTTGCTGTGGCCCATAGACATCTACATCTACCCTCAATTACGAATCAAAATGCAGATGCGTTGTCACCCGTGAGGTCTAATATGGAATGCCTCGTTTCCAGTAAAAAGGGTCTCCGATTCTCAACACTCACCGTACGAAAGACAGCAGCATGTAGCTACTATTTCACGCTGGTATTCTGTGAGAACGTGGTCCTTCCTCGGTCGAGCCGACCCATTAGTGCTACAACTATACTTGTAATATAACTGCAGCATGGCTCTACCACATTAAAAACATACAACAGCCCTTAAGACATGATAAATATTTATTGTTTCAAATCTGCCTTTCTGGCTACTGGTCGCCAGCCTGTCTGTCCAGGCTCATCTTCAGGATGGTTCAACCGATTGTGAAACTTCACCAACAAACATAGAGCAATGCCAGGAGTGATCTAGGCTATATTTTACCTGTAAAGCATAAAGCCTTTTTTTGTGAAATCGAAGAATTTGATAAAATAAAAATAGTCTTTGATAATTTACTTAAAACAATAATTTAGATACCATCCAGGCAAAGTCGGGGCGGGTCGCTATTATATAATTTATTTCTTAAAGGGTGATTTAACTGACAAAAAATTATCTATCAACTAAATGACTAACCCGACAGAATATTGAAGAAAAAAAAATGTTCAATTGTTTTGTGAACCAAAAATTAATTTTCAATGTTTGAAAAATCAGTTTTTAGTATTATAACAATCGAACATGTAATAGCTGCCACTATAAATCATTTTATAAAACTTTTATTGTAATAATGAATATAATGGAATCAGAAGAAAGATATGATTTTATTTTTCTTATATATTATTAAGAACTGTCTACATATAATTAAAAAAAAACTAAAAACTTTAATTGTAATACAATTCCACTCTCTGTGGTATCGTGCCAAGTACGCTGGTTGCATTTCCTAGCTTAATGGCTATAGTTAGTCTTTGAGCGAGAAAATACCCAGCCCTCTTATTACCAGCAGTGACGAACAGTCGTGGATATAGTTCCTTAAGGAAGTTCACCGTATGTGAACCCCCCAGGCAGATATTCTCTACAGAAATTGGTACAAATATGAAGTCGTCTGACATTTATTCATATTTACGTCACTTATTACAAGTGATATTATTTACCACGTTTTCATTAAGTTACTTTCTAGTTTGTCTATTTGTCTGTTATTCCGAGTAGAATCTCGCAAATGAAATTTCGAGCACATACTGATGAGCTAGGGAATTGAAATTCTGAACATATCTCAGAATTGAAAAAAATTTGGAGGAAATTTAAAAAAAAGTGGTATATTAAATTTTATGTAGAAAATTAAAAAAAAAACACTAGTTTAACGGTTCTTTCACGAAAGAATATTTTTCTACAAAATTCAATATCTGCGGAACATAAAACTGACATCGGATGTCGCATTAAAGTTGATTAAAATCCTTAAGATCTTATCCCTTCACGGTTTAGATTATTTTAATCAGGGGTTACGTCAGAAGCACCATTAGCTGTCGGTTTAAAGGCCACTCCATTTGATCATCTCCAAATGAAAATAACTTCGTACTTATATATTAACTTTTTAACCATTTCTGCAAACACTGATGTAAAACATTTCAGTTGTATAACAAAAGGTCATTAGAGCGAAAAAACTTCGAAAATCTATTTATTTTAAGTTGCTAGAATTTACGAATATTATATTAAAAGAAACTTGACTTAAAAAATTATTGCTTATTCAAACAAACTTATTAATGCTGCTTGGCACCTGGTCTATTGTCGCTGTTGTATCAGTGTGCTGTTGGGTGAACTATTCACTGATGAACTCAAATGTAAAGTTTCCATCCATTACAGCCCATAAATTTCACTGCTGAACATAGGCCTTCCGAATATTGCCTCATAGGGAGGATTTCACTATATTTATCAGGTAGGTAACCGCAGTATATACCATTTTTAGTAGTTATCAGGAATATGTTGTTGCCCGTTTCCAGTTTCGGTTCATCTCTGTAGTCTTTTACGGCACCCACCAAATACAAAGAGAAAATAAAGCGAATATTCTTACACCACAACTGTACTGTGAAAATTTTCTTTCCACTAATAATTTCCTATAATATTAGGCAATAATACACATTGAATTAAACTAATTTTACGGATTTAATCACGTTAATATAGTTTTTTTTTTAATTTTCGAGGTGATCACTGCACCATTTTACAGCACCAACGATCCGGGAAGTCCGCAGTATTTGAATATGTTCAAGTTTTTAAATCAAATAAATGTAGTAAAAAATAAAGGTATTACAACGAATATATTTTTACCACATCGTAAAAGATATTATTTTGGCAAAGATTTGCAAAATGAAAGTACGGCCGCAGATCGCATTAAGGATTCATAAAATAATCTGAAAAGAAAAAAACTGAACGTACAGCATTACACGCACAGGAAGTAATAAATATGTAAAATTGTTCTGTGAATGAAAGAAAGCAAACTGTTAAGTATGCAAACTGAATAAAACAAGCTTACTGCCAGAATATAAATTTATTGCGGACACGTTATTCTATTTCATACACTACGTGAGAGAATCCACTGTCCCATGTCATCCATCATGAAAAGTTACAGATAGAAACTGAAACAGGAAATGATCAGCAGCATCTTCCTAATAAGAACTCAAAATAATAAATCATTCGGTTGATAACTCGTTAGCGAGGCATCCCAACTACGGTAATGGTACGGTGTTTACCACTGAACACAAACCGACCTCATAGATAATCATAGACAGTCTTGATGGGCTGTAATGAATGAATAAAACAGCCAAGGTGGCTAAATAACATTTCTGTATCTAATGCCGAAAACATCATCATCATCATCAATATTACAGCCCTTCACAAGTTCACCGTTGAACATAGGCCAAGGATTGCTACAAAGCACGGTCTTGAACTACTCTATCAACTTCCTGCATATGTTAAGAAGAAGGAGAATATGAGGAAGCTCAAGGTCGCTCAGCGAGCTATGAAAAGGATTATGGTCGGGGTATCTCTGCGTGAATGACTTAAAAATGAGGATCCGCAGGGGAACCGGAGTTATCGACATAGCTTAACGGATTAATGGGCTGAAGTGACAATTAACCGGTCATATGGCTCGAAGAACCGACAATCTGGAAAGATTGGAGAGGAAAGGTTGTCGAGTGGCAACCTCTTACCGGTTGACGAAGTGTAGAGCGACTCCCCACTAGATGGAGTGATGACCTAGTAAGACATGATAGAATCGTTAAAATTATTTGCAATTTTCGATGATTGTGCCAACGTATCTCATTTAAAACGCAGCTGTTAGTGTAAGAAAGCGTGACGAAACCTTTCTAAGAATTAAAAAAAAATTAAGAAGACACATAAAGTTTGCTGAAACAGCAGAGCATCGAGGGGTAATTTGTAACTTAATTAACCCCTCAGAAACGAGAGAAGGCATATGCCCTGCAATGTGGCGCTTAATAATCTTTATTTCAACCTAATTATAGTTGTTTTTCGTATTTACATATACATATTATATATACATAACGCATATAATCATGCGTTTGTCCGTCACACGTCTATCCTGATAATATGAGGTACGTGATCTGGACCCAATCGGTGGTGTTGTGGTTTAGATATTATTAAATTTTAATCTCAATTATACTGATATCACAGCACCTTTTAGAAAATCTGCAGGGTCTAGCATAGCTGCATTATATAGCGTTGCGCTGGAAATTTTCAAATATTAGTAAGTATTACAGTATGTGGAGATTTAGATTGGTAGGTTGGCGAGGCGAGGATCGAGAGTCGGTATTTTCAGATAATATGATATCACTTATAGTCGCTGAACCCGTGTAGTGGCAGGGTAAGAAATTACACTACACCATATTATCATCCCATAAGTATCGTAAGAGGCATCAGAGGGATCAGAGGGACGCGGGGATGACCGTGTCGGTATGAGTTGGCTTTCGATAAATTTGAAAAACATAGACATCCTTTGAAGTCTTACATACTTGTAATAAGGGGCTGCGACTGTGTGTGCTGGAGCAGTTGGAGATTTTAAAAAGTAATAATGGTAATTATGCACTGCTGAATGAACAAACAAATGTTTCTAATTCACCTTTGTTAAACATCTTTAAGGCTAATCTTTAATAATAATTTTAAGATTATTAATAATAAATAACTATAATAATATCAATAAAACAATAATAATAATAGTATTTAAAATATTAATCATAACAATAATGATAATTAGTAGTAGGTTTGTTATCGCACGGCGCGGTCACTAGCTACTTTGGTGGGAAGCGATTGTGTAGGCGTGTATAAATAGCAGCTGTTTCGGCTCGCCGCTCACTTGGCGGTCAGCCGCCGTAGAGTCTACATTACCTGAAGATGCCTCGTGTAGAGGCGAAACATGTGTCGTATTATCGTCGATGGTGTGTCTTACCTGGAATAGTGGTGTTGGGACTATTGGTGACGAGTTAGTGCATGCAATTGAGGGAGGGCGGGAGGTGCTCTTCAATCCAGGTAAGACACATCATTGTATTTATTTAGCAGAAGGTTGCAAAGAAATTTATATCTTTATTTTTTATTCTAGTCCTAGTATTTACACAGTGAATATCACAGAAGTAAAACCCATCGACCACAGATAGCGCCATGTATTTGCTGATTGGGTTTCACAGCATTTGGCGACCAATCCAACTTTCAGTACAAAATCATTTTTAGTGAGAAGGCTCATTTCTAATTAAGTTTGTTAACAAACAAAATTTGCCAGATTTGGAGTGACGGAAATCCACATAAGATTTATCAGGTGCAGCTGCACTCGGAAAAAGTCATTGTTTGTTGCGGATTTTCGTCCGGCAGTAGCATCGGCCCTTATTTCTTCGAATAAACTCAAGGAGCCACGCTAATTGTCAATGACAACCGATATCGGACGATGATAAAAATATTTTGTGGCCAGGATAGATGGTATGGACCTCGCAAACATGTGGTTACAACAGGACGTCGCGTCCTTCTATACTGCATGAGAAATATTGAATTTATTGGATGATAAGTTCGAGGGCTTCGTCCTCTCACGTGATGGCTACATCAAATGGCCGCCGAGATTGTGTGACTTAAAACCGCTCGACTACTTTCTGTGGGGCTATGTGAAATCTATAGTTTATGCAGACAAACCGCATACAATTATTGCCGCCCTAAAGGCCAACACGACTCTCGTTCTTAACGGGATTGAATCCCATTTAAGCAAAGATGTCGTCCAAAATAAGCCCACCAGGATACACCACCTGCAGCGAAGTCGTGGTGGACATTTGGCTAAAATTAAATTCTATACATAATGTCATCGAATGTCATCTTCAATACACTAATGTAGCAATGTGATTTACACTCGCTGTTTTATTTAATTTCAAAGTTCGGCGCTGTTAACGAAAATTTTATACCTTTTATTTTTTTTTTTTATATATATATATATATATATATATATTTTTTTTTCGCGTTTTCATAAAATTTAGTGTCCAGGGAGTTTCGGGGCCAATAAATCGATTTAGCTACGATTTATTTTTAGAAAATGTCTATTTTTCGTGTTTTCAGGCAATGAAAAACTGCTACAATATAAGAAGATAAATTTTGACTCTGACTTTGATGTGTTGATGATCGTAATAGCTCAACTGGATATCGAGCGGTTGCGAAATCCTAATGCCTTGGTTCGCGTCCTGTCTTCGGTGCGGCTTTTTTCCTTTTTTGTTCAAGTTCCCTTCTTTTGTGAGAAAATTTATTATTTCGAGCCCTTTTATAGTATTTTTTAAAAATACCAAAATTTTAATTAAACTAATTGCACTCATGACTTTTTATTCAAATAACCAGTTCAGTTTTTTTTTTCTATTAAATATTATTCATGTAATGTAATTTCAAAAAAAAACCCGAGCAAAGTTAGGTCATCTAGGTACTATTTTCATAAATGTATTTAGAGGCCAAAAATAATATATTAATGTCCCTAAATTTTTGTCTAGAAACCCTTTAGGTTTTAAATTGTTGATTATCCTTATAGCCCTATTCTGCAGAACTGATATATTTTCAGTGTCCTATTGCAAAATACCATGCAACATTATGTTACGGAAACAGCTAAAATAAATTACTTTGTTACAGCATAGTCTGCAGAGCTAAGTTTTCTTGCTAATTTGGACTTAATATGGGGTTAGATATAGAAAATAAAAAAAATTGAAACGTTTATTTAGGGATAGCGTTTGCTCTGCCGTTTCTGAAAACTCTTGTTTGTTGACCGACTGTTTTAATTATCGATATATGAAAATTCATTTAATCATTTAAAAAAAAACTAATGTCTTGTCATAATCGCTAGTGGTAAAAAATGAAGAAAACTCCTAGTAAAACGCATAGTGTTTTATCGGCAAGCATCAAGATGGTGTAGATGCAGAGTGCTTTGAAAGGAGTTATAAAAGAAGAAGTAGTTTTCTCCTAACGATGGGCGACCAAGGCGTTTGGTGCTAATAAAGCGGTGAATATGCGTATTCTAAATACCATTGGATTTAAGTTTAAAGTTTAAGATTACTAGTTAAGTAGGACACTAATTTAGTAGTTTAAGAAGACTATTCTTGCGAATAAGCCTGTTATTGTGCTGACGGACCGGGCACAGTTAAGGATATTTTTGGGTCGACATCACCATTCCGTATGACGAAACCTCGTGAAAGTCGAAACAGATAAGCGAACAAAATATCTGGACTCGCTCACGAGGTGACCGACATGTGGGGTGGGCTGACGACCGAAATTATACCTGTAGTCGTTTCTGCAAACGGGTTAATCCCAGTCAGCCTCTCAGGTCATCTGAGTTTTTTAGCAGAGGCTTTATTCAACCCGAGCAGATGAGAACACCCTATGAACCCTATAATAATAATTATATACGACTTAAGGGAGTAGACTTAAAAATGTTTAATAAAGGGGGAATTAGAAACATTTGTTTGTTCATTCAGCAGTGCAATGTTACCGTTGTTATTTTTTGATTAAAACTACTTTTATGGATTTTATAGAGTTTTATTTATTTTATTTTTAATACCCGACGTATCGGGTGCTTTCCAGCAACCATGGTCACGGGGACTGAGGTGACTGACGTCCCGATGTCAAATTTAACCCGGAGTACCTTCAGCTTTTTAATTATTGTCTTTGGTCCGATCTACGCAGAATGAACAGTGTTTTTAGCAGTGGTATGCTTGGCTTTAGTTTTAATTTCATTAATTATAGGATTTCAAGCAGGTGGTAGTACCCAGCCTCCTTCTCTATTGAAATTAGGATGTTTTTTTTTAATTTCAATAGCCTCACGTATCATCCTTGGTAGGAATCGATGTTCTTTCGCGAGGATTTGTTGTCTATCAAATCTGATGTAATGGTTGGGGCCATCTAGGATATGATCGCAAACTGCAGACTGATGAAACTGATGCTTCACGAAACGTCGGGTACTAAAAATAAAATAAATAAAACGCGATAAAATCCTTAAAGGCAGTTTTAATCAATGTATAGTGTTCGCGTAAATATAAGAAATCATTATTATTATTATTTTTAAATCTGTAACTGTACCAGCACATACAGTCGCAGCCCATATTACAAGTATGTAAGGATTCAAAGGAGTGCAGCATGCTCTTAAGTTGATCTTAGAAAATAAAGAAAAATTTCGGTAGGTCTAGAATTTCTATAAAATTAAGCTATGGCGTATTAATTTTAGGAAGAAATTTGTATTGATTATAGCAGCAAAACAATAATATTCAAACATTATTTTGTCTAACTTTATTAACTTTCTTTTTAACAAAAATCTAAAAGTGAATAAAGTAAGACAGGATATCTTAATTTACGGGCAACATACTGACTAGGATGTCTCCCTGAAAAGCTGTGAGATACGAGAGCGTAAACGTGACAACGTAAGTCAATTTTGAATTGGTATAATATTGTTTTTTTGTGCGTCATCATCACCATCATTACAGCCCTTCACAAGTCCACTGCTGAACATAGGCCTCCCCCAAGGAATGCCACATGAACCAAACGAGTGACTCCAGTATTGAGAGGCTAGGGAGCGATTTCTGGTTGAGAGCCTCTTGAAATTGTCCGTTGAGCACAGCGTAATACACCACAAACCCCTTCAGCCAGTAGTGATGCAGCCCGTCGAGTCCCAGACTTTTCCAGTTCGGGGTCCTGCGGACCACCTCAGCTACGTCATCCTGGATTATGACGACGGGGTCCATAGACATAATACTCGCACACTGACTCGCGACAGCTTCCGTCCAAGGGCCATCGCTGTGGTTTACAGGCTCTGACCACAGGTTGCGCCAGATTGTGACAGTGTCGGCCTTATTCGGTACTGGGCCCGTTCCATTTACCATTGGTCGCTCCAATGATTTATAGAGCCTCATCTGATCACTCTGGAAGTGACAATTTTGGATGAACCTGTCAACCTCTCGGTATGTCACCGAATCCAATTTACCCAAGCAGCGATTCTCTCCTTCAATTTTTGCATTATATCCAGCTGAGACAAACTAACATTTGTTCCAGAAAATGCCATCCTGACACTGACGCACAATCCTTGGCTTGTTAGTGCCTGATCTGAAGCATATCAGTCAACCGATGAGGGCCCTAGCCTTTGCGATACGTTCTTCAATTCTTATTCTCCAAGCTGGGATAGCGCTACTTTGTCCGGCCGTGGAAAGCTTGGCACCTATAATACGGTAGGCTGCCAGTGCGGCGCCAAAAAGAATTAATTCTGTCTCGCAAAGGTCCCGGCTGGCTTCCAAATAGGTCACCAGCATTGGGTTCAGAGCCCGACGAGCCCGATTCTGCTTGCTTAGGGCTATGCGGGGAAGTCGCGGTCGATTTTCGAGAGGCGACTCCACGTTTCCACAGTGGCCTCTGCCAATGTACTCCTCATTTGCTCTAATTCCAGTTCCTAAGCGACTGTTCCATCATTGTTAGAATCAACCACAACTGGGTTATTCATAGTGGCATCCATTTTTGCGGGTTGTCTGCAAGTTGTGGCACCGCATCCTCAGCCGAAGCATTTTCATCCGATGAGGAACATCCTCACGTCGTAGCCGTTCAAGTTCGGCGATATCAAATATACCTATTTGAGCGCAAGATATACCTAATTCGGTCAGCCAGGTTTTGCTCGGTGACGGTTATTGATGGCTCCAGGTCAGCAAAAGTCGATGCATCCTAGCCCGATAGGCAAAACCTCCAATTTCTTCTCCTTTCGCCCTAAAATACGCCCGCAATGCGTTGCTATTCATCTGCGTTGTCCAACGTATGCGGCGTACTCCACCAGTAACGGGTGCCTATTGCTGGGTACCGCGAAGACCCTGCCGACACCAAGCTAGCTGGTAGGGATGATGGATGCGAAGAGCTGCTATGTGGTCGAGCAGCACCTCGTATTCGGCTGGCGATTCGCATTGTTGCGTCCAGCGCCAGCTTCAGACGCGTCCTGACGACCTCCAGGCAGCGGCCTTTTGTGGGTTCTATTTAATTCCATCATCCATTTAATGGGCGTCATTTAATGGGAGACTCCCAACCTGGCACCGTTTCATGGTGAGTCCATGTGCACATGCGGGCCTTTGCATCTTCAATATTTGCCGAGGCACGGTACTAACACTATTTGGCAAGATGCTGACTTACTGGGCTGACGTAGCAGTTTTGTCACATAACCGTTACATCAGCGGGCGATGGGGTCATCACTTCCCTACGCCTTTAATTAAAGACTTAGTTATCACTTCGCAGTCAGCCGCTGTAGAGTCTATATCACCTGGAGATGCCTCGTGTAGAGGCAAAACACGTGTCGTATTATGGTCGATGGTGTGTCTTTCCTATAGTAGTGGTGTAGCGAGTAGAGGTGTTGGGAGTAGTGGTGCTGGGATTTGTCGTGACGGAATTAGTGCAAGCAATTGTGGGAGGGCGCGAGGTGCTCTTTAAACTAGGTAGGACACATCATTTCATTTTATTGAGCAGGTGGTTGCATAGTAACTATTAATATCTTTAGTGAAAGTAACTGACTTAACAATACAGTTGCAGGACGAATAAATCGGTTCAACTTAGGAAGACGGCCACGCTATCACAGAAAGTGTGTTTTGAAAATTTAGTTTATGTAGATTAAGTAAATTTAAAGATCCAGGAAGCTTGTTGAATAGTAACGAGACATTCTCTCTAGGTATTCAGGGGAGACAACGTATCCACGGTTTTATTCTTATACGTTAATAGACAACGATGACTATGAGACTTATCATCCACTTACAAGCAGGTGGATTTTATGCTTATTCATCAAGAATATTTTACAGACAAAATTATTAAAATAGATAAGTCAACTGGCGGCAAGCGTGCCGGTGATATAGCTAAAAAACGGAAATGAGCGGTATCCTCATACAGGCACAGTTTTCTCTCCTTTTCACAGGATTTGAAAAGTAAATAAAAAACATAGTAGTGCGATTTTATTAGCCAACTACAGCCTAATGTGTCGAAAAAAAATCTCGACAACGTCCATATTTTATAACACAGTGTAATATTATCTTCGTTTTAAAAGAATCAGAAAGTTCTAACAAATAAAATTTGTATCTAAATCATTTCTTCTACATCATCGTCTGACCGTATAAGTTCGCTGGTGAAATGAAACTCTCCTATTATGGGGGGATTTGCCCCAATCGGTACGCTTGGCAGACGTTAACCAAATGTCCCCTACGCCGATCAGGGTATTTTATATTTGCGAGTTAGTTATACCGCCATCTCTCGGAAGATCTTTCTGCAATTTCCCTTTATCGCCTCTCATTACAATTAAAGATTTTATAAGAAATATATAATTTATTTTTAGGATTTGAAAACTTTGACTTTACACTTTTAAGGACTTTCGGGAATAATACAAGTCCTAGCTAACAACAATAATATCTTGTATATTATATATATACACACATACAAAACTACATCCCCTGTTTTTCCATTTCCAAATATTCTTATATTCATAACCAAAAATAAAACAAATTAGAGGTTAGATAACCTAAAATTAAAGTGCATTTTAAATGCAATACATAAAAATTGCAAAAGAAATATTTTGCTACCCTTGCGATGGTTGGTTGTTTATTGTGCTCAAGAAAAATTATAACTCGTAAAGAAAACGGGGTGCCTATAAAACAAAGCAACTTCCGTTGCATATTAACAATGTTAATTAAGCAACTGCTGAAGAATGTGTAACGTAAAATTTCGCAATCACTGCCACCTTTATCGTTTCATTTATTACAGTCTATCAAAATTCCACTCCTGAACATAAACTTCGTCCATTAATTACCTCGTAAGGGGGATTATTTGCATAGTTGCTACGTTTGGCAGGCGAATTGATAACTGCAGTTGACTATTTCAATTTCTAGTTGTTATTAGGAAGACACTGCTTCCCATCTAATAGTTTGTTTCCACTTGGCCTCCTTCAAGACACTACATAAGTGGTGATGAAGCATTAGATGGTAAATTGCACTTTCTTAGCGTAAAACAGGCCATAATCGTGCTTAAATACCGATATTAAAGATGATATTATAGTGTAAATTTTATTGGATAAAATCTGTGGGAATTCTGCTATTACCCAATACATAGAATTCCAGTGATATAAAATGGTATATGTAAGTGGGTATTATCTTAATATTATATAATTTTAAGCTGTTCCACGTTTCATTGCCACAATTCTGACAACACATAAAATTTTATTTGCTCACGGAACTCTGTGTAATGGTAACACGTAGATATGTTGTTATGTTGGATAATGATATGTTCCCATATATGTAACGGAAAGACATTTTAGCAACCTAGATGATAGCGGTTTTAACATACAAAGTTCTATCTACTTAGACGTCCACGTAAAATATTTAATGCCGAAAGCGATCCCATTTAAATGTTTTTTACATGTACAATCGATGACGAAAAACGGTGACTCATTGTAGCAAAAATTGAGCGCTACGGGCCGCGGGTTGGAATCTTGCACAAAAATGTATTTGTACGATCTACAAACGTATGTGCTATGCACAATTATCACCCTTGTTCTGTAAAAATACTAGTAAGTTGACTGTCTATCTGAATGCAAGTGGCTTTTGCACCCCATGATAATCTGCAATCAACTTCAAATTTAAGCTGGATAACCGTTCTGAGGGCCTAGACAAGTGGCATTCGATCCGTGTCTAATCCATTTCGAAAATCGGTTTCCTCTTAACGATATTGAACTGAAAGGTGACATAACGCTAAGTCGAAGCGTTCATTCGATAAAAATCAACTTCTTGGCTATGGTCTCGAAATGAAACCCGGGACCGGGCGCGCTAAATATAAACAAAACATACTTGATAAATGATAATTTATTAAAGTAAAGTTTGCTTGGTGAAAGTGAAGTTCTTGGTGTTAAAATTTTAACTAAATAGTACAAAGGTAAGTTCCTTAACTCCTTGCTTTAATTGTAAGTGCCAAATATCAATGGATGGATATCAATGGTTATGATTATATTCATCATCATCATCATTACAGCCCTTCACAAGTCCACTGCTGAACATAGGCCTGCCCCAAGTAATGCCACAAAGCACGGTCCTGAGCCACCTGCATCCATCGACTTCCTGCATATCTTACCAGGTAGTCACTCCATCTAGTGGGGGGTCGGGGGCCACCTTTCTTCGAGAACCTTTCTTCTTTTTTTTTATAAAAGAGGGGGCAAACGAGAATGTGGCTCACCTGATGTTAAGTGACTACCGCTGCCCATGATCAAACGCAACACCAGGGGAATTGCAGGTGCGTTGCCGGCCCTTTAGAAAGGAGTAAGCTCTTTTCTTGAAGGTCCCAGGTCGTATCGGTCCGGAAAAATCGCTGGTGGTAAATTATTCCACAGAGAGGTTGTACGCGGAAGAAAACTCCTTTTGAAACGTACTGTGGTGGACCGCCAAGCATCAGATGGTGTGGATGGTATCGGGACGTTTGCAGCGTAGTGCTTTCATGAAATTTGGCGGCTGGGATTAATCCGAACAATTCCTCAGAGCACTCTCCATGGTATATGCGAAATAAAATGCAAAGAGATGCAACATCTCTTCGCAGTCCCAGTGAATCGAGCCGATTGGAAAGCACTCGGTCGTCGACGATTCGAGCCGCTCTGCGCTGGATGGGGTCAAGTGGAAGGAGCTGGTACTGGGGAGCCCCAGCCCAGAGATGGGAACAGTATTTCATGCTGGCACACCGTCTGCGCCTTTTAAATTCGTAGGCGGTGTGCCGGCATGAAATACTGTCCCACTCTGCTGAGCACGCCAAGCTTTTTAGAGGCCAATTTGGCCTTCTCTTCCAAGTGACCACGAAACTGCACGTCACTCAATATGTCAACGCCGAGGATTCCGATACTGGCTGAGGCAACAAGGGGAGTGCCTTGAAACTGAGGAGATACGACAAAGGGTTTCTTTTTAGCGGTTAACGCGCAAACTTGTGTCTTCTGGGGGTTAAACTGGACTAGATTTAGTCGCACCCAATCGGAGACTCTGTGCAGCAAAGACTCGACTTCAGACACAAGTTTGTCCCGGCACTCGGAGACGTTTTCCCGAGAAATATTGGCTCGGCCGGTGTAAAGAGCATCACCAGTGCTGTCATCTGCATAGCAATGAATGTTAAGGGTTTGCAACATATCATTGATATGCAGAAGAAACAGCGTTGGCGATAGCACGCAGCCTTGTGGAACAACAGCATTAATAGGCTTGCAATCGGTGCTTGCACCGTCTACAAAGACCTTGATGCTCCGATCTGCAAGAAAGCTGGTGATCCATAGGAAGGGAGCTTCGAAAGAAGCGCTTTGTGCCAAACCCGATCGAAGGCCTTCGCTATGTCCAAACTAACGACCAAGGCCTCCCCCTTGGACTCTACTGTCTCCGCCTATCTATAAGTTAGGTAGACCAGAAGATCACCAGCTGACCGACCACGGCGAAAACCGTATTGGCGGTCACTAATCAACTGGTGATCCTCAAGGTACCTCATGAGCTGACAGTTTACAATGGACTCCATTGTTTTGGAGAACAAGGAGGTGATGGCGATAGGCCGGTAGTTGGACGGGTCTGAGCGGTCGCCTTTTTTAGGAATCGGGTGGACGAAAGCCGTCTTCCATAATTTTGGGACTAAGCCTAGGGAGTAGGAGTACCGGAAAAGACCGTTAAAACCGGTGCCAACTCTGGAGCACACGTCCTCAGCACAATTGCGGGGATTCCGTTAGGCCCACTCGACTTGTGAATGTCCAGGGAGAGGAGTGCTTTGCGAACCGAGCGCTGTGTGAACTGCACTTCCGGCATGGAGCACTCACACCGCGGGATGGTCGGCGGCGTACTCCCCCCGTCATCGAGAGTCGAGTTGGACGCAAAGAAAGAGCCTAGAAGATCGGCTTTCTCCTTTGCGGTATGGGCCAGTGAGTCGTCCTCCCTGTGCAGAGATGGAAGAGTTGGCTGACAGAAATTCCCCTGGACAGCCTTGGCGAGAGACCAGAACGCACGGGTTCCAGAAAGAAGGCGAACTAGTTTCTCGCCAATTCATGGCAATGACTCTTTTGAAGGTTCCTAGAGGCGGAATTATACTTCTTTTTTATTGCGCTGGTGTTTACATCCCGGGACGCTGATGCGTCAGACCAGGCTCAGTAGCACTCCTGCTTATAGCATGATGCTATTTTACAGGAGCGACCAAACCATGGCTGAGATCTGCCTCCAATGCGCACCACAGAGGAAGGAATAAAAAGTTCCATACCCTGAAGTACCACATCAGCGACAGAATCCGCAACAACGTTGGGATCGTCCGGCGAGAAGCAAACCCGCCCCCAAGGGTAGGATGCAAAGAAAGACCGAATCCCATCCCAATCGGCTGACCTATAGTGCCAAACCCGGCGGCAGCCTGCAGAATGCAACTGCGATTTCAGCGTGAGTGGCACCACACTCCGGACAAGACAATAGTCGAGGAGCCTAAAGGGGCTTCGACGGAAATCGGATATCCGTCCGGGTGAGAGGTCAGCAGAAGGTCCAACAGGGAAGGTGCATGATCCTCCACATCTGGAATCCGCGTAGGCGAAGTAACCAGTTGTGTCAGACCATATGCCAAGGCAAAATCATGAACAGATCTCCCCGCATGATCGGTTAAACGTAAACCAAGCCATTCGGCGTGATGGACGTTAAAGTTGCCGAGGATCACGATCTCTGCGGAGGGGATCTGCTGTAGCAACGAATCTGTAGTCATTTGGACGTGGTGGAAGAGTCGGTTTGTTTCGGCATTACCGCTATGGGACCTATAGAGGCACCCGTAGACGCGCGGATGGTCGTCGTTGTCTACGCATTGCCAAAGGATGGACAGTTCCGAACCTTCAAGTCTGCCGAGGCGTCGAGAACAGATGTCCTATCTGACGTAAACGCAAACTGCAGCCCGAGGCACAAAGGAGTGTTCCAGTTTGTACCCCGGGTAGGACAGTTACGAAAAATCAGCCGGAGAGGACACCTGCGTCTCGGTCAGGAAGAGCAGAGCCGGCCTCGCCGTCTCGAGATGGTAGTGGACGCCGTTTAGGTTAGAGTGAAGTCCCCTGATATTGCAGAAATTCACGGACAGCGTGGCAGGGGTCGCCTTGGTCTTGTTGCTCCGTTTGCCTCGAGCAGTTGTAGTCTTGAGCGGAATTTTGCCCCCCCCCCCCAGAATACGCGGGGCTGCCTGAGCACCCACGCTCAGAAGTGGAGAAACATGGTCGTGGATGCTCAGCGAGGGATTCTCCAGGGGTGCTGGTACCCTCCTGGGGTAGTCGATCGTTATTTAATTCCGCTACCATGTTGATGGCCCCCCCCCATTTGGGTCTCCGGCCACCTGCACTCACCAGACGAAACTTCCCCATCGGTTATCGGTTCTTCGAGCTATATGGCCGACCCATTGCCACTTCAGCTTACTAATCCGTTGGGCTATGTCGGTCACTCTGGTTTTACTGCCTATATCCTCATTTCTGAGTCTATCACGCAGAGAAACTCCGAGCATAGTCCTCTCCATGGATCGCTGATCGACCTTGAGCGTCCTCATACGGCCAGCAGTGAAGGACCAAGTCTCAGATCCGTAAGTCATCACTGGCAACACGCACTGGTTGTACAATCTAGTTTTTAGAGATTGAGGTATACCTGACGAGAAGATATGTCGTAATTTCCCGAACGCTGTCCAGCCGAATTGAATCTGTCGATTGAGATCTCGGTCGAAGTTGGACTTACCTAGTTGGACTATTTGTCCCAGGTAAACGTACTCGTCAACAACTTCGAACATAGTACTCTCAACAACTACCGGCATAGGTGTGACATGGACATTAAACATAATCTTTGTTTTGTCCATGTTCATCTTAAGACCTATCCGTTGGGAGGCACTATTGAGGTCATTGACCGTAGTGCTTAAGTCCTCCAGCGATTCTGCCATAAGGACTATATCGTCGTCAAATGTGTAGTACTATAAAGACAATCAAACTATGAAGATATTAATTTATTAATTGGTAAACGAAGAATGAGGAAAATAAAATGTGGATTTCAAGATACGGCATATTAATTTAAAGAAGCTAGAATCAGTTGTACTCCAGCGAGCTTAGCCCAGAATATTATGAAAACTGCGCCAAAAGAACAAAGAAGAAATCAGGAGGTAATTTTCGCACCTGAGATACAGCAAGAAATTATTTCATAATCCTCACAAGTAAGTACTCTCTTTCGAGGAAATAATACATTAGAATAGTTGAAAAGATTTAAATATTCTAACAATATTAAACCGAAATTAAATTACTATATTGAATATTAAAATGAACAGAACCAAGAAATTGGGAACTTAATTCGTCATCACTACCATAACAACGGACAAATCAAAATACAAATTGTAATCCTAGCAGCGCAAGTAATTTGAAACAGCTTTGTATTAAATTTCAAAGTACGTATATGGAAATGTTTGCATTTATATCGAACTTTGACCACACATTTTGATTCATACCTAATTTTTAGAAAACTTGTACAATATGGTATGAGTTCAAGTAAAATGTACCTTAAAGGTGATTCTTAAACATTACTTTAATTTACACAAAAGTCAAGAAATAGTTACATTGTTAATAATTATATCACTTTTACGTAGATCGAAAAGATTTCTAGAAATATGATATTTATTGTATCGAGTACACAAAATAATTAAAATCACTATAACATCTATGAACTTAACACAACGCTACATTAATTTACTTAAAAATTCAAAGAACAAAATTTAATATTTTTTCGTAAGTTATTATATAAATTAATGATTTAATGCCCTTACATAAATAAACTAAAACTTAAAACGATATTTTAAAAATTTGGATACGGAAAAAAAATATGAAATATATCACAGTGAAATTTCAAATCAAGTACGTAAAAATGTAATCTATTATATTATTATCACATAAATTTTTAGGCAGAACACAGTAGTAAAATAATATAAAATTATAACTGAATAAAAGTCACTCAGGTGCGAAAATTACCTCCTGATTTCTTCTTTGTTCTTTTGGCGCAGTTTTCATAATATTCTGGGCTAAGCTCGCTGGAGTACAACTGATTCTAGCCTCTTTAAATTAATATGCCGTATCTGGAAATCCACATATTATTTTCCTCATTCTTCGTTTACCAATTAATAAATTAATATCTTCATAGTTTGATTGTCTTTATAGTTCTACACATATTTCAATTTTAATTTTGAGTAAACTTCTTTAAATTATTATTGGTGGGTTTGGCGTTTTGGTTTTAACGGCCAAACTGCTGGTTCAAATGTATTAAATAATTTTATGCGGTGCGGCTATTAATTTAAATATAGTAGTGGACTGTATATGAGCGCGGTGCGAGCGGTGAATGGAATTTAATTTATTCGTGATACTGCAAATACCCTAAATTCGGGATATAGGAAGGACGTGAAGGATTGCATGTGGATTGCACCTGGATTTCCGCTGATCTGCCTCGTGTCTTGATGGCTGCCGGCTTCTTCACACTTATCAACTTCACAGATAATCTTCACAGATAATCACGAAATATAGCGTTATTGCAAATATCTATACTTTTTACCATATGCTTGTACAATTCAATATCCAAATTACACAAGGGTGGGAGCGATGATGCGAGATATAAGCGATGCGGTTGGTTGCGTGTCTTCTCAACTTGTGTGAGCTCGTTAACACGAATGCACATGCTGGGCATAAAAGGCGGTAGATAGGAAACCGGAAATGGGCTTTGCAGTAATCTTATTGGATAATAATTAACGAATCCCTTATAAGCGTCAAGCGATAGTGCAAAGTGGCGCGAACAATTATTGTGGCCACTTCTCGTATCAGTTTTTGATTTCCTTGTCACATCCGGTAGTATGTTAATTAAATAAATGATTTTTTTTCTGTATTATTTATTTAAATTATTTTCCCATTTTATTAAAAAATTGCAGGCCGCGGCGGTGCGCTGCGACAATGCACGCGCACCGCCTGGCAGGGTCGCCATGTAATGTTGTACGGTTGATAAATGAAAGGGAGACGTGTTTATCTACTAAAGATTTTAATTATACTGTCACTTATTCTACACTTAACACAAATATTTATAATTTCGTGGAGCCACACTACACCATTATTAAAAATTTCTTTTACTTTAAACATAAAATATTTGTAAAAATTTGTGTGTAGATTTAAGGACTTAGAATAATTGTGTAAAAACGAGGGGGAACGGGGAACCTATTCCTAATTTTCACCAAAGTCTAAAGTGCAAAAGACTTTATTTTTGAATTAATTTTAGAAAATGTTCAAAGGACAGAAAACCTAGTACATATGTTAAAAATAGAATAGAAATTTTAGATAAAATATGGTTCGAATTTGTCGAAAACAATAAACAATTGTTCAAAACGATAGATAGTGCAAAGTTAAAGGAAACAGCATATATTAAACGAGACTTGTACGACATTGTAGAATAATTTTATTGCAATTATAAAGCAGAGTTGAGTACATTCTTAAATGATAATGATACCGATAGTCATGTCAATTGGAATTCAAATAATTACCTAAAATTTCTATTCCCACGTTTTCTGGGTAGTATTCAGAATGGACAACATTTAGAGACTTGTTTATGTCGCTAGTTCACAAAAACAGTTCGTTAGATAATGTACAAAAGATGCACTATTTAAAAGGACATCTCACGGGCGAAGCCGAACAACTTGTCCGGCAAGTACCAGTGTCAGATACGAACTATAATCAATGTTGGGAACAGTTAGAACGTAGGTACAACAATGAAAAGTATCTCGCAAATTGTATTCTTAAACGCCTTTTCGCTCAAAAACGTCTGAACGTAGAATCTTCTACCGGTTTGAAAGATTTGTTGGATACGAATAATGATTGTCTTCATGCTTTAAAGAATTTAGATATTAATGTTAGTACTTGGGATTTAATTATTATTCATGTTATAGCGTTTAAATTTGACCCAGAAACACGTAAACAGTGGGAATCACAAACCAGTAGTGATAGTCTCAACGATTTGCCCACATTTAAGCAATTTAAAACTTTTCTGGAAAGTTGATTTAGAGCATTAGAGTGTATAGAGCCTAAAAAGGGGTTAATTCACAACAATGTACATACTTCACATACTACAAAAGCATTGGTTGGATTTAAACAGCGTAATTTCGTGGGTGGTAAAGCTTGTTGTGTTCAGAAGTTCACAAACTATGTTTTTGTAAAAAATTCCTACAGCTTCCTTATGAGCAAAGATATAATTTCGTTTTATGTAACAATATTTGCTTTAATTGTTTAGGCGGAAATCATACAATTAAACAGTGCCAAAATCCAACTAATTGTAGAGTGTGTAAGAAACGACACCATTCATTATTGCATCCCAATAGCGGTAAGGCTACTAATAGTGGTGACCAGGACAATAGAGCAAGTATATCCGTTGAAAGTTCAGATGTCGATTGTGATAAAAACCCCATAGTTAGCTGTCTTTCGTCTGGAAATGGTATGGAGTCTAGACAAGTTTTATTAGCCACCGCGCTAATAAGAGCCAAGTCCATTTCAGGAAACTATGAAGTGGTGCGGGCCATGATTGATCAAGGTTCCCAAGCTACAAATCAGTACTTACGATTAAAACGTACTCCAGTAAAATGCACGGTAACTGGATTAGGTGCCGACAGAGACATAGTCTCAAAGTACATAGTAACACTCGATCTGAAATCGTGTATAGATCCTAACCTCAAACTGGTTACAGCTTATGTTCTAAATACTATAACGTCTTATCTTCCAGATACAAAGATAGAGTTATCGAATTGGATGGATTTGAAAGACTTAAAACTGGCTGATCCGGACTTTAGCACTCCCAATAAAATTAACTTATTATTAGAAGCTGATGTCTATGGTCAAATATTAAAGAGCGGTGTAAAAAAGGATCCAACGAGATATCTTATCACACAGTGTACAACTCTTGTTTGGTTTCTTTCTGGTATTGTAGATAGAACAAGATTAAATAATAGTACACAAAAAATATCAGTAATGCACGCACAAGTAAATCAGAACGATATACTCAAGAAATTTTGTGAGTTAGAAGAACAATTTACACTAAGTAAGAAAATATTTTCAGACGAAGAACAACAGTGCGAAGATCTTTTCGCAGCCACAACCACTCGAACATCTGATGGAAGATATGTGGTTAAACTGCCATTCAAAGATAAAGAGCCGGCATGCAAAGGTGGCAACTCGCGTAATATCGCTGTAAAACGATTAAAGATTATGAAGAGAAAATTAGAGAAGGATAAGGAACTAAAAGAAAAATACACAGAAGTTTTAAATGAATATTTATATCTAAATCACATGAGACCGGTAAGTGAAGCAAAGGAAAGAAAATGAAACTGTGTACTTACTCTATCACGCTATAGTAAGAGAGGATAAACTCACAACCAAAGTTCGGATAGTGTTCGATGTGACCTGCAAAAACGATAAAGGTGTTTCTTTGAACGATACGCTTATGGTAGGAACACCTTTACAGTCCGATTTGCGCCATATTATACTACGTTGGAGAGTATATCCCATTGGCCTCGTAGCTGACATTATAAAAATGTATCGTCAGGTAAGGGTGACTGAAAATGATGCAAGGCTCCTAAGGATAGTCTGGAGAGAAGGCTCGGACAAGCTGATACAGGATTAGAAATTAACCACTGTTACGTTCGGGACTGCATCAGCACCCTACTTGGCTATAAAGACGCTGAATCTAGTCGCTATCGATGAAGCAGAAACTTATCCTCTAGCCGCGAATAGAGTTCGGGGATCTTTCTATATGGATGACCTAATGAGTGGATGCTCTACAGCCGAAGAAGGTAAAGAATTATATAGACAGATGAAGAATCTATTAAATAAGGGAGGGTTTGAACTACAGAAATGGAATAGTGATAGACAAGAATTACTCAGAGCAATAAATAAGCAGGAAGCGGAAGAAACTAAGAGCAAAAGAGCAAGGAATAAAAACTTTTCAGGTAAGTTTGTAGAAAACAGTCTGGAAAATAAAATCTATGAAGAAAGGAACATTAAACTAGATATAACTAAAATTCTAGGACTTACTTGGAACCGTTGTGATGACGTTTTTAAATATTCCGTACAGTTAGCTCCAACACCTAGACCTGAAACTAAACGAAACATAATATCAGAAATTGCTCGTCTATTTGACCCTCTGGGTTGGCTAGCACCTACCGTTATACTATCAAAAGTATTTATACAAAAGCTATGGCTTCCAGGTGTAGGATGGGATGAAACGGTTTCTGAAGATTTAGTAAATGAATGGAGGACTTACCGTAGTGAGTTGTCCAAACTTACCGAAGTTCGTATTCCAAGATGGCTTCAAATCAAGCAAACTAATCGAAGTGTTGAACTTCATGGATTCCGTGATGCTTCAACAACCGCATAATCAGCTGTGGTGTATACAAGATCAGTCGATGCAAAAGGCGATATTCACGTTGCTCTTTTGATGACAAAGACCAAATTAGCTCCAATAAAACAGGTAAGCATTCCTCGGTTAGAGTTATGTGGAGCTGTGTTGGTAACTCTTTTGTTGGCAGAAGTAGCAGAAGCCATGCACATTTCCAAAGAGAACATTAGAGCGTGGACAGATTCAACCGTAGTGCTTGCTTGGTTAAACAGTCACCCAAGTAGGTGGAAAACTTTTGTGGGCAATTAAGTGTCTGAAATTCTTAGTACTCTGGATGCATCACAATGGGCTCACGTTTCAACTGGACACAACCCAGCTGATTGCGCATCGAGAGATAGGAGAGGTAGGCCAAGTGCGCTGGCTGAAAGCCAATTATGGTTTTCAGGACCAAGTTTTCTTATGGATCAGGAAATTAGATATCACGGACCAAGGGACATGGAAACTAATATAGAAAAGCGCATAAAGTTACATATTAGTGCTGTTCCACAAGAATTTCCGTGGCAGAAATTTTCTTCGTTGAAAAATTTGATAAGAGTTATTGCATATTGCCAAAGATTTTTATTAATAAAGGAAAAGAAGCAAAAATATTTACAAAAGAAGGAATTAGATGAAGCATTAATATGTTGCATAAAGCATTTTCAACTGGAATACTTTTCAGAAGATTATTTACAGTTGACAGGAAGAGGTTGCATAAAGAAAAAAGTTGTAAAATTAGAACACTATGTCCATATATCGACAATATGAGTATAATAAGAGCAGGTGGCAGATTAAACGAATCGTTACTAACGGAACTAATCAAACACCCTATACTGTTGTCTCAGTCTTGTTACCTAAGTAAATTACTTATTTCTAATACTCATGAAATAACCTTGCATGTCGGCCCACAGTTAATGATAAATTACCTAAGATCAAACTATTGGATTATAGGCGTGAAAAATCTAGCTAAGCAACATGTACGAAAATGCGTGATATGCGTCAAACATGCTGCCAAAGTAAGACACCAATTCATGGGATCTCTTCCAGCTGTCTGATGTACTCCTGCATGACCTATTTTAAACAGCTGCGTGGATTATGCTAGTCCATTAAATATAAGAACATCAAAGGGTCGTGGTTACCACGCTTATAAAGGTTACATTTGTGTATTTGTCTGTATGGTGACGCGTACTATACATTTAGAAGCTGTCAGTGATTTGAGCACACAAGGATTTTTAGCAGCTTTCAGACGGTTCGTTTTGAGACGTGGCCATTGTTCTCAAATTTGGAGCAACATTGGCACCAATTATGTAGGAGCTGCTCGAGAGTTGAATAAACTTAAATCAATTCAGCAATCGGTTGCTGAACGGGTTGAAGCCGAGGGTATCCAATGGCACTCTATACCACCGCATGCACCACACTTTGAAGGTTTGTGTGAAGCTGCGGTCAAATCTACTATGCACCACATGAAAAGGGTAATTGGAGATTCAACCTTAACCTTTGAGGAGCTTAGCACGCTGCTCTATCAGATAGAGGCTTGTCTGAACTCCAGACCAACAACTGTGATCAATGACTATGATTTATCAGATCCTATGCCTCTAACACCTGGTCGCTTCTTAATATGTGAACCACTAATAAGTATTCCAGACGATAATTACGAACATACAAATATAAGTTCACTAACTCGTTGGCAACTTGTGCAAAAAATGACGCAGAATTTCTGGCGTCAGTGATCACAGGAATATTTGTCAAAATTGTTGCATAGATATAAATGGACTTACCAAGTACCAGAACCTAATATCGGGGATGTATTATTAGTTAAGGAAAACGATTTATCACCATGTCAGTGGTTACTTGGTCGGATTATCAAAAAACATCCTGGTCCTGATCAAATAACCCGAGTAGTTACGTTACGAACCAAATCATCAATAGTTAAAAGACCTAAATTCTCAGAGTTGAATTAATACACACGCTTTAATGTTTAATTAATAAATGTAGATACTGTTTGTGTAAATCATTGCAAAGCCGCCAAAAGGTGCTCTTTCCAACGGAAAAAATATATATATATATATATATATATATATATATATATATATATATATCACCGTGCTTTGTGGCATTACTTGGGGGAGGCCTATGTTCAGCAGTGGACTTGTGAAGGGCTGTAATGATGATGATGATGATGATATATATAACAAAGAGTAACTCGGGCATATCTTCCACTCTTTCCATCCTTTTATTCTTCTTTTTTTTTGCCGGTAATTGTTTCATTTTTGTTGCCTCAACAACACATTTCATACAATGTGTGCATTTTTATCACTAAAAACTACGTAAAACGAGCACGAATTGATGCAAATAATTTCAACAGCTGACTAACAATCAGCCATGTTGTTTTGCTTTTCCAAAGGGTTTAAGCGTTCGTTAAGTTGTCGAATAAACGGTTCGACTTCTCAGCGATTTCGAATGTCATAAGTGCCGTTTGTCTACGTATTGCTAAGATAATATCGTTCGTGTTATTAGCTTTCTTTACCATTTCGCTACGCGGTTTGACATTGCCTAGCAATTAGCGATTGAAAACGATCGACCACGTGATATTTCGAAAGCTTATGTGAGTTTCATACATTTCGAAGATATCTAATTTCGTTACTGTTAGTGAAAATGTGACTTTTTCTAGAGCCTCTGCACCAGAACGCATCAGTGCCAGCACGACAGATATAGGTAAGAGGTACAGCTAGGCAGAAAAAGAATTCTAACTACAAACGAAATAAAAAACAGGGTATTTAAAAATGTCCCCATAACAAAGTAGAAAGTCTTAGTATGTAAATCTGTTTAAATTATCTGTAAACTCCGATTCGAACCAGCATAGAATTTTTCGGATTTAACAAAATATAAATAAGTTAAAAATATGTTATTCAATTTTGGTATAAGTGTTCCTGAGTGTCTTGATAAATTCGAGACGTTTAACGATGACAGGTTCCACTGAACATTTTATTATGACAGTAGTATGTATGAGTGTCTATTTTGTATGTACTTCTTCAAAACACTTAAGTCCAGACTATTTTATATATATATATATATATATATATATATATATATATATATATATATAAAATATATATATATATATATATATATATTAAAACCATTTTAGCCAGTGTTTGACTTATATCCCGCTTGATGGTAAGTGGTGATTAAGCTGAAGAGACTAAACCAAAACCTTTTTTACTTGCCTGCATGGCATGACTAATGACAAAGCAAACCGTTTTCATGAACCGAATAAGTGGTATGTCAACAAGAAAGGAATGGAGAGTGGCCGACTGGCCACTGAGGAGTAATTAATTTACACAATTCCTTGACACACTATCGGAAATATATTCTATAATACACCGAAAAATCTGATTCTTAGATGACTTTTCTCTAAACACGCAGAATGATGATTCAAAATCTGATGCAGGAACACAATCTCCATTCTTAGATTTTCAACATCTGTCACATAGACAATACTAATATTCAAATATAATATTTAGTTTGTAATAATTGTATAATAAATTACTTTCAATTTATATACTGTTGTTGATGCCCAGCGTTGCCCGGGCATATTTTACGAGTATGCCTCTATCTCCAGTGGTTTAGGCTGTGCGATTCCTGTCAGCCAGTTCGACGAGAGAGATTTCATCCAACCGTATCTTCCCTAACAATTATGTGAATTGAAACGAAACAATTTCAGTACGATCATAGATATGTTGAAATAAAATATATCGTAATTGATAGTTTTGAATGTTATTTGTTGTTATTTTTAATGCCTTCATTATAGCACTTGTGATGAATAATATTTCTTGTTTTACGTCCCGGAGAGGAAACGATGATAGCCGATGGATTAACGATTCGCTGATTACCGTATGTTTACAACACACTAAATTTCCACTAACTGAATCAATTTAATTTCTTGCTACACAAAAAATTGTTGAATAGTTATATAATACATACATAAACATAAACACTCACGTCGGTCACCTAGAGGGGCAGTCAGAGACTACAGGCTTCCATTTGGCACGATTCTGACACACTTACCTCGCCTCTTCCTTATCCACATACCTAGGCATACATGCTCGTCAGATAAGGGCTCTCTTAATTTGGTGCATTTTCAATACATCGCCTATTTGGTCGATAAACTTTCGCCTAGGATTTCCCTTTCCGACTTTTTCATTCACTTCTGCAACATAAATTTGCTTTGTCACTCATTTATATTTTCCACATAACCAAACCACCAAAGCATTCCTTTCTTAATCCTGGTTGCAACATCATATTGCAAACCACACTCTTCTTTTATTACACAATATCTCACCCTATTACTCAGATTCAATTCTAACATACTCCTTAACGACCGCATTTATACTGCGTTTGTTCTACTTACGTGCTTCCTCTACCTAACTTTCACTAACATACGTTAAAGTAGGGACTAACACAGCGTTGTGAAATGTTATAACGTGTCTTTTTTTGACATATTCTTACATTCTACAATAGAATGAAAAACCTCATTTACTTTATTTCATAATAATTGTTGAATGAAATTCATCAAACATATGACCACCGCTGAAATACACTTTCAATTTCAATTTAATTCTTTTACGCTAAATATTAATATTCAGTCCGGGTGTTCTTGTTGTTATGAAGACACTAGCTGTTACCTGTGCTGTGTTATCCGCGGCTTCGCCAGCATGATCACTGGGAAATGAACTATCCATTGCTTTTTGAATTGAAAGAAAACAGAGTTTTATAGATTTGTCAGAGATGCAGCAATTAAAAGGAAACTGAGCAAAATTGATTCGTCAGCCTATTTAAATGTTTTGAAACGCGGATAGGAAAGATGAAAATACCTGTTTATTCCAAATGGAAATAGGATATTTTTTTTTAATTTAGGGAAACTGAACATAATAATCCGTCAGGGATGCGGAATTCTGAAAAGAAACTGAGCTAAATTGATTCGTCAGAGATACAGTTTTCTGAATTGAAAGGAAACTGATCCAAATAAAAGATCCGTCAGAGATGAAGGCTTTTGAGTTGAAAGGAAACTGAGCTTAATAGGTCCATCAGAGGTGCATTATTTGGAATTGAAAAGAAACTGAGCTAAATAGGACATTTTGAATTGAAGGGGAAGATCTGTGAGCATTCTGATTAATTTATTATGGGAATTTTGAAAAAAAAAAAACATATTGAACACTATTTTAAGACGCTACTGTACATAATATTATATGTTTTTCCATTCGGAGAAAGAATGTGGAGATTCTGTGCATTTGACACACGCGAACTTGCTACATACAGCTGACCATGGGATAAGCACAGTTTTTCTAAGTTGACCCCCGGTACCTGTAACGTTTGCCCTTGCGCTTTATTAATTGTCATTGCAAAACTGAGCTTAATAGGGAACTGCAACCTTTTGAATTTAAAAGGAAGATCTGTGGGAATTATAGGGACCCGTGTTGTAATAACATTTTCAACTTTTCCTACGCCTGTGAAAATTGTAGCACCGATTATGTTCCGTCCAAGATTTGTCACATGCAGCCTTGTCCCGTTACATAACGGAGGAGAATCTAAATTTCGCATTAGAATGACTGGGACGCCTAATTTTAATTGAAGCTTATGTGAGGGCATACCTGACAACTCTAGAGAATTTAGAAACTCTACGGGATATGAAGTGCTCTGTTCTGTGTCCACAACTGTGTCTACTGACAAATACTCTTTTATTTCTCCTACTACTTCGCTTAATATATCTGAATTTATTTTGTTAACGCTCTCATTTTTTGGTGCAAGAATCGCCCTTTCACATAACCATTTGTTTCTTCAAGCATGTTGTTCGTTAAATTTGAATAAACGCTCGCAATTAATTCGGAATGACTCTGTACTAAATTACAAAATCTCTCGTCAATTTAACGCAGCCCTCAGCATCCGTTTCTAACCGCCCGTCGCAAATTTTTAATAGTGTGTAAGCATAGTTTCCAGCATTGATATCATTATACAAATGCACTCTCATATACGTAGTTAAACTGAATTTTGTCACCTTGTTCCATAAAATAGACGACTTGAGACATGCTTTAATTTCATCTGCAGGTGTACCCTTGAGAATGACAGGTAAAGTTTGGCGAAAGTCACCAGCCGGTAAAAACACAAAAACAGAATATAAATATAACCAACAAAAAAAGAAGTAAGTGTATAGGTACCGTATACACTATCTATACTATTAATATTCCTTTGAAATATTGTTAAACAACCTAAAACAACGAAAACCAATTCATGATTCTAAATAAACAAAATCGAAAATCAAAGCCAGAGTCTGAATATTTATAAAGAAATAGCAACCAAATCAACAAAACCGATCCAAGAAAATACACAGATCCGAAAATGAAAGCCAATATAAATCCATTCAACCTTAACCAAATCACAAAGCAAATAACAAACAACCGAAATCAAAAGCAGGTAGTCGAATAAGCTACGAAATAGAAACAACTTAAGCGTATAGGTACCGTATGCACTATAAGTTGACGCGCGGCTCAACGGCGGGCGTTAAGTACATGTCAGGAAACATTTCGTTACCGCCTTTTAAAAACCTAATAACGACATCTAGCGGAATCAATTTAAACTACGTATACGTTAGTTAATAAGAACTCTCAAAAAATATTTTTATTATAATTTTGCACAATTTTTCTTATTGTAATACCGATTCATTCATAACCACTTATAAGAACTGTATTCATTTCCGTTCAATAAATATTACTAAGGTTTATTAATAAGGCTTACTAAGAACTGTTTCTATCAAAGTTAAGTAATAGTTAAGGGTGAAAGCGTGACAGTTGGTGATATTATTTCTGATCCATACTTATAATCACGCCTGTAACCCTTGCGGGGTAGGCAGAGCATCAACGGATTAATTAATATCGTCTGCGAGGTTATCGCCTATTTTGTGAATTACAATACACCAAAACGTTTTAAGAAAATCAGCTGGTGAATTTTTTGTGTTTTATCGCTCTCTTCTCGGTCCTGCGTGGAAAAATACAGATCCATACATTTTTTATCTTATTTTTGGTAAAAAGACAAAATAATCTAGATATTCTGACCTTCTGTGTTCGTCCATCGTACCGTCGTCCGTCTTGTAGAATCATGATGGTGCAAAATGATGGAAAAAGTAGCCTATATCACTCTACAGCCACCGAACTACCATAAAAATATGAATTAAAGAAGGACATACTTTTGCAATATTCTATTTACGAATGGTTAGAGTACATAGGCTACTTTTTCCGAGGAAAAACATTCCCGTGGGAAAATGAATTTCCCTGTGTTGGTCATTTGTAGGAAAGAAGGACAAACTTTTGCAATTATTCTTTTTCCACGATGGATGTTTTTGGAAAGTATTTTACAGACCGAACTATCCCCATACAAAAATCATGAAATGCCGACGCTCTGTTACGGCGTGAAAGAAGGACAAACAAACAAAACACTCGCAATTATAATATTATAGTATGGAAGTATGGATGTGATATCAGAACTGTCAAACTAAACTTCATTGAGTTTTTTATACAAAAATATCCGGCGTTTAAGTTTCTGACTTTTCCCGGTGCATTTTGAAAAACAATATTTCATTACCGCGTTTCCACCTACAAGAAAAC
This sequence comes from Parnassius apollo, assembly GCA_907164705.1. NCBI lineage: Eukaryota > Metazoa > Arthropoda > Insecta > Lepidoptera > Papilionidae > Parnassius > Parnassius apollo. The sequence continues at coordinate 741,092 of CAJQZP010001160.1, read as the reverse complement.
ATCTACAAGAAGTATCCGACAGTCCGTCATACAGTAGCAGATGTAAACTACGTAGCGAGCGCACTCGCAACAGTATGCCAATAATTTCCCGCGAGTGGTTGCAAGTGTAATTATTTTCAACTCTAAATATATTCACGTTGACTTGCGACAGATTTTGCTGCTAAGCGATCTAGTTTTGTATATCTCGCAAATACACGAGTTAGGTAGGAATTCAGACTTTTCCATTACTCATGAGCATCTCTCTCTTTATAGAATGCATAAGCTATTATCGTATATTACGGGCCGATTATTTTGCAACCCTTAATATCGATGTCCATGTTCGCAATGGTAGAAAAGTATTTTTTTGGGATAAAGTTTCATTTATTATTTTAAGTTATTACAATTTTCTCCAATCATTTCATAATCATCACTACAGCCATTCATATGTCCACTACTGAACATAGGCCTCCCCCAAGGTATGCCACAAAGCACGGTCCTGAGCCACCTACATCCATCGACTTCCTGCATGTTTTGCCAGATCGTCACTCCATCTAGTGGGGGCTCACACTACACTTTGCCTACCGGTACGAGTTGCCACTCGAGAACCTTTTTTCCCCAACGGTTGTCGGTTCTTCGAGCTATATGACCGGCCCATTGCCACTTCAGCTTACTAATCCGTTGGGCTATGTCGGTCACTCTGGTTCTACTGCGGATATCCTCATTTCTAAGTATATCACGCAGAGAAACACCAAACATAGCCCTCTCCATAGCTCGCTGAGCGACTTTGAGCGTCCTCATACGGCCAAGAGTGAAGGACCACGTCTTGGTTCCGTTGGTCATCACTGGCAACACGCACTGGTTGTACAGCTTAGTTTTCCGATTTTGAGGCATACCTGACGAGAAGATGTGTCGTAATTTCCCGAACGCTGCCCAGCCGAGTTGAATCCGTTGATTGACCTCTCGGTCGAAGTTGGGCTTACCTATTCGGACTATTTGTCTCGGTAAACGTACTCGTCAACAACTTCGAGCTTAGTGCTCCCTACAACGACCGGCATAGGTGTGACACGGACATTTAACATGATCTTTGTTTTGTCCATGTTTATCTTAAGACCTATCCGCTGGGAGGCACTATTTAGGTCATTGAGCATAGTGTTTAAGTTCTCCAGCGTTTCTTCCATAAGAACTATGTCGTCGGCAAATCGAAGGTGAGTGATGTACTCGCCATTGATGTTAATACCGTATCCTTTCCACTCAAGTAGCTCAAAATGTCTTCCAATGCAGCGGTGAAGAGTTTCGGGGAAATAACGTCACCCTGTCTTACACTTCTCTGCAGTTGGATAGGTTTCGTACTCTGGTTCTATACTCGGATAGCCATCGTAGCCCTACTGTTCAAACACTTCAGCACTACGATATACCGACAGTCAACTTGGCACCGCTGAAGAGACCGCCCAAATTTCGACGGAATCAAAGGATTTCTCACAGTCCACATACGCCAGGCAAAGGAAAATTGTACTCTTCGGATTTCTGTACAATTTGCCGAAGGGTGTGTATGTAGTATATGGTATTAAAGCCTTTTCGGAAACCGGCTTGGAGACGATTCGTAATGACTCTCGAAAACAGCACGTAGACGCGACTCAGAAGGAATATCGGTCTGTAGTTTTTCAAGAGAGCGTTGTCACCTTTCTTGAAGAACAAGACAACCGCGCTTCTGCTCCACGCCTCCGGAGTAGTGCCACCATGGATCACGGAATTAAAGAGCCTCTGAAGGACTTCAAGTACCGGTTTTCCACCCGCTTTCAGAAGCTCCGCTGTAATTCCATCCTGGCTCGGGACTTGCCGTTTTTAAGGTACTGAAGAGCCATTCTTCCTGGTTATCATCGGAATATTGTCGGATAAGACTTGCTCTTGGATCGTTACTCACACTTGCGTGTGGCTCCAACGATGATGTGTACTGCTGCCCATATAACATCTCAATCTCATTCAAAATCTCAGGTATCCCGGAAACGATGCTGCCACACTCAGTCTTCAGCTTTGACAGTTGGCTCTTTCTGGCAGACAGATCTCTGGCAGAATCTTCTTTGGCGGCTTGTAGAATGTTCTATGCCGCCGAAGAAGATTAGTCAGTTCTCACCATCGGTCAAGTGTCACATTCCTCTACAAGATGCAGGAGTGTACAAGCTTGATTGTGATTGTGGTCTCTCATATATAGGGCAAACAAAGAGATCAATTAGAACCCGCGTAAAAGAACACATAGCTGACGTGAAGTATCAACGTTCCGGGAAGTCTGCAGTTTGCGATCATATCCTAGATGGCCCCAACCATTACATCAGATTTGATAGACCACAAATCCTCGCGATAGAACATCGATTCCTACCAAGGATGATACGTGAGGCTATTGAAATTAAAAAACATCCTAATTTCAATAGAGAAGGAACTGGGTACTACCACCTGCTTGGGATCCTATAATTAATAAAATTAAAACTAAACCCAAGCATACCACTGCAAGACTTCAAAACACAGTTAGTTCATTCTGCGTAGATCGGACCAAAGACAATAATTAAAAAAAGCTAAAGGTACTCCGGGTTAACTTTGACATCGGGACGTCAGTCATCTCAGTCCCCCGTGACCATCGGTGCTGGAAAGCACCCGAAACGTCGGGTATTAAAAATAAAATAAATAAAACGCGATAAAATCCGTAAAAGTAGTTTTAATCAATAAATAAATATCATTGAATTAATATATAAAACAATGGCAACTGCAAATACGACAGCTACAGCATGGCTTTACCACGAAATGTAACATTAAAGATAATAAGTTACTCTATAACCAATATTTGCATAAATAGTAAGTAAGAAAATAATAATTAGATGTGGTTTCAAAAATGCTATAAAATTTCGTCTGAAATAAATAAGAAAAATTTTAGATTTCGCACTCTGGTTAAGTAGTCGGATAACCATCGAAGCAGTGCTGGATAAACGTTTAAGCAAATAAATATACTGATAGTCCACTCGGCACCGCTTCGGGACATGTAAGCATACGAAAGATATAGTCGCAAATTGTTATTCTTCGTTCTTCCGTACAATTTCCAGAGGGGTATATATGTGATATATGTAACTAAAGTCTTTCTGGACTTCGTGCGAGGCGATTCGTAATGTTTCTCGAAAATAGCACGTAGAAGCAGCTCAAAATGTAAATCGGTTGGTAGTTCACTAATAAAGTAATGCGGCATTTCTTGAAGAATAAGGTTACCGCACTACTGTGCCATGCCTCCTGAGTAGTGCCACCCTGCAGGATGGAATTGAAGAGATTTTGAAGGACTCAATGTACCGCACGACACAGACAGACGAGCAGCTAATTGGCCCTGTTGAGATTCCACCGAATTCAAACACTCAAAACTTTTAAATTCCTTATAAAGGCATGATTTGTTGATGGATTTAGAATTATCGTATCGCCAACGTATGTGGCTTTAAATGGATGGCGCATCAGCCCACTTTGCAAGAAATGTTAGAGAATATCTAAATGTATTGGACGCAATGATCCAGTAGCGTGGCCTGCACGCTCACCCGATTTTAACCCAGTTGATTATTTCTTGTGGAGTACCATGAAAAATAAAGTTTATTTCTATGAAGTGAGTACCCGTGAGGAACTTCTTTAACGAATTAACGTGACGGCCGAAGAATTATGTGCACATCACGCTATGTTGCGACGAGCACCAAAGCAAGTAGCCCTTGAGGCAACTGCTTGTATGGCAAATGGAGGAAGACATTTTGAGCACGAACATGTGTTGAAATAGGAATGATTTTTTTTTAATCAAAATCACTTCTAGTTTTTTAGTAATTTAAGGTCATTTGCCATTACCCTGAAAATAGAAAAATATTTTTTATCGCTTTCCCTTTTCTTACTCCAAAGTACTTACGTGGGGTCATTTTCGATAAAAAGTGGGTTTAGTACCATTTTGTAGCTGATAAAATAGGTTTAAGATATTAGTTATACAAAAATATGTTAATAGGTAAGTTTTTTTAATTTGAAATAACTGACAAAAAGATACAACTTTTTACTTTTTACCACAAAATGCTTAATTTTTGTTAAAGTTACCAATCTGATATCATGTAATTTAACATTTTCTATAGGTTCACAGTGCATTCAAAACACTTTATTTTATTTTTTCGTCGAATTTTTCGTATAGTCAGAATTAAACGAATTATAATTTTATTTTTATGAAAAAAATATCTATAAAAATCTATAAGCAAATAATTTTTTTATTATTTTTTCACCCGATAAAATAAGCTCTAGTTTCGTGACTTAAAATCTCGTTATTTCAAAAAGGGTCATTTTATGATTTTTTATTTTCATATATAAGGCTCTGAGCATGCCCACCACAGAGGCCAACACTGCTGGGTGGCAGTTTGCAGCATCATTATATATGTAACATCAGCATCGACCGAACTTGCGCTTTTTTGATCCACACGCCAAGACGACGGAGGAGAACATCGAGCATACCATCCACCTGATAGTACATGGATGCTGTGGTTCATAGACATCTTCATTTATCCTCGATAAATTAATCAAAATGCAGGTGTGTTGGCACCCGTGAGGAATAAAATGGAATGTTTCATTTCCAGTAGAAAGGGTCTCTGGTTCTCTACACACACCATAAGAAACACAAAAGAAGTTCGGCAGCTGGAGTGAAAGTTAAATCTTCATTCACACATACCATATGCATATATATCGGGTACTTTGTAGAAAAATAACGTTTTATTTTTAAATTCATTTAGAAATTAAAATGATTCGCATAACAACATTCTAAATGCTATGCTTATTAATTGCCTTAATGCAAAACAAGTTGAGTAAAAAAGTCTCTAATTTTTTGTACGTAATTGATTGATGTAAAAAGTTATGACGTACGCGAAGAAACTTTGCGCTAATGATAATACAAATATATGTTTCAAATACCGATCTGTCAGGAGTGTCTGGTGAAACACGTTATTGTTAGAATTTTATACTAATTAATGTAAATAATGTAACTCTGACACCATTTCGTGAAGTCTTAATAATTATTATTAGGATCAGACTTTTCTTTACAGAAGTTCATTCCGTGTCTCCTACTTTTCATAAGTTCACAGGCACTCATTTCAGAGAAGGAAGAATTTTTTGTGGACCTCACACATGTCCTCAAAATATTTTATTTTCAAAAAGAAGATTTCCTTAAGATAATTCGCTTCACCGTCGGATACGTGTAAGTGGACTGCTGCGGCAGGATTGTCGTCACACCCTGCTATCTACTGTTGAGGTTAAGACCTGTATGACTCTAGCGTGGCCGCAGCATCAGCGGTAATAGGGTCGTGGAGAGAAAGGAGTGTCGGGGTTGTGATGCACCGTTCTCCATACCACCTGCGGTCGAAACGCATCTGTAAACAAGCATTTGAACAACATGTCTGATATTCCCTGCTCTAAAACCTTCTCAGAAATGAAATTAAAATTCTTTATTCTTCGATATAAAAAATAAAAACTTCAATCGTTTTCATGTTCCTTTATCTCATAGATAAGAGAGCCTTTCAAAATGAATGAGAGACTTATACCTAGGGTGAGACTGTAACCATTACTTAATTTTCTTAATTCTAATTTGTACTAATATCCATATGGTTTCGTTAATACTTAATGAAAAATATAAAAATTTTATAAGATTAAAATATTTTAAGCTCATCTCTTTGAAGCGATTATAAGTAAGTTAAAATTTACAGCCTATATACGTAACAATGCTGGGCACAGGCCTCCTCACATTTCTGAAAGGGTCTTTGAGCAAGGAAATGTCCGCTGCGCAACCCTATAATTAAGCCACGAAAACTGCTTTTATTTACATAGGTTAATCAATTATTTATTTTGTTATTTCTATCAATCTTATACTTAAAGTAAGTAATTATTGTATCCATTTCATCATCGTACATAGGCTGTACTGTAAAATTGGAACATAAAAGCCTCTCTCAACGATTACTTCATAGTTTGTCATAGTTGCAACACTTGAATGATGGTTTGACAAACGCAGTTTTTTATTTTTTGCGCTGTTGTCAGGAAGTTTCTGCTGTCCATCTTTTATTTCATTTTCTTTTTGTTAGCTCTTACGATATCCATGAGTATGCGGTAGTGGACATTCTTACTCCGCCATTTCACTTTTAAAAAAGTCAAAAGTAAAGTAACAGCCTTTCTCACTCAATGAGCCAGTTCTCCTCTTATTGTGAAAAACTTTCCCATACGTTACCAGATCAAATCATTATCTATTAAGGGATCTTCATACACCTTCATTAATTAAATGAATAAACCAGCTGCAGTTCCAAATGTAGCCCATGCTTTTATGTTACAAAAATCATTCATAGATCGCTGATCAATTCTTCTTTCTTAAACGGCCTACTGGCCAAGAATCGTAGTGTAAGATCACGTCTTTGTTTCATATATCTCCACTGGCAACACGCACTCATTTTAATTGCTATGCAGGAAAAATATTTTATGGAGCATTTTTCGTGGCTCTACAATGCGCCAACTACACATCAATTTCGTCAGCGTTTTCTTAATATGTCTTGATAAAGAAGCTGTAGAATTTATTTGAAAGAAGTAGTTCCTTTGCTAAAACATTAAAAGTGCTAATAAAATTTGAATAATAACATTTTTTATTTGAAATAGTTTTAGTTTTCCAACATTTTTATTTTAATCCATTTCTCTCATGGTAGACATGTAGATAATGCCATAAAGTTCCGCCTCTTATAACACCCAGTTGTAGGTGTTTGCATTAAGGAATAAATAGAATAAAATAAACTATAACCTGAAATATATTTACGTCTTTAGATCTTAACGTGGTACGAGCCACGCTGCGAGCTACTGTATTTGCAGCACGAATGGGAAGGCTCAACTGAGAACATGTCGTATGATCTGTGCGCTCGTTTGTTACTTTTTCTTCTAAAATATTACCTTATGATGGTTAGCATATAAGCTCTTGGATCTTTTCTGCATAAGAATCTGCTTGGGTTATTGTATATAGATTCCTAAGCAGAAAACTTTCTCAAATTTACTACAACTTCGTTAGCTCATAGAAGTCCACGGCTGTCTTAATCATCACACTTGTTAGGCTAACTAACAATCATGGTACCCATAGTTGGTATTAGATAGAAGATGGAAGCGCTTGGGCCTTTTCTGCCTAGGAGTCTGCCTGCGTAGGTTATCCTCTTTACTATTTTATATCAGCCAATATAATTCCACGGTTTTTTTATTGAATAAGCGTGACAAACGAACACACAGTCCATCTGATGGTAAGTGGATGCTATGACCCGTAGATATAAAATGCAGATGCGTTGTCATCGCTAAGGACTGGGATGGAATGCTTAATTTCTACCAAAAAGGGACTCCGGTTCTCTACTTTCATTATACAAAAGCCTGCGCTGCTATTTTACGCTGTTATTCTGTGAGTGTGTGCTCCTTCTCCGATCGAGCGAATCCATTCGTGCTAACACCATAATATAGCTGCAACGTGTATATTCCACACACTATTGGTCACACTTTTGTTTAGTTTTTTTTTACGCCTGGCGTAAATAAAATGATATCACCACCATCTGCTGGAAGTCACAACATATTTCTCGTACATCCCACATTCACCTCTTACGATATCCACGGGACGTAATAGGGTGATGAATTCTCTTAAGCTACAATCACAGGGCTGCTATTTTATGGTGGTATTACGTGATAACGTTGTTTGTCGTGTAGTGACGGTGTAAGAATATCCACTACCCTATCCTTTGGGTGTCTTAAGAGGTGACAGAGGGAAATTGAAGCAGGTGATCGGCAGCGGCATCTTCCTGGACACAACATAAAATAATAAAAACTACAATTGACAATCCGCCAACCAGGCATATCAACTATGTCAAAATCCATAGGGCAATCTATGGCCTATGTTAGGCAGTGGACTCTTATAGGCTGTAATGGTATAGTAATGGTGGTTTCTTCAAATTTCGTCAACCAATTTGAGCTGCAGCCATATTACAGCTGCCGTGGTAATCATCTGTCGTGTAAAATTTAGTATTTTACTTGATTTAGTTTCATATTGCATATATTAATATATTACTGTCTTCTTACGCTGCCACCACAAACCAAATTTTACGAGTATGTGGCTGCTATCTGATTGCAGTGATGTTGAACGGTATTGTCATTTTGATGATAACGGGAATGCACCCATCAATACGCCTGCCCAGGTTTTGTACAAGTCACCCAAATAATATTCGCAAAGCTATCGAAGGTTATGATGATCTGTGAATGAAGTTTTCGTATACAAAATATAATTTCACGGTTTCAAGTTCTCTTAACTAATTTACAAGCTCTTACACTACGACTTCTACTTAAATATTCTTTACGATTGCTTGCGAAGCTTGACTGTAAAACTTCAGCGTTATTTTCAACTTTTAATGTTTTGGTCGCAAAAGAAATTTCTCTTAAAAGTACTTTCAAAACGCAATTAATATATAATAAATTCTAGACAAGTATTTTTGCAGTTATTTGTATCACTTGAATAAAAATTGTTATAAAGAACTTGTTTTTAGTAGCAAACAAAACCAAATTTGATATTTTTATACTTTATCAAGCTCTTGGTAACAGAATATAGACGTTATCAAGAATAGAATAGAATTGTTTTTATTTAATACTACTTTTCTTTGATGATTACTGGAACTCGACAATAGCGCACCCTACCGGGTCCTATTGTGAACCTTCTAACTATCCAGGGACCAAACTCAAACACACACAAAAAAATTTATCAAATCCTTTGAGTCGTTTTTAAGCTTAATGAGATTAACGGACAGCGATTTTTATAGAGATTGATTATATGAATACTTCTTAAAAGTCATTTAAGCTTTATCAATGATTAGAAAAAAAACCTCCGTCCTGGGAAGAACTAGCCAAAAGCTCAGCGGTACATTTCTTTTAAATAAAATTATTTTACAATATATTATATTATATAATTAGTTTGAAAACATTTAGAAACAACATGGTAGCGATCACCTCATTCCTAGGGGCTTCCATAAGCTTTTTTAACTTCCCGCTAAGAAAAATTGAAAGTTTTTAAGAATTAGGAAGTTATTGGTTTCACCTCAACTTTTGAAAATAGAGTTTTCATCATATTTCGACGTTTTGAGATCTAGGTAAGCTATTCTAACTAATTTCACGTGGACGGATGTCTATGTGTGTGTGAGTGTGTGTGTGTATGTGTGTGTGTGTGTGTGTGTGTGTGTGTGTGTGTGTGTGTGTGTGTGTGTTTTTTTTGCGTGCGTGCGTGCGTGCGTGCGTGTGTGCGTTCGTGCGTGTGTTCTTGCGTGTGTAATGCATGTGTAAGTATTGTGTAAGTATGTGAAAGTAGGTGTAAACCTTTCATAACTTTTGAAAGTCTTGATCGATTGGGATGCGGATTACAGCGCTCTAAAGATCTCAATGTGGAATAAATGTGGTGATAATATAAACTGATTCGGACGAGTAGATTTAGTGAAATCTCCAAATTTTTCCTTAAAACATTTTTTTTGGAGAACTTTTAAACGGCTTTACCGATCGATTTCAAAAACAAATAACCTCAAAAAATGACGCTGTTGGGTAAATAAAAATTTGTTCTTTTGTTCGCGAGATATCGAATGAGAAAAAATTTGAAAAAAAAAAAACGTTTTTTTAACATTACTTCGAGTTTTGCAACATAATTTGGTGAAATTTGGGGCGCTTTGCATTTAAAATTAGCGGAAAGTTGCAGGGATGGCCTGCAGGGTCAACCAATTTTTTAATAGGACAGGCGGAAACCGACATACGGCTCACCGGATGGTGAGTGATTACCGCCACGTAGGCTTTTTCTTGCTACCGGGTCCTATTGTGAACCTTTTAACTATCCAGGGACCAAACTCAAACACACAAAAAAAAAATTATCAAATCCTTTGAGTCGTTTTTAAGCTTAATGAGACTAACGGACAGCAATTGATTTTTATATATAGAGATTGATTATATGAATACTTCTTAAAAGTCATTTAAGCTTTATCAATGATTAGAAAAAAACCTCCGTCCTGGGAAGAACTAGCCAAAAGCTCAGCGGTACATTTCTTTTAAATAAAATTATTTTACAATATATTATATTATATAATTAGTTTGAAAACATTTAGAAACAACATGGTAGCGATCACCTCATTCATAGGGGCTTCCATAAGCTTTTTAACTTCCCGCTAAGAAAAATTGAAAGTTTTCAAGAATTAGGAAGTTATTGGTTTCACCTCAACTTTTGAAAATAGAGTTTTCATCATATTTCGACGTTTTGAGATCTAGGTAAGCTATTCTAACTAATTTCACGTGGACGGATGTCTATGTGTGTGTGAGTGTGTGTGTATGTGTGTGTGTGTGTGTGTGTGTGTGTGTGTGTGTGTGTGTGTGTGTGTGTGTGTGTGTGTGTGTGTGTGTGTGTGTGTGTGTGTGAGTGTGTGTGTGTGTGTGCGTGCGTGCGTGTGTGCGTGCGTGTGTGCGTTCGTGCGTGTGTTCTTGCGTGTGTAATGCATGTGTAAGTATGTGTAAGTATGTGAAAGTAGGTGTAAACCTTTCATAACTTTTGAAAGTCTTGATCGATTGGGATGCGGATTACAGCGCTCTAAAGATCTCAATGTGGAATAAATGTGGTGATAATATGAACTGATTCGGACGAGTAGATTTAGTGAAATCTCCAAATTTTTTCCTTAAAACATTTTTTTGGAGAACTTTTAAACGGCTTTACCGATCGATTTCAAAAACAAATAACCTCAAAAAATGACGCTGTTGGGTAAATAAAAATTTGTTCTTTTGTTCGCGAGATATCGAATGAGAAAAAATTTGAAAAAAAAAACGTTTTTTAACATTACTTCGAGTTTTGCAACATAATTTGGTGAAATTTGGAGCGCTTTGCATTTAAAATTAGCGGAAAGTTGCAGGGATGGCCTGCAGGGTCAACCAATTTTTTAATAGGACAGGCGGAAACCGACATACGGCTCACCGGATGGTGAGTGATTACCGCCACGTAGGCTTTTTCTTGCTACCGGGTCCTATTGTGAACCTTTTAACTATCCAGGGACCAAACTCAAACACACACAAAAAAATTTATCAAATCCTTTGAGTCGTTTTTAAGCTTAATGAGACTAACGGACAGCAATTGATTTTTATATATAGAGATTGATTATATGAATACTTCTTAAAAGTCATTTAAGCTTTATCAATGATTAGAAAAAAAACCTCCGTCCTGGGAAGAACTAGCCAAAAGCTCAGCGGTACATTTCTTTTAAATAAAATTATTTTACAATATATTATATTATATAATTAGTTTGAAAACATTTAGAAACAACATGGTAGCGATCACCTCATTCATAGGGGCTTCCATAAGCTTTTTAACTTCCCGCTAAGAAAAATTGAAAGTTTTCAAGAATTAGGAAGTTATTGGTTTCACCTCAACTTTTGAAAATAGAGTTTTCATCATATTTCGACGTTTTGAGATCTAGGTAAGCTATTCTAACTAATTTCACGTGGACGGATGTCTATGTGTGTGTGAGTGTGTGTGTGTGTGTGTGTGTGTGTGTGTGTGTGTGTGTGTGTGTGTGTGTGTGTGTGTGTGTGTGAGTGTGTGTGTGTGTGCGTGCGTGCGTGTGTGCGTGCGTGTGTGCGTTCGTGCGTGTGTTCTTGCGTGTGTAATGCATGTGTAAGTATGTGTAAGTATGTGAAAGTAGGTGTAAACCTTTCATAACTTTTGAAAGTCTTGATCGATTGGGATGCGGATTACAGCGCTCTAAAGATCTCAATGTGGAATAAATGTGGTGATAATATGAACTGATTCGGACGAGTAGATTTAGTGAAATCTCCAAATTTTTTCCTTAAAACATTTTTTTGGAGAACTTTTAAACGGCTTTACCGATCGATTTCAAAAACAAATAACGTCAAAAAATGAGGCTGTTGGGTAAATAAAAATTTGTTCTTTTGTTCGCGAGATATCGAATGAGAAAAAATTTGAAAAAAATAACGTTTTTTTAACATTACTTCGAGTTTTGCAACATAATTTGGTGAAATTTGGAGCGCTTTGCATTTAAAATTAGCGGAAAGTTGCAGGGATGGCCTGCAGGGTCAACCAATTTTTTAATAGGACAGGCGGAAACCGACATACGGCTCACGGATGGTGAGTGATTACCGCCACGTAGGCTTTTTCTTGAAAGTCCTTAATTCGTATCGGCCTGGAAAAAACTCTGGTGGTAGTCGACTCTACAAGCAAGATGTGCGAGGAAGTAAACTTATTTTAAATCGCACAGTGGTGGACCGCCAGTCGTCCAGATGGTATGGATGGTATCGCGAGTTTTGTCGCGATGTGCGATGGTGAAATTGTGTGGTTGGAATTAGTCCAAACAATTCCTAAGAGCGCTCATGCAGAGAGAGAGAGAGAGAGAGACAAAGGAGTATTCTAATTTGTACCTGGGGTAGGAGAGAGACGAAGTATCAGCTGGAGAGGACACCTGTGTCTCGGTTAGAAGGAATAAGGCCGGTTTCGCCGTTTCCAGATTGGTAGTGGACGGCGTTAAGATTTGAATGAAATCCCCTGATGTTGCAGAAATTCATGGAAAGCGTGGAAGGGGACTACTTTCTCTTATTGTTTCGTTTGCGCCGAGCAGGTTTACTCTCAAGCGGAACACTCAGAAAGATTAGGGTAGCTTGGACGTGGATGCTCGGCAAGGGATTCTTCGTCACTAAGGGTCCTGTTACCCTCCTAAGGTAGTGTTCTAGTTAGCTCCGCTATCATATTAAGGGAATGGGGTCTCCAACAACTTGCAGTCACATTATGAAATGCAGAGGCAGAGCTTCTACTTCACGCTGGTCTTCTGTGAGGTCGTGGTACCACCCCGGTTCGAATTGGCCCATACGTCCAACAGCAAAAGCTGCCAAATGGCTCTACCACTGTTAACCCTTACTAAACAATTTTTGTTAATAGGTTGTTAATTTTTAACTTTTTGACAGACAAGGCCTGCACATTTTTATATAATTAATAAAATATAATTGTTTAAAATTCTTGACATTATACCATTTCGGCGAAGGGCAGGTCGCTAGTATTTAACAATATATTTCTTAAAGATGTGATTTTGTTATTATCGGGTAAAAGTTATCCATCAAATAATTTACTAACCGGACGGAATATCTAAGTAAAATAATTTAACTGTTTTAACAAAACAACATTAATTTTTAATGTTTGAAATATATCGATTATTGTAACCTAACAAACGAAAATGTAATAGCAACCGGTGAAAATATATTTACTAAACATTTACTAAAACATTTTTTCTATATATATTATTAAAATAACTACCTATAATAATGTAAAAAACTAAAACTAACAACTTAAATTGTCATACAGTCCTACTCTCTGTTGTATCTTGTCAAGAACGCTGACTAGATTTCACTTAATGGCTATAATTAGCCTATAAGCGAGAAAATAAACTGCCTTCTTATCACCAGCAGCGATGATCAGTCGCGCATACCCTTTAGGAACTTCACCGCACATGAACCCCACGGACAGACAGTCTCTATTGTACATGACTCAAATAGGTAGTCATCTCTCAGGATTCATATTTGCGACACTTTTTACATATTTATTATTATTTATATTGTAGGGGGGTATTTTGTGAGTTGTGACCCTCTACATATAATTGATATGTAGTATATTAATGTAGGTTGTATCTTCTACGTTACGGGATGTGGTAATTAAAACTGTGTCCGGTTCCGTAGAGAGCGTTTATTGTACTGAAAATACTTATGAATAAAAAATGTAATTATAGTGAAGGTGTCGCGCGCGCAGCCGCGATATCAGCATTATTTTCTAAACTGTTGAAATATCATGTACTTGCTCGTACATCTTGCCAATTTTATAAACAAGAAGAAAGTTTAAGGCGATGAACCCCTATTGAGTTTACGGGCAGCCGTTGCGATCACCGCATCCACACTATCGATGTCCGAGACCCCATGCTCCGATGAATGTCCTTGGGTTGGCTGCTCGACATTGTTGGGGTCTGGCTTGTCGCGAAGATTCACGCTGCAGCCTTGACATCTTCTTTTCAGCCGGAATGTCCCCCATGCAATGAAGGCTACAATAATAAATCCGACTACGGTGTACAACACATAGTTGTGTGTGTCATGTGTGAGTGATTGTACACTCAGTGTTTGTTGCTGTTCCTTGACCTTATCAATGTTGTTTTTCAGCTCTTGTAAGGCGTCTTTATGATCTTCAGGTCCAAATGTATGATTAAAGTCTGTCAGTATGTGGTTCAGGCTTGATTCACGCATGTACATTCTTTCTTCACTGCCTGTTAGTTTCAACTCGCTGTGATAGTCGTTGCGAGCATGAATGATGAAGCTTTCTCCCTTGAGCATACACCCAAGTCCGAGTAACATAATCCCCGTGCCGTGTAAGTGCTGTGACGTCACTCCAGCTGGGCAGAAAATGCGCATCGTGCAGTCTTCGCAACAGGAGAACAGCCACGCGCCACGATTGTGTAATCGCACCCACCTGTCGTTGCAATCCAATACTCTTGTGCGGCATGTTGATGAGTCGCCATTGTTTAATATTTGCGCTTCACATAATGTATCGGCTACCTTAATGTTGTAAATAGGTTGATTGATAGCACATAACATTTTGTTTTCTTGCAGATTTAAGCATGATGATACATCTCGGTTTTCTAAGGGTATTATCATGTCCCCTTTTAGGTTTACAGCAAGGTATTCAGATGTGAGTACTATAGTTTTCTCTGTGTGTCCAGTTATTTGCGGAATAGGAATGATGTGGTTAGGTTCATATTGTTCGTTGTTTATTAGCGGTAGCTTCACTTCGAATATTATGTATGCACTTGTTAAGCGCACGTGCACTCGCGCCAGCTTGTATAGGCTTCGCGTGCAATGGCGTGTGTTCACACAGGGTAGCGATAACTCGCTTGGTAAATGACCGGAGATGATGTTGAGCTGATCTTCAAATTGGTTGGGCTTGATGAGATGGGTGTCAACTCTCCCGTCCTTCACGTCAGTTACTAGGTCTAGGAGTTGCTGTTGTATTTGTCGTATGTTTGAAATGATCAAGTTCACGGCCAGAGCGGTAGCTGTTAAGTACATAGCATTGTCATGGCTGATTTGTATGCGTTTTTCCGTTTCAGCGAGATGATTGTCGATGATACGAAATTGTGTGTTCATTACTTCCTCGTTTCTTTTTAGAAGATTATATTCACTTTCGATGATCGATGTGTGATTTTTGTAGAGATTCAATAGATGATTTTCGTTTGACTGGATTATGTTGATATCCTTCACGTACTGATTGGCAAATCTCTCATCCAGAGTACCCAAAAGGGAGTTTGCTAGGTATCCTATTCCATTCACTAGTCCTCTTTTTCTTCGAGACGGTCCATGTTCTGATCGTAAGATATCGTTATAGTGTTGAATTTCGTTAAGTTCGTGTTGAAACTGGGATGAAATTGTAAGATAGGCTGCTTCCTTCTTGCATAATGTGTTCAAATGGTTGACATAGTTTTGTATGTTGTCCAAACTCCGCCAATATGTCGTCATGTTGTAGTATACAACCATTTTCCACTTATCTTGAATAATCTGCACATCAGACACCTTGTCAAAATAAACGACTCTTGAACTGCTAAGCCTTGTTATGTTGATCATTTGTTGCGTAGTAGGTCCAACACACATCGAAAATATAAGTAGTAACGTACAAAAAAGGTTGTTGAAGTGTTTTTTGCCGTTGTTGTTTCTTCGTTTTCTTTGTGTATTTATTGCAGGCTTCGTAGTGTCAACGTCAGAAGATGCAGTTGTATAAGATGACGGATCCAACGGAAGGCGTGACAATTTTGTAATCGGTCGCTTCATATTACTTGTTTTAGTTTTCAGTGTGACGACTCGTACCCGGCCGTCCGCACCTGGGTGAGTCTCCAACACCCGTCCCAGGATCCATTTGGCAGGAGGAATGTTGTCTTCTCTGACGATAACGACGTCCCCAACTTCTAAGTTTTTAGTAGGGAAGTGCCATTTGCTTCGAGTTTGTAGAGTTTGAAGATAGTCAGTAGACCACCTTCTCCAGAAGTCCTTGTAAATTTTCTCCGTAAGTTGCCATCTTGTAGAGAAGGTCATGTCATTACCCTCAGCGGATAGTGGTGATTCTAGAGAAGGCTCGCCGATTAGGAAGTGAGCTGGTGTCAAGCAGTCAAGGTCTTCGATATTCTCTGACAACGCCACCAGGGGGCGAGAGTTGAGACATCCTTCAATCTGCGCCAACAGTGTAGAAAATTCCTCGAACGTAAGTTTTTGATCCCCAAGTACTCGTTTGAGGTGATGTTTCAGGCTTTTTACTGCAGCTTCGTAGAGTCCACCAGCAGTAGGCCAGGAAGGGGCGTTAAAATGCCATTCAATGCCCCACTCTGACATGTTAGTTATGACGTCATTGTTTATGTAGCATTGTAATGCCTCCTTTCGTTGTTTTTCCAATGCTCTTGCTGCGCCCACGAAGTTGGTGCCGTTGTCGCTGTAGATGTGACGGGGCTTTCCTCGGCGGGCACACATTCGTTTCAAGGCGTTCAGAAAAGCCACTGTGCTGAGATCGGAGACAAGTTCGAGGTGAAGAGCTTTTGTGCACAGACACAGAAATACAGCTACGTAGGCCTTCATTGTCTTTATTCCTCTGCCCTTGTTAGCCTTTACCTCCACATGCCCAGTGAAATCTACACCGGTGTGTGTGAAAGGCCTTGATGGTGTGACGCGTGGAGGAGGTAAATCACCCATAAGTTGGTTGTTGTTGATAGTTTTGAAGCGATGACACGTGATGCACCGTATAAGTCGTTTTTTCACTGCTCTCAAACCGCTGATAATCCAATATCTGTTGCGTAGATATGATAGAGTTAGTCTGGCCCCACCATGCAGGGTCCTCTTGTGCGCTTGGTCGATCAGTAACTCCGTTAACCTGTCATTGTAAGGTAAGATAATTGGATGTTTTTGTTCTTGACTTAAGTTGGCATTTTCCAGACGTCCTCCTACACGTAAGATTTCGTGTTTGTCCAGGAATGGATTTAAGTTTAAAATGCTGCTTGTTATTCGCACTTTATGATGTTTATTGAGTTGTGCAATGTCGTCGGCGAAATGATTAGTTTGTATAGCCTTGATAATTGCATTATGTGCGTTCTACAGGTCACTCGTTGCTAAGTACGATGACCGCATGGCATTGTTGACGTCACGTGCATTGTTTATGAACCGAAGTATCCAACTTAGGATTCGAGTTACGCGTGCCATACAGCTGTGTTTGTTTAAAAGTTCTCCGATTAATGGCATCGACCTTTGTGACACGCAAACTTGTTTGACCTTTTTCTCTTCAACAGTTGTGTGGAATTGGTCTTGAAGTGGGAGATCGTTGTCTTTTAGCCAAATAGGTCCCCACCATAAATGATGATTCGCCAGTTGTAGTGGAGTTAGGCCTCTGCTGGCACAATCTGCTGGGTTATATTCAGACTTGACGTGCCTCCAGCATCCCGATGGCATGATGACAGTGATCTGTGTTACGCGATTAGCCACAAATGTAGTCCATCTTGAAGGCCCCCCTTGTAACCAACCCATCACGATCATAGAATCTGTCCAACCATGTATTGTTACAATCTGTGAGTTTATTGACTCTATGACCTTTTTCATAAGTCGAGACAGTAGTAGGGCACCGCATAGTTCAAGCCGTGGTAAAGACGGGGGTTTTCTTAATGGTGCGAGCTTAGTTTTTCCCGCCACCAGCGTGATAATTTGTTGCCCTTCTTCACTAATAGATTTACAGTAGATAACGCAGCCGTAGGCTTTCTCGGAGGCGTCACTGAATCCGTGTAACTCGATGGGCTGTTTAGTGTTACCAATCCAGCGTTGTAAAGCGATGGTATTGATAGTGGGCAATTCTTGTTGAAAGGTTGTCCACTCTTGTTGTATGTCTTCCGGAAGAGGTTCATCCCAATTTGTTGAAGCAAGCCAAGCTTGTTGAAATATGAGTTTTGCCTTCATTGTTACCGGAGACAGCCAACCAAGTGGGTCATATAATTTTGATAGATCAGAGAGCAATGTCCGCTTCGTTGTGACGTCACGTGTGTTACTAAGTGGCGCCTTGAATGTAAACTGATCAGTGTGCGGATTCCAGGTTAAGCCGAGTGTTTTGTTACTCTCTGCGTCCTTGAAGTCAAACATATTCTGGCTTATGAGATGTTCAGGTAAAGTTTGAAGCAATCTGGGGTGGTTACTAGCCCATTTGCGAAGATTGAACCCACCGCCTTTTAACAGGTCAATCAATTGGTTTTGAGCGTCTTGTGCTTCTAACATGTCGTTGCTGCCACCAAGTAGGTCATCCACATACAGCTGGTGAGTAAGGATCTCTGCCGCGAGAGGATAGCGGTGTCCATCGTCCATTACGAGTTGTATTATGGTGCGCATTGCCAAAAATGGTGCAGCTTTGGTACCATATGTTACAGTGCACAGTTGGTATTCTTTGATGAGATCTGTAGCAGAGTCACGCCATACAATTTTTTGCAGGTGTTGATCTTCATCGTGTATCAGTACTTGACGGTAAAACTTCTCAATGTCTGCAGTGTAGACGTATTGAAAGGCTCGCCAACGTAGAATCATAGATTGTAGGTCTTGTTGGAGGTTAGGCCCGCACTCCATGAGATCGTTCAAGCTTTGTCCTGTACTTGTCTTGGCAGAGGCATTAAAGACTACGCGCAATTTTGTAGTTGTTGAGTCCAGCTTTTGTACGCCGTGATGAGGTAAGAAGTAGCTTGGCTTATGGTGTTCAGTGCATGGCTTCATGTGGCCGAGTTGTAGATATTCGTCAATAAACTTCTTGTATGACGTAGAAAATGTTTCCTGTTTGGCCAATCGTTTTTCTAACTGCCGAAATTGTGCGATTGCCTGTGGCTTAGAAGTGCCCAAGGTTTGTTCGTAGTTTATTTTCATTGGAAGTCTGACTGCATATCGTCCGTCTTCTTTTCTTGTTGTTGTGGTTGAATAAATAGATTCACAGTATTCTTCCTCTGATGTTAGATTGTGATTGGTTTCGGTTATCTCCTCCATCTCCCAAAATCGAGATACATCGTCAAGATTAATGAGCACGTGGCAGTTGAAGGTTTTGATATTGCCCAGCAGTACCCAGCCCACTTTTGTCTGTTGAGCCATGGGTGCGTGTGAGGGTCCTCGTAGCATACCACTCATTACTATGTCAGCATACACTCCAGCGTCTAACAGAATGTCCACTGGTCTCGAGATGTTGAAGTCGGGATCCGCCAGTTGTATGTTCTGAATATGTGGCCAGTCTTGTTTTTCGAAGGTGTAATTAGGCAGGTTGCTGAGCATGTTGGCCATTACCATGGCTTCGATTGTAAATGAATGGCCTCCGTACAAAGACTCACAGTCTAACCGTACGGTTCCGTTGCTATGATGTGCTGACGTCCCTATGCCTGAGACTGTGGCGTTTCGATTTTGTCTTTGCAGTCCCAGCCGTTGCGCAGCATCTTCAGTTATTAGATTTATCTGTGATCCTTGGTCGAGAAGGCATCGCAATTGAACAGTCGATCCATTAGCTGCCATCACCTTTAATTGAACGGTCGCTAGTAGGACTTCGTTATAATTTCCAGACACGTGGTTTGCCTTTTGCTGTGACGTATGTGGCTTGTTGCTAGGTATAACGTTATTTGAGACCGCGATTTCAACTTTGCGGTAAATATCGTGCAATGTTGTGTGGTGTGCTTCTTTGCACACGCGGCATCTTTTGTTGGAGTTGCATTTATTGTCGTTGTGTAAGTACAGGCAATTGCGACAAATATGTAGTTGCGAAATTGACCTCATTTTGTCTTCCGGTGACATGTCTTGAAACGACTTGCAGTAGAGTAAAATATGATTGTTTTTACACAGTGGGCAATTTTTGTCTGTGCTTGTATGATATGCTCGAAGAAAACTACGCCTGTTGGTGTTGTTAAAGTCCTTCTTAAATTGAGCTGTTGCCTCCTTGTTGGTCGAATTGTTTGACTTGTTAGGTGTCTGTCTCTTCTTTTGAAAAGGTTCAAGCGCAGTAAACTTGTTTTCCAAGAAGTTTATCAGCTCATCCAAGGAAGGTAGCTCTCTCGGAGCCTTTCTGATCTCCATGTAGGCTGCATACGTGTCGGAGTCCAATTTGCCAGTGAGAATGTGCACCAGGATCGGATCCCAAGTAGTTGTGTCGATGCCCAGATTGTTAATAGCATGTATGGTCTCGTCACTTGCGTCATCTAGCTTCTCCAGCTCCTACGCATTCTGTGTTTGCAACGCCGGTTGTCCCATAAGGGTTTGTATATGTTTTGTAAACAAAAGTTGTCGGTTGTTGTACCTATGGGTGAGTATCTCCCAACAGGTGTCGTAATTATCAGCTGATACTGTAAGATGCTGTACGATGCGCTCCGCCTCGCCTTTAAGTTTGCCCTTGAGGTGCTGCATCTTTTGCGTTTTTGTCAATATGACATTGTTGTGGATGGCTTCACAGTAGAGGTCCATGAATGTAGGCCACTGGGTATAATTACCAGAAAAAGAAGGAATCTCAATTGTAGGCACTTGCTGATGCTGTTGAGATACTGAGTTAAGCTTACGATTCAAATCCCTTTTTGTAGTTTCGTACAAGGTTTCGTATGCAGAAAACTCTTCTTCGTAGCCTACATCACCGCCAGAAGTCAGGTTATCGATTTGCCAGTGGAGCTCGTCGATCAGTTTCCAGCGAGACTGCAGCGAATTCAGTTTGTCACAAATTTCCCTCTTTTCTGTCAACTCTTTGGTGTTGATGTTTTTAATCACCCTAGAGAGCGCCCGGAAATTAGTGCGTTGTTGGCTAATGAACTCATCAGACCTTGATGGTACTCCAGTTTCCGCAGTTTTCACCTCGTAGTTCGTCAGCATGTCACGAATCGCTTCGTACCGCTTCTTTGTGGTGGTGTAGGTATCATTGATGAAATAGTCGTCATCCAAGTCACTGTCTGTTTTTTTTAGAACACCATGATTCATGTTGAACACCTCCCATTGAGCATTCAAAGCATCCAACCTTTTCTGTATGTATGTTCCTGACTTACGTGAATCAGAATCCTTGTTGAAGTTAGCCTCAATTTTAAGGATAGATTCAATGATTGTTCTCTGTTGTTGAAGTAGGTTCTCCATGGTTTAAGAACGATGTTGTAAATAGTTGGTTTCAGATACGTGTGACTGCGACTCTTACCGTAGTATGCACCTCAATCAAGCTGGTGAGACCCGCTTGTGGGAGGCCAGCAACCAAAGTGACACTACAGATAGAATCACGAATTAATCTTTTTTTTTTTTTTTTTTTTTTCAAATACACTTTACTGTTGAACTATTGTAGACGTAATATGCAAGTCTTAGTTCACGTCGAAAACTCGAAGGACCAAAATGTAGGGGGTATTTTGTGAGTTGTGACCCTCTACATATAATTGATATGTAGTATATTAATGTAGGTTGTATCTTCTACGTTACGGGATGTGGTAATTAAAACTGTGTCCGGTTCCGTAGAGAGCGTTTATTGTACTGAAAATACTTATGAATAAAAAATGTAATTATAGTGAAGGTGTCGCGCGCGCAGCCGCGATATCAGCATTATTTTCTAAACTGTTGAAATATCATGTACTTGCTCGTACATATATAATATAATTTTTAATATTTCATACAGGTTTTAACAAAAAAATGCATTTATTTCTTATTAAAAGAGTATTTACCTACAAAATTTTATATTTGCGGAACATAAAACTGACATCGGAGGGCGCATTAAAATTGATTAAAATCCTTAAAATCTTATCTCTTTACGGTTCAGAGTATTTTGATCAGAGACCACGGCAACTAATCAGCTGCCAGTGAAAGACCACTCCGTTTGATTATATTTAAATAGCTCCTTACTTTGATATTACTTTTTTGCCATTTCTGCTAATACTGACGTCATAAATTCCAGCTGTACTAGAAAATGTCACTTTGACCAAAAAAAACTTCTCTCTCAATCTCAATATCTTTTTTATTTCTGTTTCCATTTTGGCTAAATTTATTGAAGTAAAAAGAAATATGACTTAAAAGTAGGTCCCTGTAGTGTAGTACAAAAATAATCTTGCCTTTTCAAACCTTATCCTTGTTTTCGCTACTGTCCTGGTGTATACTGTTGGTTTTACTATTCACCGATGAAGAAAAAAATGTAAGGTTTCCATCAATTACAATCGATAAAAGTCTACCGCTGAACATAGGCCTCCGCCATAGCTTGCTCTATAAGCATTATTTTGCCAAAGTTGACACGCGTGGCATGTGTATTGATAACCGCAGTTTTCACTATTTTGAGATTTTACCAAGAAGATGCTTCTTTCCATTTCCTGTTTGAGTTTACCTCTCTTGTCATTAAAACACCCACTAGACGATACCCTATTGCAGTGGTTGTTCTTAAATCGCTAAAGCATGGTAAAAGTTTGCACCTTCTAAAATTTTCTTATCACTCAGACTGGTAAAGAAAAGCACCTGACATTAAATCCTCCCATTTCCAACTGTTGAGTGTTATAAAAAATAAAGAATATTCATTCTTTTTATTAAAATTAAATAAATATTTAGGATTCGTCTTTTTTATCTTAATTAAAAGAATCAGGGGTAGTTATTTTCGAAATTTCTTTATAATATAAAAGATATAAAAATAAATTTTCACAGCATAAAATAGAATACGATAGAATAGAATATTTTTTATTCAATATAGATTACATTTAATTCTTATTGAAAGTAATTTTCACATTACCCTTGGTTTAAAAAAAACGCTATCCTGGGAGGAACCAGCAAGAAACCCAGCGGGACTTTTTATTATAATAAATTTTACAATGTGAGTGGTTACAAAATATTTACAAAATTTATTTTAGAAACTGATTGGAAGTGACTACCTTATATTCAGGGGTTATTATCAACCCTTTATTCATTTATATTATAATAACCTTTTTAAGAGTTTTTGTTTAATTAACTGTATAGGGAGACGTTGTATATTTTCTAGGATTTTGTTGTAATAGCATATACATTGCTCCAAGAATGATTTACTAAATGATTCGAGAAACTGGTATTACTAGCTTGCGTTTGTTCCTAGTATTTGCGGAGTGTATATCACTTTTCTTACTGAAACTTCCTTTGTTTTTGTAAAATTACATTAAATATTCGTAGATATATTGAAAGTACAAAGTTAATATAAACTTTTCTTCAAGAGACTCTCTCGTTTTTAGGTTGTAAATAGCTCTTATGTCCCTTTTCTGCAAAACAAAAATAGTTACTAAATCAGACGCATTTCCTCATAGCAAATTCCCACATGATATTATGCTATGGAAATAACTGAAATAAACTAACTTTATATAAATTAACTTTTTTGCAGTATAAGCTGCAGAGGATACTGAAGCTTAGCGTCAAGAGCGATGCCAATAAAGAGAGAGGATTCACAAAACTCAGTTCTTTTCCATTTATAAACACGGTGGTGTTATTAGTATTCGCATTTTTAACATTTTTTGTTGTAAATTAAATACATTTAGTTTTATTGCCGTTTAACTAATGCAGTAATTTTGACATAGCATTATTCACTTCGTCGCATTTAAATTATTGACATATTAAGTTTAAAAGTCAAGGAAATATGATCAGAAAATAATACGGTATCATGATTATCCCCTACAAGGGAAGGTGAGTCATTAAAATAGACTAAAAATAGGAATTGGCCAAGAATTGAGCCCTGAGGGACACCCATCTGTACGAGCCATCCAGCAGAACTTTTATCATTGATGATAACTTGCTGCACTCTATCACTTCAACTAGTTTCAGCGCTGTATTCTTGACACCATATTAATGTAGCTTCCTGATTAATGTCTCATGGTGAACACAGTTGAAGGCCTTGGAAAAGTCACATAATATACTAAAACCAGATTGACTTTTATAAAACAATTTATTTGTATTAAAAAAAAAACTTAACATCTGATCTAAAATAATATTTTCAAAAATTTTACATAAACTTTTTCGACAGAAATTGCTTTAAATTGGCGGGGTCTGCTGTAATACCAGATTTGAATAAAGGTATAACTTTACTATGTTTCATTCAATCAGGAAACACGCCTGATTCAACGGGAGTATTAAAATAGTGACTAGATAAGGTGCTGTTTTATCTATTACAGATGCAATAACTTTAATGGAAATCTCCATTGACTTATATATTACTAGTCATTGGAAATCTCCCATAAGTCTGCTAGTCTCAATCAATCAATTTTCTCAAACATCAATAGTTTAAACTATATAATGATATCTTTTGGCTATACTATACTAATGTTTTCTTAAGATGTTTATGCTTATCCTTTCTTAAAATCAATAGTTTTAAAATATTTAACGATATCCTTTGGCTCTGCTATAATAATACTCTATGGAATTTAAAAGTATTTGAACAAGCCTCTGTGAAAGATCCGTGCGAAAAATAAAAGCTGATATAGATCAGCTTATATTAATAATAAAAAATATTAATAAAATATAGATTTTACCTAGTTTATTGATAGAATTAGGCCTTAATTTGCGGGAACTCATTATGTGCAGTGGTATCTGGTTTAGTGGTGGTAGTGGTAGTGCAAGCAATTCCGGGGCAGAAGTGTAGTATTGGAGGAAGGTACATCTTCATACTATGTAAGATATATCATTTTATTTTTCTCATAGGTCTTAGCTGTTCACACCTGTAATTAATTTATGCTATGCCTAATAGTTTAATAAACTACGCTTTGAGCGATGGATCGTAACGTAAATTACTGGTTAATGTTTCAGGTAACCTCCTTTTAATTTTATTTTAATTGAGGATCTACACATTAAATGAAATTATTTTTACGAATTTTATAACGTATAATTTAATTGATTCCCGACTTTTCGGATGCTTTACAGTACCTCTGTTCTCCGCTCCGGGAAATCATTTTGTAAACACATGTTCAAGATCGGAAAATCAAATTTAATTTAATTCAAACCTCGTTTTGCGTAGATCGAAACAAAAAATTATATCCAAAAGTTAAACGTCAGCAGACCTCAGTCACCCTCGCTCTGCAGTAACCACCAGTGACTACCTGCATCCATCTGTAAAGCACCTGAAAAGTAGGCAATTAAAAATAATACAACGCAATAAAAGTCGTAAAGTTAGTTTTTATCATCGTAAAAGACATTTTTGGTGTAAATTTGCAAAACTAAAGTACGACCACGTATCACGTTAATGATCTAGAAACGAACACAAAACAAATTATTGAACATATAATAGCAATTCACATACCGGAAGTAATAAGTATGTAAAATTGTTCTGTGAAGGAAAGAAAGCAGTCAGTTAAGTATACAAACTGAATGAAACAATTATACTGGCAGAGGTCAAAATTTATTGCGAACAGTTTATTCTATGTATAACGCTACGTGAGAGAATCAACTATCCCATACCATTCCGTGGATATCGTAGAAAGCTACAGAAGGAAATTGACACAGGAAAAGATCAGTAGCGTCTTTCTTATAACGGGTCAAATAATAAAGAATGCTTGATTAAAACTACTTTTACGGATTTTATCGCGTTTTATTTATTTTATTTTTAATATCCAACGTTTCGGGTGCTGGAACTAAACTAACTAAAACGCGATAAAATACGTAAAATTAGTTTTAATCAATGTATAGTGTTCGCGTAAATATAAGAAATCATTAAATAAAGAATGCTATTGATAACTCGTTTGCAAAACGTGGCAACTATGGCTAATATATGAGAGAATATTGGAGGGCGGCCTATGTTTAGTAGTAGACTTTTGATGGGCTGTAACGAATGAAGAAGACAGCTATGGTAGCTAAATGACAATTCCATATCTAATGCCGTAATCATCATTATCCCAGTCATTAAAATCCGTCGCAAATCCACTGTTAAACATAAGCCTCCACAAATAATACCACGGCCCTGAGCAAGCTGCATTTATCGCCTTCCTGCGTGTCTTACATGGCCATATGTGGAAGATCAAAGTCTACACTCGGTTTGTTTCTGAGTGATTAAAAATGAGATATAGCAGTAGAGCCAGAGCAAGCGACAAAGCACAAGATTAGTAGGTTTAAGTGTCAATGGGCCGGCCATACAACTCGAATAATGACGATTCTCACCGATGGAGAGGAAAAGTTCTCGAGTGGCAGTCTGATACCGGTAGACATAGTATGCGGTAGCCTCGTGTTAGACCTGGGAAGACATCTGCCATAATTATTTAAATAAATTGCAATTTTCGATGGTTGTGGTAATGTATTTCATTTAAAAACATTCATGCAAGTGCAAGAAAACATGAGGGAACCGTTTTAAGAAATAAAAACAATTTAAAAGACACATAAAGTTTCTGGACACAGAAGAGCATCGTCGAGTAATTTGTGATTCCATTAGCCTCTCAGAAACGATAGAAAACATATGCCCTGCAGTGTGGCGCTTAATGGTTGTTACTTTTATTTCTACTTAGTATTACTTCGTTCTCAATCTTTATCTTTGTATTTATATATACATTATATATAATGTATGTAATTGTACGTCTGTCCATCATAAGTATGTTCCGATGTAAGTTGCGTGATCTAGACTCTAACTGTGGCGCTATGGAGATATTAAAAAAAAAAATTAAATTAATTGATACTGCATTATTATGCCATCTTCCGGAAAGGGCATAACAATATTTACGGGATATTATCTAGCTATGCTATATTACTTAGCGGAAAGCTGGGCATTTTATGCTATAATGTTATGAAGTGTAACATTACAGGAGAGGTTTGCTAAAATACCGAGTGGAGGTTTGAATTGAGAGTTTGGTGAGGCATGGTGATAGCGTAGTTTGAATTATGTCATAACCATTCAGCTGGATTAAGAGTCCATGAAGTAGTGGGTTAAGACTACTCCATTTATCATTCACTACTACAACACCATTTATCGTCCCGTGAGTATCGTTAGAGGCAACAGAGGTAAACAGATTTATGCATGGTTATTTTGTAATTACCGGCCAAATTAGCAGAGAAGGTTCATAATACGGAATATAGGCAAACGACGAAGAAAATTTAATTTACAATAATCTCACGCACCTTAAAACCTTTTTATCTTTTAAATTCAAAATTCGTGGTAATGCATTATTTTAACTGATTTTATTACGCACGCACACACTCGTAAGGGTCGATCGGTATGCAAATTAAACATTGTTGCCTATAAAAATTTTGGTTGGAATACCAGCGTAAATTGGCTATGCTGCTGTGTTTCCAATGGTGAATTTAGAGAACCGGGGACCCTTTTTCTGGAATTGAGGCATTACATATTAGTCTTCAGAGGTCAACACATTTTCATTTTGATTCTTAATTAAATATAAATGTGGATGTCTATGGGCCACAGCATAACACTTACCGTCAGGTGAACTGTTTTCTCGTTAATCACCCAATACTATAAAAAATCACATTCAATTTGGGATAGTTTTAAATAAAAATAGAAGCTTTATGTACTCGCATATTAAAGAACTACAATAATGGTTTATCATTATTTTGGTGTATTATATATATATATATATATATATATATATATATATGTGTGTGTGTATATATATGTATTAAATAAGTTTAAAATTTGGCTACTCTTTGAAAAACAACCCTGTATATGCTGTAATGGGTGGATAGATAGATAAGCTCCAAATCGTCGTTCGTTGGTTAGCAGGTTTACATGTAGTTAAATATAGATAGCACATACACATTTTACTTTGTAGAGCCATGTTACAGCTACATTATATGTGTAGCACGGAAAAATGGCTTGGCTTGACCGGGAACGGCACACGCTCTCACGGAATACTTGCGTAAAACAGTTTAATGCTGCTGTATTTCGTATGGTAAGTGTGAAAAACCGGAGACTGTTTTTACTGGAAACGAGGCATTCTATCTTTGTCCTCAGGAATGATGACGCATCTGCATTTTGATTCTTAATTGGGAATAGAAATATCTATAGACCACAGCAGCCACTTACAATAAGGTGAACTGTATGCTCGTTTTGTGACTCTTATCCTTATATTAACAACCCACCTCGGCTTCGTCTGAGTAAAATTTAATAATGTGGTGTTATTTACATTGTTTTTATGCAGGAAGTCGATGGATGCAGGTGACTCAGGACCGTGCTTTTTGGCATACCTTGAGGGAGGCCTATGTTCAGCAGTGGAATTGTGAAGGGCTGTAATGATGATGATGATGATGATGATTTAGATTTAAAGTCATCAAAAGCATTTATTCATTAGTGTTTGATTTCGCAAAAAAAATTTTTGACATAAAATATAGCCTAGAACAATAATAATAATAATAATAATAGTCGAGCTTGTCGCCATCCTGGTGAGTCACTTAGGCATGTTATCTCCGGTTGTTCGGCGCTTTCTAACTCTGAGTACTTGCACAGGCACAACCTAGTAGCCAGAATTCTACACCAGGAGCTCGCTCTGAAATACGGTCTCGTAGATCGGAAATTGCCGTATTACAAGTACTTGCCGGAAGCCGTGCTCGAAAATGATCGCGCCAGGCTCTATTGGGACCGGGCCATCATCACTCTCGGCCGTTTGGTCTCCCCCTGCCGAGGGCTTCCATCTGGTTGGATCTTTATTTATTTGTGTATTTTTTTTGTATTTATTTTATTTTATTGATATTTATGTATATTTATCTTTTCATTTTAATTTATAATTATATATTTATAGAAACCAACCAGATGAGAAAACTATACAGATACCCCAAAAATAATAATAATAATGGAGGGTTCCGGGAGGGGATTTCAGCTTCGGAAAGGAGGTACAAAAGTTACCCACCTTTTCTATATGGATGACCTCAAATTATTCGCCTCCAGTCGCTCCCATCTTATGGAATTGCTAAACATCACTTGTGAATTTAGCAATTCTATTGGAATAGAGCTGGGGACGGATAAGTGTGCGGTCCTCCATGTTGAGAGGGGTAGGGTTGATAACTCTGAGGGCATAGACTTATCTATGCCCATCAACTTAAGGACTCTTTCCGAGGCTGAAACATACCGATACCTGGGTATGTCACAGAACATCGGTATCGATGAGGCTGGTATGAAACAGTCAGTTTGCGACACGTTTTATGCACGCTTGACCAAAGTGATTAACAGCCTTTTGTCCAGTGTGAATAAAGCACACGCATATAACGGCTGGGTCATGCCTGTCCTCATGTATACCTTTGGCATACTCAGGTGGACTCAGACCGAACTTAACGCCCTGGATAGAAAAGTCCGCACTACCATGACGTCCCATAGGATGCATCATCCGAGATCGTCGGTAATGAGGCTGTACTTGCCACGAAAGCATGGTGGGCGTGGCTTCCTGAGCGCGCTCACCATGCATAATCGCGAAGTATGCAGCCTCCGTAATTACTTGCTGGTGAGATCGGATGATCCATTCTATAATGACGTCATTTCTAGTGATAAAGGACTTACCCCTCTATCCTTAGCCAACGAGCAATGGCAAGACCCGGCAGTACAGAGCATTTCCGACCGGGAGACCGTATGGAAGGAGAAGGAGCTCCACGGGAGATACTACAGGGTTCTACATGAGCCTTTCGTAGATACAGTCGCCTCCCTCAACTGTCTACGTTTCGGTGACCTTTTTGGGGAAACCGAGGGTTTTGTCTGTGCAATACAGGATCAGGTTATTAAGACCAACAACTATCAGAGATACATCCTAAAGGATGGCGAAATCGACATCTGTCGAGCTTGTCGCCATCCCGGTGAGTCACTTAGGCATGTCATCTCCGGTTGTTCGGCGCTTTCTAACTCTGAGTACTTGCACAGGCACAACCTAGTAGCCAGAATTCTACACCAGGAGCTCGCTCTGAAATACGGTCTCGTGGATCGGAAATTGCCGTATTACAAGTACTTACCGGAAGCCGTGCTCGAAAATGACCGCGCTAGGCTCTACTGGGACAGGGCTATCATCACAGACAGGACTATTCTTGCGAATAAGCCCGATATTGTGCGGATGGACCGGGCACAATCAAGGATATTTTTGGTCGACATTACCATTCCGTACGACGAGAACCTCGTGAAAGCGAACAAAATATCTGGACCTGGCTCACGAGGTGACCGATATGTGGGGTGGTCTGCCGGCCGAAATTATTCCTGTAGTCGTCTCTACGAATGGGCTAATCCCAGTCAGCCTCTCGGGTCATCTGAGGCGACTGGGACTCCGTGACGGACCGCTCCGGGCTCAAATGCAAAAAGCGGTGCTCCTCGATACCGTCCGCATCGTCCGCCGGTTTCTTTCCCTTTCCTCCTAACCTTCGGCCGTTTGGTCTCCCCTGCCGAGGGCTTCCATCTGGTTGGGCTTTTATTTATTTATGTATTTTTGTATTTATTTCATTTTATTGATATTTATGTATATTTATCTTTTCATTTTCATTTATAATTATATATTTATAGAACCCAACCAGATGAGAAAACTATATAGATACCCCACAATAATAATAAAAATAACCACATGGCCTACATTGATTACAGGAAAGCTTTCGACTCCGTGCCGCATTCCTGGTTGAGGGAGGTACTCAAACTTTATAAGATCGACCATGAAGTTATCACTCTATTAGAATATTTTACGACAAATTGGGCAACTTCTCTTCATCTGAACCATGGCGTTAACGAGAAGATCACAACAGGGTACATACCGATACGAAGAGGAATCTTTCAAGGAGACAGCCTTAGCTCCTTATGGTTCTGCCTCGCACTGAACCCCCTCTCTTCACTCGTTAATGAAACAGGGCATGGATATCCTATAAAAGGGGCTCAAGGATATCACCGAAAGTTGACTCACCTAATTTATATGGACGATATTAAGATCTATGCGGCAAATCAACGAGAGCTCCAATCGCTGCTTCACTGCATTGAACAGTTCTCTAGTGACATTAATATGTCATTTGGACTTGAAAAGTGCAGAACCGTAAATATTTACCGTAGACGAATTGAGTCATCTAGAGATTTCGACCTTCAGAGTGGTGTAAAGATTGACGCGATGACAGAAAATGACACCTAAAAATATCTAGGCATCATCCAATCACTTCGAATCAATCACGGTGAAATTAGGTCGAAGATGATTGTAGTATACAATCAAAGGCTTAAAAGAATCCTCAGTTCAGGCGTAAATGGACGCAAGCTCACTAAAGCAATTAACACCTTTGCCGTCCCAGTATTTACCTACACGTTTGGAATAGTTAACTGGTCAGATACTGAACTGGCAAAAATTGAGAGGTCTACTCGCGTCATGCTCACTAAATATCGTATACATCACCCAAAATCAGCAGTTCAGCGAGTTACTCTATTTCGAGCCAATGGCGGTAGAGGACTGATAGATCTTCGTAGATTGTGTGCTAAACAGATTCAGAGTCTTCGAAGTTATTTTCTTTCGCAAACGTCCTCTCCCCTGCATCAAGCAGTAATGAAGGCTGATGACCGTCTAACAACGCTCGATCTCCTTCATTCCGACAATTTCCCGCCATTAGAGACTGACGCTGAATACAAAGAAGCCAAACTCCAGCAATGGGTCTCAAAACCTCTTCACGGTCGATTTGCTAATGAACTGAGTCAACCACATGTTGACATTGAAGCGTCGAACAACTGGATCAGACATGGTGAGATCTTTGCTGAAACTGAGCGATTCATGGTGGCGATTCAGGATCAGGTAATGCCTACGAAAAATTATCTTTAGTACATTGTCAAGACAGGTATCGAAAATGACCAGTGCCGACGGTGTCATCAAAAGCTAGAGACCATCCAGCACATAACTGGCGGCTGCCAGGCTCTTGCCGGAACCGAGTACACGCAGCGCCACGACAACGTGGCAAAAATTGTGCACCAAGAGCTGGCACTAAAATACGGTCTCCTTAAGGAGACAGAACCCTACTGGAAATACAATCCATCCCCGGTACTCGAGAATGATTCTGCCCAACTTTATTGGGACAGGTCAGTTTTAACTGACCGGACCATTGCGCATAATCGACCAGACATAATATTAGTAGAAAAGGAGGAGAAGCGGACGTGGTTGGTTGATATTGGCATTCCAAACTCGCATAATATGCAGAAGTACAGCACTGAAAAGTTGATTAAGTACCAGCGGTTAGCTGAAGAAATCCGACAGTTAAGGCGGCAGCAGCAGGTACTTATTGTCCAGCTGATTCTCCTAAGTTGTTCCTAAATCCCTTAATGACAATTTAACTAAGCTGGGCATTTCAGTGAGGGTGAGGAACAAAATTCAAAAAGCCGTAATTTTGGATACGACAGCGATAGTACGTCGCCACCTCACAATTTAAACAAAAGAGCGGCACCTTGCGATCAGCCGATGCCGAATTAATAAAAAATAATAATAAAAACAATAATGGCGTAGGGAAGTGACGACCCCATCGCCCGCTGACGTAACAGTTATGTGACAAAACTGCTACGTCGGCGCAGTCAGTCAGCATCCTGCCAAGAGGTGTGAGCGCTGTGCCTAGGCAAAATTGTGGGTGCAAAGGTCCTTTTGTGCATATGACCCAACCACGAAATGGTGCCGGGCTTGGGCGTCTCCCGTTATTTGGCGCCCATAAAATGGATGATGGCACAGAAAGGAATGCGTATAGGGCCGCTGCCTGTGGGTCGCCGGGGCGCGTCTGGAGCTAGCGCTGGACGCGGCAGCATGCGGGCCGCCAACCGAGCGCGAGGAGCTGCACGATCACCTAGCAGCCCCTCGCATCCATCATCCCCACCAGAAGGCTTGGTGTCGGCTAGGTCTTCTCGGACTCAGCAAGCGGCACCCGCCGCTGGTGGAGCACGTCGCATGCGTTGGACAAAACCTATGAACGAAAACGCATTGCGTCGTTATAGGGCGAAAGGGGAAGAAACTGTGGGAATAGCGTATAGGTCTCGGATGGATAGCTTTTTTGCTGAGCTGAAGCCTTCTATCGCCGTCACGGAACAAAACCTGGCAGACCGAGTTTGGTACATCATGCGCTCGAAAATATTTGATGATCTCCAATGACTACGACGTGAGGCTATTCCATCGTCGAATGAATCAGCTATGGCAGGAGATGCAGCTCCACATCCGACAGACCAGCATCCACACGTGGAAGCCGCCATGGATCCTCCAGTTGTGGTTGATTCGAACGACGATGAAATAGTCTCCCACGAACTAGAGCAAATGAGGAGTATATTGGAAGAGGCGATTTTGGAAACGCGCAGCACCCCTCTCGAAAATCGACCGCGACTTCCTCGCATACCCCTAAGTAAGCGAAATCGAGCTGTCGTGAGAGCTCTTAACCCAATACTGGTGACCTATTTGGAAGCCAGCCGGGAGCTTTGCGAGACGAACTCAATTCTCTTTGGCGCCGCAGTGGCAGTTTGCCGTATTATTGGCGCCAAACTTCCGATGGGTGGACGCGCTACTACACAAAGTAGCGCCATCCCAGCCTGGAGAAAAAGCATCGAAGACCGTATCGTAAAGGCAAGAGCCCTTATAGTCAGACTGACAAGCTTCAGGTCGGGTAATAATAGACCGAGGATTGCGCGCACCGTTAGGATAGCGTTTGCTGGGACAAATATCAGTTTGTCCCAGCCGGATATCACGCAGAAACTAACGGAGCGCATAGATGACCTGAAGCAAAAGATCGATGCTTGGGGGAAGCGGATTCGACGATTTACCGAGAGGTCAAGGAAGTTCAACCAGAATTGTCTGTTCCAGAGTGATCAGAAGAGGCTCTATAAATTATTGGAGCGACCAAAGCTATGTGGAGCGGGCCAAGGACCAGATCAGGCTGACATTATCGCATTCTGGCGTGGCCTATGGTCAGATCCCGTAAACCACAGCGAGGGCCCTTGGATGGAAGTTGTGGCGAGCCAGGGTGCGAGTGTTACGCACCCTACGCTATGGACCCCATCACCACAACGCCGGAAGACGTGGCTGAGGCGGTCCGTAGGGCCCCGAATTGGAAAATTCCGGGGCTCGACGGGCTGCATCATTACTGGCTGAAGAGGTTCATAGTGTGTCACGCTGTGCTCGCCCGACAGTTCCAAGAGGCTCTCGACCAGAAGTCGCTCCCGAGCCTCTTCACTACTGGGATCACTCACTTGGTTCCTAAAGATCAGGATACCACAGACCCGAGCAAATACCGCCCCAACGCGTGTCAACCCACCATATATAAGACACTGACATCCATTTTGAGCGCGAGAATCACTCGTCACCTGGAGCTAAACCAGGTGATGTCACGCGCTCAAAATGGATGTCAGTGTCTTATATATGGTGGGTTGACACGTGTTGGGGCGGTGTTTAATCGGGTCTGTGGTATCCTGATCTTTAGGAACCAAGTGAGTGATCCCAGTAGTGAAGAGGCTCGGGAGCGACTTCTGGTCGAGAGCCTCTTGGAACTGTCGGGCGAGCACAGCGTGACACACTATGAACCTCTTTAGCCAGTAATGATGCAGCCAGTAATGACGCGGTCGTAGGCAAAGTGGTGAAACACAACCGTCGGAACTTCTCTGCCGCCTCGATAGACTACAGAAAGGCGTTCGACTCGGTGCCCCATACATGGCTAAAGAGGGTCCTCGAGCTTTACAAGATTGACTGTACAGTTAGAGACTTTCTCGAGCAGTGTATGGGGCAGTGGATTACGATCCTTTGTCATCTGGGCGAGCGGATGATGGCTGCGGAGAACCACAAAAGGATAAAAAGGGGTATCTTCCAGGGCGATTGTCTGAGACCAATCTGGTTCTGCCTCTCTCTGAACCCTCTCAGTACCTTACTGGAGGGCTCCGGGAGGGGATTTAAGCTAAGGAAAGGAGTGACAAAAGTGACCCACCTTTTTTATATGGATGACCTCAAGTTATTCGCCTCCAGTCGCTCCCATCTTATGGAACTGCTAAATATCACTTGTGAATTTAGCAATTCCATTGGAATGGAGCTGGGGACGGATAAGTGTGTGGTCCTCCATGTTGAAAGGGGAAGGGTTGCCAACTCTGAGGGCATAGACTTGTCTATGCCCGTCAACTTAAGGACCCTTTCCGAGGCTGAAACATACCGATACCTGGGTATGTCACAGAACATCGGTATCGATGAGGCCGGTATGAAACAGTCAGTTTGCGACGTGTTTTATGCACGCTTGACCAAAGTGCTAAACAGCCTTTTGTCCGTTGTGAATAAGTCACACGCATATAACTGCTGGGTCATGCCTGTCCTCATGTATACCTTTGGCATACTCAGGTGCACTCAGACTGAGCTTAACGCCCTGGATAGAAAAGTCCGCACTACCATGACGTCCCATAGGATGCATCATCCGAGATCGTCGGTAATGAGGCTGTACTTGCCGCGAAAGTATGGTGGGCGTTGCTTTCTGAGCGCGCTCACCATGATAATCGCGAAGTGTGCAGTCTCCGTCAATACTTCTTGGCGAGATCGGATGATCCATTCTATAATGACGTCATTTCTAGTGATAAAGGGCTTACCCCTTTATCCTTAGCCAACGAGCAATGGCAGGACCCAGCAGTGCTTAGCATTTCCGACCAGGAGACCGTATGGAAGGAGAAGGAGCTCCACGGGAGGTACTACAAGGCTCTACATGAGCCCTTCGTAGATACAGTCGCCTCCCTCAACTGGCTACGTTTCGGTGATCTCTTCGGGGAAACCGAGGGTTCTGTCTGTGCAATACAGGATCAGGTTATTAAGACCAACAACTATCGGAGATACATCCTAAATGATGGCACCGTCGACGTCTGTCGAGCTTGTCGCCATCCCGGGGAGTCACTCAGGCATGTCATCTCCGGTTGTTCGGCGTTTTCTAACTCTGAGTACTTGCACAGGCACAACCAAGTAGCCAGAATTCTACACAAGGAGCTCGCTCTGAAATACGGTCTCGTGAAGCGGAAATAGCCGTATTACAAGTAATGCCGTGCTCGAAAAAGACCGCGCCGGGCTCTACTGGGACCGGGCTATCATCACAGACAGGACTATTCTTGCGAATAAGCCTGATATTGTGCTGATGGACCGGACACAGTCAAGGATATTTTTGGTCGATATTACCATCCCGTATGACGAGAACCTCGTGAAAGCGAACAAAATATCTGGAACTGGCTCACGAGGTGACCGACATGTGGGGTGGCCTGCCGGCCGAAATTATTCCTGTAGTCGTCTCTGCGAATGTGCTAATCCCAGTTAGCCTCTCTGGTCATCTGAGGCGACTGGGACTCCGTGACGGACCGCTCCGGGCTCAAATGCAGAAGGCGGTGCTCCTTGATACTGCCCGCATCTTCCGCCGGTTTCTTTCCCTTTCCCCTAACCCTTGGCCGTTTGGTCTCCCCTGCCGAGGGCTTCCATCTGGTTGGGCTTTTATTTATTTATGTATTTATTTATTTATTTTATTTTATTGATATTTATGTATCTATTTATCTTTTCATTTTCGTTTATTATTATATATTTATACATCCCAACCAGATGAGAAAACTATATAGATACCCCACATAATAATAATAATAGCCATTTAATTCCCAATTTTCATACAACAGTCGATATTAGTTATAACCAAATACAATATTATTATGAGTCATGCATTTTTTTATTAAATGAAATGATAATGCCAGTTTCACTTTTAAATAAAAAGTTTAAATTAAATTTACAAAATTAATTTTTGATTATTTATAAATAATGTTAGGGTAAATAATCAGTTTATATTTTCTAGTAATTGTCAACTTATTTTGATTTTTGTCACAAAATATATAGTTAAAATAATAAAATTGAAGTTAATAATAATCTACTGAATTTGGCTATACACATAAAATAGAGTCATAATTTATTATATTTATTTTAATTAATTTTGGGATACCCATTTCCGGGTGAAGGCCTCCTCCATCCTTTTCCATGAAGTTCTGTCTGCCGCTAGCCTCGTCTACGTTGCTCCTGCCACCTCTACAATATCATCGCACCAGCGTGCCCGCGGTTGGCCGCGCGAGCGCGTCGCATCACGCGGGTACCAATGTAGCACCCGTTCAGTCCATCTCCCATCACTGACTCGTGCCACGTGTCCTGCCCATCTCCACTTCAGTTGACACGCTAATTTGGCTACGTCTATGATATTTGTTATTTTTCGTATATCACTGTTTCTATTGCGATGTCTTAGTTTAACGTTAAGCATGCTGCGTTCCGTTGCTCGTTGGAAAACTTGTAGCTTAGATATTATTTTCCTTGTGAGAGCCCAGTTTTGACATCCATATAATAAAGTGGGGAGTACAGTAGTATCCAACGCTTTCTTTTTTTAATTTAATTGGTATTTTTGCCTTGAGAATATGTTTTAGTGACCAATATTTGCTCCATGCTAATTTAATTCTTCTATTAACTTCCGTCATTGTTAAGTTGTGAAATGAAATATTTTTGCCAAGATAAATGTATTCATTAACATATCTAATTTGTTGGTTTTGAACGTGTACGGGCATTTTTGTGCTATTTGTCAATGTACAAGTTTTATCTGGATTCATTTGTAGGCCACATTTTCTGCTTTCTATGTCTAAAGACTGAACCATATATATAAGGTCTTCGTGGTTTTCGCTTAATATGATAATGTCGTCTGCAAAACGTAGATGACTCAAAATTTCTCCGTTAATATTAATGCCTCGTTGCCCCAGTCAAGTTTTGAGAAAATGTACTCTAATAAACAAGTAAATAGATTAGGTGAGATTGGGTCCCTCTGTCTCACCCCTCTCTCGATTTTAAATGGCTGCCCTGGTCTCTCCATTTGGGTTTGGGTTTATACCGTTTTTTTTTAATCTTTCATTATATGAGTCAAAACAAAGATGTTCTTTTTTTGCTGGTTCCATCCCTGTAGAGAATTTGAGACGAAAACCAGCTTGTTCTGTCGGTTGCATGTAGTCTAATTTGGGTTTGATTCTGTTAAGTAATGTACTTGTGAAAACTTTATAAATTGTATGCAATAGGGATATAGGTCTATAGTTGTTGATATTTAATCGATCACCCTTCTTGTACAATAATATGATAGTAGAGTTTGCCCAATCTTCTGGTTTTTGACTAAGGTCGAGTATTTCGTTGAAAATATTTGTTAATATCGGTATGATGGGTTTTTTTTATCGCTTTAAGAACATCATTTGAAATACTACCTTCTACTGCACATTTTGCACTTTTAAGTTTTTTTATGGCATGACTTATCTCGGACGGTAGTAGTGGCAGAATACTATCGTTTATATCCACAATACAACTATTATTTATTAATTCATCCGTTACGTTATTTTTCACGTTATGACTTTTGTATAAGTTTCTATGAAAATCAGTAGCTATTTTTAAAAGGTGTTCTCTATTTGCAGTATTTTTGTTATCATTTGCTTTTAGTGAGGAAATCCACTCTTTGGATAAAATGAGTCGTTTCTGTGCATTTTTTGTATAGCCTTTATGTAATAACTCTTCCTCTAGTATTTTTAAGTAGTATTCTAATGTTTTTTATTAATCATTATTTTTATTTTGAGGTAGAGTTTTGACAGTATATTTTTTTCTTCTTTAGTCTTTTTTTCTTTACTTTTAAGTTTCGTTCTTTCTTTAATAAGTTCTTTTATTTCTGGACAAAATTGGAATTTTTCTTTACGTATTTTTGGCAACTTTTTTATACATTCTTCTATTATATTAGTCAGGTTTCTGTAGTTTTCTTGCAAGTTTTTTTTCCCTTTTTTTATTAGTTAATAACTCTGTAAACATCCCTTTGAGGAATTAATTTTCACTTGGTGTTAACGGTCTTTTTGGAGCACAAAATTTTTTCCTGTTCTTTTTTAGTTTAGTTTTAATGTTGACGCATCAACGTACAAGTTTATGGTCTGATGGATAGGTTGTATTTATTATTTCTAGGTTTGTCATTTCTCTTATATCTTTTGTAAGAATTGAAGTCAATTTCGTTACGCGTTTTACCATTGGGTGACACCCAAGTCCATCTATTCTTTAATTTTTTCTTGAAATATGTACTACTTATTTTAAATTGATTCTCTAAGCAAAACTGAATTAATAACTCACCCCGTTCGTTTCTGTCACCAAATCCCCATGGTCCCATACTACTTTTGTCTTCGGGTGTTGGTTGTCCAATTTTGGCATTAAAATCACCCATTATCAATGTAGATGTTGATGAATTTTGTAGTTCTTTTAGTATCTCTGAGTAAAAGAGTTGAATTTCACTTTCTTTAGCCTTATATGTAGGCGCATAAACTTGGTTTAAAGTTAAAAAAAAATTGACCAAATCATATCTAGACGTGCGACTCTATCAGATATACTTGTATAATTAAATATGTTTTCTCTCCATTTTCTTTTAATAACAAATCCGACTCCACTTATACCACTCTTTACTCCTGTGTAAATAAGTATATATTGTTCATATTCTAAAATTTTATTCCCTTCTTTTTTTACTTCTGCTAAGCCTACAATGTCCCATTTTATATATTTAAGGGCGTGGTCTAGTTCTTCTTGGCGACCGTCTCCGACTAGAGACCTTACATTAAATGTGGCGATATGTATTTTAATATTGTTTCGCTTTCTATTCTGACTTTATGGATGGAGGGTTTTGGTCTACTGCTCCCATGGTGACCATCCGTATTGGGAGAGTGATTCTGAGTAGTGCATTGATTCATTGTTTTACTATGTTGACTGGAAGGGGCCTGTATTTTTCATATATCTGTTGAGTGTTCTTTCCGAGATTCTTTATTGTTATTTTTATAATAATATGATATTATTTGGTTAAGGCTCGATCTATGTTTCTTATTAATTCTTATATTTTCACTGTTTCAGGAATCTTTTTCTGGGTTTAGAGGAGCGATATGTAGATTGGTTGTTTGTTGTGGCGACGGTGGTGATAAAGAGAGTGGTCTTTTATTTGGGTGTACATCTTTTCTTTCCTTTATTATGAGTTTGTCATATTTTATTTAAGCCACGTTCCCTTTTTCAATTTCTTGTTGTAGTTGTGCTTTTAGAGTTTTTCTAATTTTTAATACTCTTTCTGTATATTCTTCTGTGACGTAGATGTTCGATTCTTTAAGCTGTTTTTTGTTTTGCAATTTTCTTTTTGCCTAGCGTAGTTATGGCTACAGCAACAGGTACTGACGTTAATTCCTCTTTTACCAAGCCTTCTTACTGATTCAAGTTCGAAGTCTTGTTTATCAATTTTCATTAGATTTTTTATTATATGCATAATTTTTTCCTGTAACTCAAAGTATGTTAATTCTCCCTCTTCAACTCCAAAAAATACTAAATTTCTTTGTTTGTTTTTTTTTTTCGAGTGCGAATATTCTTTTTTCTTGATCTAAAACCTGTGTTTGTAAATTATCGTATTTTTTGCTCAGTTCCTGGAATTTTTCATTTATGTTTGAATTAATTTTTGAGGTCATTCTTTGTTCTAATTTAGGAAACTGTGATTCCATTGAAATTAATTTTATACTAAAATCTGTTTTAATTTCTCTTATAAGTCTCTACAGATCATGTGTTATGTTTGTTATGTAATTCGCGACCTCTAGTGTCAAACGAAAGGTCATTGTGAAGTTCGATTAATGTGAAGTTAGTAATAGACGGATGTCGATTATTCAATATGGTTGTGAACTTGAGACGTAGTATTAATTTATACCGCTAGATGGTGGTAGCGGAAGCCGATGTATTTATTTAATCCACTTTCTTTAATTTATTAATTATTGTTAATGTGTATAATAGTCAGTTATTTTATAATATATTTTCATTGTCTAGTTCTTTTCCGCAAACTCACAAATATAAGCCATTTGCTTTATTTATTACTATTAATATATTTTTTTCACTCACCGTCATTACCATCAATATATTGTTGAATATTACACTTTTGTTACTTTATTTTTCTAATTAATATTTTGTCATCACACTATTATAGCCTTGTTTAGCGATCTTAAATCATTGACATTCGTTTTATACTTGAAGAATGAGGGTTTCTTTTTTCTTTGTATTATGTGAAGTCACATATTCTGAGTACCGTCACAAGATCTTTACTTTAGGTCTTTATTTAATGTTTTGTTCACTATTATATGGAAATTATTACGTCACCGCACTAACTTTTTATAACTAATAACACCTTATTAGTTATTTTACACTCTCGAGATATTTAAAATTGCTTTCTTTAGCAGAGCTAGTACTGTCCTCTGCGACGCCGCGCCCCGTATTTTCATATCCCGCATCCCGTCCCAATCGGCTGACCTATAATGCCAAACTCAGCGGCAATCTGCATTACGCAACCGCAATGGGAGCGTGAGTGGCACCGTACTGCAGATCAAGACAGTGGTCCGAGGAGCCAAGAGGGGCATCAACGACGACCTGATGTCCGTCCGGATGAGAGATCAGCAGAAGGTCCAACTGGGAAGGTACATGATCTTTCACATCTGGGATCCACGTAGGCAAGGTAACCAGTTGTGTCAGATCAAATGCCAAGGCAAAGTCATAAACAGATCTACTCACATGATCGGTTAAACGTGAACCAAGCCATTCAGCATGGTGGGCGTTGAAATCACCAAGTATCACGATCTCTGCGGATGGCACCTGTTATAGCACGGAGTCTACACCTATCTGGACGTGGCCGATCAGTCGGTCCCGTAGACGTGAGGATGGTCGTCGCTGTCTACGCGTAGCCATAAGATGGACAGGTCCGT
This sequence comes from Parnassius apollo, assembly GCA_907164705.1. NCBI lineage: Eukaryota > Metazoa > Arthropoda > Insecta > Lepidoptera > Papilionidae > Parnassius > Parnassius apollo. The sequence continues at coordinate 699,343 of CAJQZP010001160.1, read as the reverse complement.
ACCTTCAAGGCTGCCGAGGCGTCGAAAACGGATGTCCTCTCTGACGTACACGCAAACTCCAGCCCGGGGCACAAAAGGGCGTTTAAATCTGTACTGTAGAGATATGAAGTGTTAGCTGGAGAGGACACCTATGTCTTGGTTAGAAAGAGCAAGGCCGGCTTCGCTGTTTCCAGATGGTAGGGGACGACGTTAAGGTTTGAATGGAGTCCCCTGATGTTGCAGAAATCCACGGATAGCGTGGCGGGGGGCGCCTTTGACTTATTGCTTCGTTTGCCCCGAGCAGGTTTAGTCTCGAGCGGAATTTCGCCCCCCCCCCCCCCAGAATACTAGGGGCAGCCTGAGCACCCATGCTACGCAGAGAGAGTAGGGGAGTTTGGGCGTGGATGCTCAGCGAGGGATTCTCCGTCGCCGGGGGTGCTGGTTCCCTCCTGGGGTAATGTTATATTTGAGTCCGCTACCATATTAGGGGGGGGGGGATGAAATCAAAGCTTCTACTTCACGCCGGTCTTTTGTGAGGTCGTGGTCCCACCCCGGTTAGAGCCGGAAGACATTTCGTTAGGCCAATAGCATATACCTGGAGATCGAGGATATCCGTTTAGAATATAAGGTATAAAAAGTATTTATAGGGCCCAAACATAAGTGTAAAACTGTGAAGTATCATTGTTTTTTTGGACTAAGATTCGGCTTAGATATGTCATCAAATATCTAAATATTGAGTCTATGGGGTGAAGAGAACCGATATTATTAGAGGTTGTAAGGCATTCCAACGTAGTTCTTCGAGGTAATAACGCATCTGTAGTTTTTTTTTTGTTGTCCATGGACTGCAGTAGCCTCTTACTATCAAGAGGACGCGTAATTCATTTTCCACATCTTTACAAAATAACCACTTCGAACGTTTTCTTAACTAACTGTAACCGTTTCCTAAACACACAGAAAAACAAAAGTAGCTTAAATTATTATTGGAGCCAAATAAATAACTGTACCATAAGATTTCCATTTTTAAATATTATAGTAACAAACGAGAGTACACACCTGAAGTTGTGATATATACACACAATATACACCTTTATTTGATCTTTTATTAATTCATTACAGCCTTATAAAGTTCCACTGCTGAAAATAGATCTTCATAGAAGACCTCATAAGGGAGATTTTGCTATATTGGCCTCGCTTGGCATTTTCAGTGATTATCAGGAAGACGCTGCTGCCCTTCTGTTGCTTCTGTTCACCTTTGTCTCCTCTTATGGCACACATGGGATGATAGATTGGTGGACGGGTGGGTTAGTATAAGAAAACTTGCGGTGATATTAAAAACGCCTGTATAAAGATGTACATCCACGAAACACAAGATACCACTATGCAGCTGGCCGTTTCCTGCTTTGTTTTCTTCTATTGTCTCTTACGACATCCACGGGATATATGGGGTAGAGAATGTTCTTATTGTAATCAAACGTTTTTCAACCAGAGCCTCATTGACATCACACGGTTCAAAAGTACGCATAGCGCTAAAAAAATAATGTTACTGCGCAAAATAAAAACAATTTATTTTCTGTGACCATGTGAACTAGATTAATAAAAAACAAAAAATTAAACATGTTACCACATTACAGCAGTGGAAACCGCGCACTAACTCGAGGTCTGTTACACGGAGCGTTGGCCGTTCTAAGGGCTTAAGACGAAATGCCCGGCGGAAGATCTTTTAACCGACAGCCAAAAAGGTATTACACAGACAATGTTTATATACCACGGTAACAACTTATCGTCAGGTGGACTGTGTACGCATTTGTCAAACTTATTCTATAAAAATTTAGTTCGTCATTACCATAACCATTATTATAAAAACCCTTTGCGTTGCGACAAAACTTGGTTTTGAGCCACCTGCATCCATCAACTTCCCGAATGTCACACCAGGTTGTCACTCCATCTTGTATATTCCGCTCTACTCTACATGAATAATTAGTACGCCAAAAAGATAATATTCAAAAAATAAAAAGCAATTGCAATTCTTTGTTCTGTATTTTTAACAATGGTAAGCTTAAAATGTTACGTGAAAAACCGCTTTTAACACGGTTGCACATAAATAACTGTGTCATGGATATTGAAGACAGCTTCTATACTACAATGACTTGAGTTTGAGGCCACGAAAACGATGTCGTTGTAAATAAAAAGTATACGATAATCTCTAAGTCTACCTTATTGTACCGTTACTGTTACTGGTACAGCATATGTCAACTGCGGAGCATAGGCCTTCCCCATAGATTACCTTATGGTTTTATTTGTCAAGGGTTTTATTCTTGGCAGGCGGGTTTGTAACCGCAGTTTTTTATTTTTTTATTGTTATTAGAAAAAGGCTGCCGTCAGTCACCTGGTTTCTTTCCGTTGTCGACTCTTACGATACTAACAGGATGATATAGATTATTGTATGTTCTTACACTACCACTACAATACTATGATAGATGATTTCTATGGGCCACACACATTCTTTTATCATCTGGTGGATTGTGTGTTGTCACCGACAAAAACATAAAACCTGTGTGGTTCCAAGTTCCAAAATTTCATGAATCTAAAATGTTATTGCTGTTTATCTAAAACTAGGTAATTAAACACGTGATTCTAACTTTTCGAATCACAATGATAGATTTACGTTTTTATTTTTGTTATAATTTTTGTACCGAAGATTTAAGATCGCTAATATCATGGACACGCCGTGCACTCACTATTGCCTGAATCAGCGTTTCCTTAAGGCGTCTCTATCGGTAACAAGCTACTGTGCTAACTGAGGTGGTAACGCATTAACGATTCTCTGGGGTCGAAAGTTTGGTGAAGTATTTACAGTCAATTACCTTGTTAAGAACATAAAGTAGAATAATGTGGTGTAATTTTCATATCTAAAAAGTATCGGTCATTATACGTGCTACAACATAAAACTACAATGTATGCGAAACAGACGTGTATTTTGTTGTCCTTAAAATACAATTACAGTTTTCCGCTAAAATAAGCATTAAACAGTAGTAAACAAGTTCTAAATTTCTGCAAAGGTTAATGCATACATTAATTCAATAGTGACGACAAAGTTGTGTGGTATAAGTCACGAACTTAATGCGCTCACCACCCCGACTAAGTGGATCATTAACAGATTTAGGAACATCGAATAATGAGTTTAGTATGGAGCACCAATACACGCAGAGAAAACGTAAACAACCAGAGCATAGTTGCAATTGCAATGTGCACAAGAACTTCAAGATTTCCGCAAAGATATTACGTCAATGTTACAAAAATTCACTAACACCCAGGAGCTACAATGAACTTCATTCGTGACAATATTACAGAAATAAAAACACAGATGAACATTAAAGTGGCTACCCACACTCTGAATAAAGACCAAATATCAATGAAGACCCAAATATCAGATATAACTACAAAGGCAACAGCGGCGGATAATAAAATTCAATCTCTTGAGGCAGAAATCGTTACTTTCAAAAATAATACGGCATTTAGTACGACGATGTCAACTTCTGATGAAAATGTTATCCAAGAATTGCAAGAAAGGGTTGCTAGGGAAAAAATATAATAGTGGTAGGCATACGTGAATGCAAAACAACAAAAATTGATGAAGGCCGCGCCTATGACTTTAGTGAAGTCTCGAAAACCATAAACAGCTTGATACAAGAGAGCCCAAAACCTTCTCGAGTATTTCATCTGGGTAAATATCAACCTACAAAGGATCGCAACATTAAAGTATGCTTTGAATCTGCACAAACTGCAAAAATGCTGCTTCGTAATAGAGATAAACTTCAAGGTGACATTATGATCTATTCAGATCAAACACCGGCCCAACATACTTATATGAAAAATCTTAAAAAGAGTTAGCACAGAGAAAAGCAAATGGAGAAAAAGACATTACAATAAAATATATAAAAGGATTGCCAAAAATAGTTTTAAACAAAGACCCAAAAAACTAAATTTTCCATCGCTTCTTAACACCAAACGTCCTTTCATAGATGATCAAGAGAATATAACTTACCAAGTACTTAATAATTATCAGAATATTTCTTCAAATAAATCTAGTCTTAATTTTTTCTATGCTAACATCAGAAGCATCTGCAGATCAGGTAAATTTGACGAACTTAAGTGTGTCCTGCACTCCATCAAAAAATGTATACACGTTGTACTACTGACTGAAACGTGGATAAAATCTGAAGAACAAGCTCAACAATTTCGCATACAAAATTATTCACACTACTATAACATCAGGCCTGGTAAAGTCGGTGGGGGTGTATCGATATATGTCCATGATGATTTGAAACATAAGCTGTCTGCAGCATCCTATACTGGAGGTAACAACTATCTGAGTATATATATTTATAAGCATGCGCTCAATGTTGGGGTTGTGTACAAGCCTGAACATTCAAACATTAATGATTTTTTATGTAACTTCGAAAAACAGCTTCTGCTAAAAAAGAGGACTTTAATCTTTAGAGATACGAATATAGATCTATTATGTACTGATAGTATGACAAAACGTTATAAAACTCTGCATACGGAATATGGATACAAAATTATAAACAAAGTAGACCCTGAGTACTGTACTCGGGAAACAACAACAACAAAAACAATTATTGATCATGTTTCTACTAACTTGAAATGTAACAATTTTCATTTGGCTATCATTGAATCAGCCCTATCGGATCATAAAAACATGTACTTAGAAATAAAAAGAGTAATGCCTCCACTAAAACAAAAAATAGTGTATGAAGCGACTGATTATAGTAAATTAAATAAAATTATAGAATTACCAAAATTTCAAAATATTTCCTGTAATTTTAATATTCTAGAAGAACATATAAAATAACTGCTGAAAGTAAAACAAAACAGTTGGCTCAATAATATAAAATATTGAGCCAACCTCGAAAAGAATGGATTAATAGCAACATAATAGCTCAGATTAATAAAAGGAATATATCATGGAATAAATTTAAACAAAATCCTAAAAATAATAACCTAGAGCTAAATTATAAATTTAAGAGAGACACGCTGGCACAAACGATTAAGAATACAAAACAGAAGTATTTCTACGGAAAAAAATATTTATATGAGATTGGACGACTACCTTACAAAAATTAACTTTTTGTATAACCAACAATATGGCTTTCGACCCAAATCTAACACCCTTGGCTCAACTATAGATTTAGTAACCACTATTAAAACCAAAATTTATCAAAAACAGGTTGCTTTAGGTGTTTTTGTTGATTTAAAAAAGGCTTTCGACACGATCAGCCATTCCATACTACTAAAAATTGGAACGTATTGGCATTACTGGAAACGTATACAAAATGCTAAAGTCTTATTTGGATGATCGGTATCAGATTGTAAAAATTGGAGACTGTCAGATTAGTCGCAAGCCTTTAACATGTGGCGTACCACAAGGCTCAATTTTTGGCCCATTGCTGTTTCTGATCTACGTAAACAACATTGACCAAGCGGGACTACAGGGTCACCTTGCTCTCTACGCAGATGATACAAGCTTATTTTATTTCGGGAGCAATGTCAAAGAAATAACGATGCGCGTACAAGAGGATCTAAACATACTTCACTGTTGGCTGCAATACAATCTATTAACAATTAATACTTCTAAAACTTCATACATAATATTTAGTTCCAAAAATAGAAAAATACCTGATCGACCTAAACTTAGCATTAACGGTGAGATATTATAACAAGTTAACCAAGAAAAATACCTAGGCTTTAAACTGGACAAAAACATTACATGGAAAACTCACTTGCAATATATTCACAACAAACTCTCCTCACTTGTGGGCGCACTGCATAAAATAGTTCGATATATACCGAAACGTGCTCGACTTTTAATATACAATACGGTGGTAAAGCCTCACCTACTGTAACAAATCGAAATATGGGGTACTGCAGCTAAAAATAATTTAAAACTAATACAAATATTACAAAATAAAATAATTAAAATCTTACGCAACTTCTTAACACCATCGAAAACGATTTACAAAAAACACAAAAATTTTAAATATTAAACAACTTTTTACATATAATACACGTCTACTTATCTACAAGATAACTTACAAGTTTATTCACTCACACATAACATTCACAACAAAAAGTCAAATAAAAAATATATAACCCGCCGAGCCAGCAATTTCGTGTTATCTGCCGTAAGAACAAACTATGGAAAAAATAACATAACATTTGGGGGAGCACAGTTATACAATCAACTTCCTAAACATGTGAAAGAAGCGACTTCAATCAATATTTTTAAAAGAAGATTATTTGAATATATTTATAATGATGAAACTATGCATTAAAATTATACTTGAACCACCGCCTTATAGTCGATAGGAACACAATGAACTCGCTTCTTGGTTAACGATCGACCGGTATATTTTTTTTATTTTTTTTTACTCACACGCACTAGAATTATAATATAGATGTTATTGTTCTCATGTAAGTGACTTATTGTCTTAATGAGAAATAAAGTTCTTTAAACCGAATTACTAATCAAGACAATAATACTCCAGCATTTATAGCCAAATGAAATGGTTAAGATAAACTCCACTAAATAGAACTGATATAAGAAAAATAATATTAAAATCCTCTCAAAAATTAATCACTAATTGAGTTATAAATACGTAGTCCGGCCATAAGTTCTGTTACAAAAGAAAATGCATTTTAATGAAGTAATGTAATATCACTGAAACTTATATGCACATTTTTAGTAATTCGTTGTTTAGTTGGGTAGTTTGTGCCTTTTCATCAGGTGCAGAATCTTGCTAGAAAATCCACGGTACATTTTTAAAAAGTGTATTGCTGAGAGGTTTCTCAACACGATTCAAGACTGTCTCTTGATACACTTTGGCTGATGTTTTCACTCCTTTTTTACAAAACTGTAGTTTCGTGACGCCTTGATAAGACACGCCCCACCAAACCATCACTGACGCAGGATCATGACCACGTTCTACCTTTCTGACCACTTGAACAGTTTCTTTAGAACTATGAGCGTACACTTTATTATTTTGCTTATTGTAGTGCTTCAATCGTGAAAATTTTTTCATCGGAAAAGAGGATATTTCTGTGTCCTACTGCGTATTGCGATAGAAGGCTTTTTGATCAATCCACTCTCTTCAATTATAAAGATTGATTTAGGGCATGTCATGTATATCGACGATAAGCACCGAGCTTCAGGTCTTGTTTTATAATACGCGACAGTCCTAGGGGGAATCTTCAATTCTCACGGCAAATTTTTTGCTTCCTAATGGGATTTCAACGAATTCTGGCTTTAACAGCATTATCAGCCTTTGTAGTTCTAACAGCACGCGGCCACCCCGATCTTTTATGGTCTTCGATAGAGGAGGTGTTCTTGTACCTGTTGATAGTACGATATACGAACACATGGCTGATACCATGTTTTTGAAGTGTCTGGAATATGACCGCCGGCTCTACACCCACTTTGTGCAAGGCGATCACCGCAATCCTATTTTCTTTAATACCCCATTCCATACTGTAATTTGATAATGAACAAGAACAAATATGTGAAATAGCGCGAATTCGAAAGAATTTTTAAAAAATATGAACGCGTTCCAAATTTAAAATAACTAAAATGTTTAAAAAAGAACTTTTATGTAACAGTATTTTTGGCCAGACTTGTTATATTATTCATTTATTTATTTGGTAATGAATTATAGTATTTGCAGTGTAGGTGATAGTGCACAATAATATAAGTAAAGCAGAGCGGAGTTTAATTTTTGTAGTATTATCAAATGTAATTTATTCAAATAAACTTTAAAAAAATACTACTGAACAAATGACTCCTCTTATTTCTAATAGATTTTTTGCGACAGGAAAAATTCCACCGTGCTGCCTTTATAGTACGTACTTTACATGAACATGAATATTTTAATATCGACAAAACTAGTTTTGCGCCATTTATCGCGTGTCATGTTACTAAAAAAAATTTCGTATTTTATGTACAAATTCAGGACATTTTTTCAAAGTATAATTACATTCAATTATAATGTGCCATTCAAAAATTTTTGTTCGATAATATGTTGGCATCTTGTAGGTAATCGTTGGTGCCTGGGTTTTTTGATCAAAAAATGCGACGAGTAGTTTTGACGGTCCTCTCTTGATGTTAACCTAGCACTAACCAAATAATTCTGTAGGGACCGAAACGCATGACTGCCCATTGACAATGATCTTTTTCGCACGTTCCTGTGGGTGATCCACTTTTCATCACCAGTGGTCAATCTTTTCAAAAATGGTTCGATTTCATTACGTTTCAATAGAGAATTGGTACACGATTCATTTGCTCCTTTTGCATTTTTATTTGAAGGCAGATTTTTTAATCCTCAGTTAAATCCCTAAGATTTTTATAGAATAGGGTATCTAACAAACACACAGTCCACCTGATGGTAAGTGGATACTATGGCTCATAGACGTCTACATCTATTTCCGGTTAACAATCAATATGCAGATGGTTGGTCACCCCTGACGACCAAGATGGAATGCCTCATTTCCAGTAAAAATGGCCTCCGATTCTCTGCACTCATCATACGAAACACAGCAGCTGCTATTTTACGCTAGTATTCTGTGAGGGTTTGGTCCCAATCGAGCCGAGGTTTCTTTCAATGAGCTTGTATGATACTCAAATATCGAGCTTTTTTGTATAGCTGGACTTTTTTAAATAGGTCAAAGTTATTTTTTTGTCAATCTTCAATTTCTCGGCCATGTCGTAACTACTAATATGCTGATCTTGTTTCACTTTTTCAAAAATGGCATCGACTTTAGCCATACGAGGGCGACCAGAGTGAACTACATCTTTTACATCAAAATTCCCGGACTCAAAACGCTTGAACCAACTTTGTGTTACTCTTACTGACCGTGTATTAGGTTCGTAAACGTCACAAATTTTTTTCGCGGTTTGAGTCGCATTTTCCCTTTTTTTATTTTACTCATTTTGGCGGACCGAAAAGCAGTTGAAAAATGGCGGTAAAGTTTAAATTTTTCTTTTTCTTAAGGTCCTATATGCATTGATATGAAAACCAGCCATATAAAATCAGTACAACCAAAGAGATTTCAATTTTACACAAACAAGATACGAAGAAAAATTTTTTCCCACCTATTAATTTAACTCTACGTTTCAAAGGGTTTGTAGCACCCATCGTTACGAGAAGGTGAATTAAGATGATGTTGTAAACCTTATCGGGTTCGTTTAATTGGAGTAAGGCTACATGCATGGAAACCAGCGGGAAATAGCAGGTTAATGCTGCAGTTTCGTATGTTGAGGGCCTAGGAACGGAGAACATTTTTTTATTGTTAATGAGGTATATTAGTTCTCATAGGTGACAAGGCATCCGCATTATGATCAAGGACTAAGAATCATAATGCAGAAGGAAACATCTATAGGCTACAGCACCTTACTGCCTGGACAGTGTGCTTATTATAAACACAAGCCTAGTAATATTGTGCTGTACGCCTACATTATCACGAAAATTTAAAAAACTAGGACAGTACATCGAATGAAACCTGTTTTTAACTATAGGGGTGACGGGTGTGGTGATCGAATATTTCCTATAAAAAAATTGATATTTTTATAGAATAAAGTTGACAACAAGCGAGCACACTACCGACTTGATGGTAAGTGGATGTCGTAGCCCATACTACCATATTACCATAAAGATTAAGAATCAAAATTAAGGTGCATTGTCACCTCTGAGAACTAATATAAAATACCCCGAATCCAGTAAAATGGGTTTCAATTTCTACTGAGTACTGTACAAGAACTACTTTAATGGATCTCTACAATTACTATACGAATCACAGCAGCATAAAGCTGCTTTTTTTTAAAGAATATTAACAATGCTATAAGCATTACTAATATTCCCCTTAACCACTCGTGGTTAGCTTAAATTGCTTGTGTTACGAGTGGTTCACGCCAGTAGTCGAATGGCGGATTCGAACCCACGACCTTTTTGAGTTCGCGGACCGAATGGCGGCAGGGCCTGCCATTAGGCTACTGTCGCTTCAAATTTATTAATTCACGCATGTTTTGCGTAAGAGCGTGGTCCTTCCTCGGTCGAACCGACCTATCCGTGTTAAAACCATAATATAACAGCAGCGTTAAAGCGTTTAGATAAAAAATAAATGCACATGTTTCTCCTATTATACGAGGTAGAGCCCTACCTCGTATAATAGGAGAAACATGTGCATTTATTTTTTATCAATTTGCTTATCACTTCATCGCATTAGTATTTCTTATTAAAATCGTTTGCACAATAAACTAATTTTAATGATTGTGAGGACAGTGTGGTATTTCTATAAATTAATATGTTAACGAAAATAGTTCATGGTGCTTTTGAATTTTCCAAAACCACATCCAATCTTAACAAAAAGGGCAAATCTTCCATTACGAATCTTAACTAATTTGCTTACATTTGTTCAAATTAAATTAATGTGTTATCTTCATTAAAAAAGTCATTAACTAAGTACTTGTACGTTGTAATTAAGTCTTGACGGGAGTGTTTTTGTAATTTTAGCTTCTTGTATTATTTCTTAGACTTGAGACAAAGGTGTACCAAGGAGATACGTTCCAATGAGTATAATATATAATATTAAGTATATTTCGTTTGGAAAATCGTTTTTTTTTTTCATAAGCTTTTATTCATTTAATTTGATTACTTTGTATATTTAGTTTGTGAAGTAAGTATTTCAAAAATAACAAAAATAAATAACGTAACCTAAGTAAATTAAAAAGGCTTGTATCTATTCGTGTATTAATATGGTACTATAGAGCTGAACCAATGATGGATCCGGATTCTAGCACAAAAAATCCTGTTTTTAAATATATTTTAGGCCTTACTCAAAAAAATTGAATTCAATTTAAGAAGTGGTTAAAGTTGCTCTCTATATTTTAACTAAATAACAATAGAAAAGAGACAGGTATAGAGGTTATTTTAAGTTCGGGTCCTTTATACGTTGGTTTCTTAACAGTGGGTATTTTCCGTCTTTGATAGAATAGTATCGGTACAGCTTAGCATAAGTCCACTGGTGAATATAGACACTTATTTTAGGTCGTCACTCCACCTTTATTTTAAAGATCTAGTAGACGTGTTAGAGCCACGTTGCGGCTGTATATGGCTGTAGCACGATTGTGTCTGCTCGAATAGAGCCAAGGTAGAGCAGGCGCTCTCATAGAATACTAATGTAAAATAACATCTCAACGCTACTGTGTTTCGTAATGTGAGTGTAGAGAACTCATAGATAGAGATTACTTATAACGAAGCATTCAATCTTAGTTCTCAATTGTAACAACGCATCTGCATTCTAATTCTTAATCGAGGATAAATGTATATGTCTATGGGTAAAAGCATCCACTTACAAGTGGACTACGTGCTCACTTGTCACCCTTTTCTATAAAAAATCTAGTGGGGAATCGTCCAAAGCTGCTCTTGTCCCCCACCCTCGCCCCACGAGTTTCCACAATAAAGTGTAGAACCCAATTTACTCTATTTCTTGTCACTTTGTCGTGTTCACTTGTCGTTCTATATCCTTATCTTATCCACCATTACTGCTAAATACAAATCACAAATACACAAGCTCGTCTACTTGCTCAACAAACTCCACTCCTGTTCTTATTTCACGTATCGTTTTTCTTTCCTTTCAAAAATCATTGTAATATATATGTGTATTTAAGGAGAGTTAGTTTTAAGAATCGCATTACCGCAAGCGTTAAGTATTAAACCGCTAAGCTGAACAGACGCGTATTATATTGCTCCACTAATAATATATAAGTGTGGTGGTTGATTAACGGTCGACACCACAAATTGGGGACGAGAACGTTATTCGCGCGTATAAATAAGTAATTGTGTTTTGTGTTTTACACAAAGTCGTTCGGTAAAATAGAAAACTTTTAATTGAGTTCCGGTAACTGTTCCTTAAATATCGAACGACTTCAACAGTACTTCACCGTTAAAGGTGTCAAAGGTGAATTGAAGGTGCCAACATTGATGACAGCTATGGGAGGTCATACCAGTTATTAGAGAATTTATGCACACCAACATAGCCGTCTTAGTTAAATTTTAAAGAACTGAACAAGGTTACGAGCAGCCATTTGCAACTCAAGTATTCTAGTGTAAAGATATAAATTTAGGCAATGAAAACAAAATAAAAATGAAAACATATCACAGTTGTAGCGGTGTTAAGGAAAATTACTAAATAATGCGATTACAGAGTTACAATTAAAAATTTATAGGATCAGTTGGTCTACGAGTTGCGAGTGGAGAGCATAAGACAGATGCTGTTTGCCGAAGAATGCTTATAATTTGAGGGAACCTTAAAATTGGCACAGACTATAGAAATAGCAGTAAGAGACGCGGCGATCGTAGATGGAAGAAGTCAAATTAACGAGTGTATTTGTAAAATTCGTACGCGTAATTATGAGGGAACCATCCGCTAGTGGCAGATGGGCGACGAGCCCAAGGTGTCGTGATGTCAGGTCAAGGTCACACGCAGCGGAGGTGTGGGGCAGTTGGGCTCTCGGGTGCGGCCACGTGGTGGAAGGCGCCTTCGCCACGGCGAGGGTTTCCGGTCAGTACTGCACTGCATGCGACAAAACGTATGAGGTTTAGCTATTCAATTTTTTAATTTACTTGTGTAGAAATTATAATAGGCAGGGTTACTTAAGGAAGGTGTGTCCGCAAATCAGTTACTTATTTAGGTTACGTGATCTCAAAACTCAGGATAAGTACACCGTCAAGAAAAATTGTTGCTATAAAACAATATCCTCAATCAAAAAACGAATCGCAGGTTAAATCATTCATTAGAATGATTATGTCTTATGGAAAAATTGTTAAAAAATTATGTACAATTCTATTTTCAGCATACAAATTATTTAAGAAAGGCAAGGATCAAGAATCTGGACAATCATGCTAAATGGCATTTAATAAAATAAGAGTTTTACTGTCATCAAGCGATATTCTTATGAATTACTCGCCTGAACTCCCATTGGTGTTGACAACGGACGTGAGCAGCGTTTGCATTGGCGCCATCATAGCGCACCGTCTCCCAGACGGTAGCGGTTGTCCCGTTGCTTACGCCTCTCGGATTCTCAACCAAGCCGAAACAAATTATTCATAAATAAAAAAGAAGCACTTTCTATAATTTATGGTATTAAAAAAATTCATCGGCATTTGCGTGGTCAAAAATTTTTACTAAGAACGGTTCATAAACCACTAGTGTTAATTTTTGAAACTAAAATAGGCATACCGACGATGGCTGCTAGTAGGCACCAGCATTAAGATGATATGTCTAGGACACATAGGTTAGCGAGTCCCAAGTTTACCTCGGTCTCAGTTGCTCATAAAGCAGCATAAACACCATTATAATAATCCTTTTCAAATCCCATTTCTTTAAATATAATGCTTTTACTTATTTGAGACCTTGCTCATATTTGCTTTATTTCATAGACCTTAATATTATATGTCTTTAATATATGGGACTTCAACCCACAACTCTATTATTGTACTGCTAATTCATCATAGACCTTCTATAATAATGCTTTTGTATCATAGACCTTACTATAATAAGTCATTAATATATAGGACTTCAACCCATAACTCTAGTATTGTAATGCTTATAATTCATAGAGAACTTCTAGTATTGTTTTTGTATTATCTTAGACCTTACTAATATATGTCTGTAATATTTACGACTTCAACCAACAACTCTACTATTGTAATGCTAATTCATTAAAGAGACCTTCTATAGTATTACTTTGTATCACAGTTCTTACTATTATATGTCTTTAATATATGGGAGTTAAACCCACAAATCTACTACTATAATGCTAATTCGTCATAGAGACCTTCTATAGTATTGATTTTGTATCATAGACCTCACTATTACATGCCTTTAATATATGGGACTTCAACCCACAACTTTAGTATCATAACTCTTATGCATCAAGGAGACCTTCTATAATAATGCTTTAGTATAATAGACCTTACTATCATAAGTCCCTAATATAGGACTAGTCATTGTGCAACAGTACTTTAAGCAGTCGGTCACTCGACCACCCCATATATATGTACGACCTTGGGTATGCGTCTCGCGGCAGCTCCTCTATACAAGCAATCTATAGACGAACACCCTCCATATCTTAAGAAAATTTTCTTTTATACACAAACTCCCTCCAAGACTTTAACTTTTTGATATTTTCGTCTTGTATTTCTATTATTTATCACAAACTGAATATTTTTACAAGTTTTTTTTTAATAAATTTATTTATTTTTAAAGCCTATATTTTGCCTTTGATTTAATATAATACTTAATGTCTACATGTTTCACAGAATGTCTACAGTTTTGAAGACACCCACATTGTAATCGGATGGAAAGACATGCTGGCAACTTATTCCACTCTTTTGCTGTACGCATGACAAACGACACGACGTAACCAACCGTTTGGAAATGTGAACTTTATGCTTGTTTATGTAATTTTGTTGTTTAATATATATCTTTTAAAATTATTTTGACGCCCCTTTATATAGAAATTAATTATTAATTTATTAATAATAATGATAGGCCGTCACACTGTGCACAAATGAAGCAAATAAAAAAAGTTTGGTTGTTATGCGTGGAATATTGAAAACAAATGGGCAAAACACGCCGTCCGTCTGGTTATCCGATGGAGGAAAAAAAGCTGACAAGATTGGTTTCAAGCAAACCAGGGTTGAAACCAATGAGCCTTTAAGCAAGTCTCTCCACGGAGTTCAACACTGCTCCATACATGCTGCTGAACCATATAGTAGTACAAGCCTATATGTGACTCATAATTATTTCTTGTATCTTTTATCTAGGTTAAGGAAGTAAACTTTACTAGTTCCCTACATATAATATTAGGTACAAAGTAAGTACAAGGGAAGGAAGTTACAAACCCTTATTTGTAACTTCCAAGTGGGTCAGAGATTAAGGATTAATTGCCTTTATCGGTAGCCTTTCAGCCTTGTATGTTCATTACATGCGTTAAGTCGGAATAAATGTTGTTCTTCTAGTGAATTTCGTTTCAAAACAAAACAAAAATCTTCAATTAAAATTACAAATTCCTTATGCTTTTATGTAACAAAACTACACTTTTTGATTCGAATTTTAACTCTAAAATATCTAGAATCTTTAGCAATAAAGCTATTTAAGTACTTAATATTTTATGTAGAAGATGGCCATATAGTTAAATGCACCCGGATTGCGAAGTGGAATAAGGAGAACAATCGTCCACGAACTGTTTTGGCGAAGTTTGCAACACCCCTATTGAGAGATAAATTCTTTGCTAATGTAATAAATTACAATAAAACCCATCCGTCTGATAAACTGAACTCTTCACATTTGGGAATAGCAGGTGAAAAAATGCCTGTCTTCGTGTGTGAACATCTTACCCCGGAAGCCAAGGCATTACACGCAGCTGCTCGTCGATTTGCCAAAGAGAAATCGTATAAATTCGTCTGGTCGCGGAATGGTAACATCTACTTAAGAAAAGCGCCGTCCACTGATGTAATTCTTGTTAAGAACTTGGAGTTCCTTAACGAAATTTCTTAAAACCATACCATTTATTATTATTTTTTTTTGTTTAGAAATTTAAAACATATAATATATTTTTAACTCAGTTACACTTTTGTTTAGTTGATGAACTGTATTAGTGTCTTTTATCAAAACATTAGAGGTCTTAAAACCAAAACTCATGAGGTATATAGTGCTATTTTAAATTCGGAATTTGACATTATTGTGTTAACTGAAACTTGGCTATGTGAAAGTATATTAAATAATGAAATTATAGATAAACGATACGTGGTTTTTCGACGTGACAGAGAATCTTCTATTTTGCGTACCAAGCAAGACGGTGGTGGCGTACTTATTGCAGTATCAAAAAAACTTAAAAGTTATAGAGTTATGAAATGGGAAAGCGACTACGAGGATATGTGGATTAACATTGATTTTAAAGCAGGTAACCCAAATTTTACTTTATCGTTTTGCGGTGTTTACTTGCCATCGCCTTTAAATTATGAGTGTCTTAAAAGCTTCTGTGATAATGTTTCCCGTGTATCAGTTGAGCAAAGTAATACAATATTAATAGGAGATTTTAATTTATCCGATATAATGTGGACTGAACAAACTAGTCAAAAATATCTTATTCCTGTTGGTAATAGTGGCAAGATAAACGAATATTTTATAGATTTCATAGCTGAAAATCGTCTTTACCAGTTTAATCAAGTCCGAAATCCTTTCAACAAAACTCTTGACCTAATATTAAGTAATAAAGAAAGTACATTTAAAATCAACGAAGTTAGAGAAAGCCCTTATCCCTTAAGCCACATAGACAGACATCACCCACCCCTAGAAATCAGTATAAATTTTACTCCAGTTTCACACCTAGAAACAAACATAAACGAAAGAATGAATTTTTATAATGCAGATTACAGCATTATTATCGAGGAGATAGAAAAAATATCTTGGAATGAAAATTTTATTACATGTGGTGATGTTGATGAAATGTTAAAAGTCTTTTATTGCAAGCTCCGCGAGATTATAGGTCGGCATATTAGGAAATATAAGAGAGGAAATAGTAAATATCCGCGTTGGTTTTCAAAAGACTTAATAAAAAGATTAAAAGAAAAAAATAAATACAGAAACTTATATAATAAGTATAAAAACCCTCTTGATGAAATCTCGTTTAAATTACTGCGTAAAAGATGTGAAACCTTAATAAACTCATGCTATAAAAATCACATTAAAAATGTAGAAGAAAATATAATTAGTAATCCAAAATATTTTTGGTCATATTTAAAGGAGATAAGAAATAATAAAAGTGAATATCCTTCGTATATGACATTAAATGCACAAATTTTTTCCAATGGTACAGACATATGTAATAGCTTTGCAAAACATTTCTCAAGTATATACTCTGATTATCCTATAGGCAAAGAAAATAAGATTCCTAACATTGAATGCGTTGGTATTAATCAAACTTTATCTAATATACATATAAGTGTAGAGGAAGTAGAATCAAAGCTTAAGAAACTTGACAGCAATAAAAGCGCTGGTCCCGACAATATACCGCCTTTCTTTGCTAGGAAATGTGCAGCAGCCCTAGCGCGCCCTTTAAGTATCATATATAATGCTTCCTTGAAAGAGGGTCTTTTTTCCAAGCGCTTGGAAGGAGGCTAGAGTTGTGCCTGTTTTTAAAAGCGGAGATAGGACCGATATAACAAAATACAGGCCCATATCAATACTATCCGTATTCCCAAAGGTGTTTGAGGCTATCATCTGTCCAATTATAAATTGGCACATGAAATCTATACTAACTGATAGGCAGCATGGATTTTTGAGAGGAAGGTCCACAGAGTCAAATCTTTGTGAATATATTGATAATTTATGTGTGTCTGTGGACAAAAACCTTCAAGTTGATGCAATTTATACAGACTTCTCCAAAGCGTTTGACGTCGTGAATCATTCCATACTAATAAAAAAGCTTGAATGTTATGGATTCCACAGCTCCTTTTTAAAATGGGTGTTTTCTTACTTACACAACCGAAAGCTAAAGGTTGTAATAAAAGGATTTCAATCTGAGGCATTTATAGCATATTCAGGTGTGCCACAGGGCTCACACTTGGGGCCAACTCTGTTCAATATTTTTATAAATGATGTAGTAAATTGTTTCCTGAATAGTGATGTACTTCTCTTTGCAGATGATTTAAAATTGTTTAAAGAAATAAAAACCGTTAATGATGGAAACTTACTACAAAATGATATTAATAGGCTGGTCTCCTGGTGCGAGCTTAATAATGTAATCCTTAATCATGAAAAATGTTACCAAATATCTTTTAATAAAAAAATCCATCCAATTTTTAATGAATATAAAATTAATGATTTTGTCATAAAAAAGACAAATGTTATTCGTGACTTAGGTATTTTAATTGACTGCAAATTAAGTTTCACTACGCATATGGATGAAGTTATAAAAAAATCATTGAAATTTTTAGGATTAATTAAACGGGTAACTAAAACTTTTAAAAATAAAAAATCCAAAGTAATTCTTTTTAACTCATTTATTCTTAGTAATCTTGAATATTGTTCTTCTGTCTGGAATCCACATTATCAAACACATATAAATAGGATAGAACGAGTGCAAAAGAAATTCCTTAAGTACCTTTATTTCAATAATAACAAAATACACAGGCAATTAACTTACATTGAAAGACTAGATAATTGTAATGTGATTTCATTAAATGATCGAAGAGCGCTTATGGACATGTGCTTGTTACACAAAATCGTTAACAATAAAATTAGCTCGAATAATCTTTTAGGTAAAATATCATATGTTATTCCTAGACCTAATTCTAGAATAAGAAATTATAGTTTATTCAAAACTAGGTATTGTAGAACAAATGTCGGACTATCAGCTCCAATTAATAGAACCTTAAAAACTTATAATGTAATTTCTAAATTAGTCGATCTTGACATATTCAACGATTCTTATACCACTTTTAAAAATAAAATTAAAAAAACATTTTTATAACAAAATTAAGATAACCTCATGAGTTATTGTAGAAAAAAAAGAGAGTTTTTTTTTCTTTGTTTGATGTATTACAATAGGTTATTTTATTATCCTTTCTTCCTTTTTCAATAATAATAATGCGTTACTTATTATTTTACTTTAACATGTTAAGTTAGCCTATAAGTATGATATGTACTAAACTTCAGATTAATCTATAAAATTTGTAAACATTTTTTCATTGTACAATATCATGTTGGCTTCCTAATAAATAAATAAATAAATAAAAAAATAAATATATTACCTTTTTGTTTATTGTTATACTATAGGTCACATCTTCATAATATAGCACTTTCGTACTCCGCATCCCACCGCAATATTTTGAGTTTGACATTTTATGTAGGATATTCTGACATTTTATTTGATTTTTGACTGCGTAATTTGTAATTTTATATAATTTTAGTGTTATAATTTTTAGTGGTTGAAGAGTCTCAAGCAATTTTGTCGGTTATTGGATATATAACCTAAAATTTGACGGAATCTCTTAAGAAAACGTCAGAACTGATTATTGGCCCGACCCGAAATTCGAAACCCAAACCGACGAGGCAATCTAACGTCCAAATAAAACGTCAGGTGTGGTCAATATATAATAAAGCAACACAAAACAAATTACAATTAACTGAATATTACTTATATAAATATATATTACCAATAAATAAACAATACATATATGACCAATACATACATATATAAAAATATATAAATAAACGCACATACATACAAATAAATAAATATATAAATACACATATAATTACATACAAATGACTGTGAATACAAACGTCTGTATACATAAATAAGAGCCAACTTTTTAAAAGCGTACTTAATGGGTGTTTTTCTGATGTCATCGGCCAAGGAGTTCTAAAGGCGCGAACTGTGAAGGAGTTAACTAAACTCTAAGTTACTTAGATTTCATTGTTAGTAAAAGAACTAAATTTACTCTTAAGATAAGAATTTATAGATGGGTCATTTAATATGAAAAAAGTACGAGCAATATTCTGGAATCGCGCCTCTACCGGATTGTAAGCCAATTTAGCTTAGATCTAGCTATCTATATGGCAAAGTACGGTCACACTTACGAAGCCAAAAATAAATCTTATACAGTTATTGAGAAGGCGTTCCAGCTTGTTCAGAAGAATGGAACAGATCTAAACAACACATATCTACATAATTAACTATGGGTAATAGAAGCGATTGGACAAGCATGGTCTTAGATTTTGTGGGAAGAAAATATTTGAAACGATGGGATTAGTGGTTACGGGAATAGTGCACGCAATTGACGGAGGGCGGGAGATATTCTTCAAACTAGGTAAGACTCATCACATTATTTTATTGGACGGAGGGTCGCAACGTAATTTAACATGATGAGTATAATGGATTTCCGCAAAGTAACACCTGATTCTAATAATTAACTTACATATATGTTGTATTTTTAAAATCTCCTCTAAGATTATGCTTCGACAGTAAAAGTTTGCCGAAGCTAAATTCGAATAGGAGATAATACAGTAATACAGAGCCGTAGTAACTCTATCTTGATGTAAACTTTACATTACGGAAGCAATTTTAGTTTGATCCCCGCAGGATCAAATGTAATTGTTAAATGCAGTTATGTGTGATATTTTGTGACACCGTTGGTAAAGGAAAACCTCGTGAAAAGCTTGAATATTGAGAACTTAAATCATACGTTTTGAAGACATATAAAGTCCGCCAACAGGTATTGGGACAGCTAAACTGTCATTTACTTGCCTCAAAATCTTCCTAGAAATAAAAGGAGGCCCGTGCCCAGTAAAGAGACATATTATATAGACGCTGAACGGTAGACGTAGAACTACAGACCTCTGTTGAAATAAGCTATTGTCAAAGTCTCTCAGGAAATTCACAGTGGATTCAAAGTGAAAATGTTGTGAACAAAATACACATCCGACAAGGCAGTGTGGGCACGGATCCATTTTGCTTTAAATCATTATACAAATACATAGATTTTTTGACAGAATATAAATATTACAATATTTAAACAACAGCGGATTCAACTTTTAAATGTAATCCATGATAGATGATCGATTACTTAAGCATAGCGAGTGCTGAACCAGCACTTAAGTTTAGTAAGTTTTAGTAAACCAGCTATAAAATTCAGTAATTAAAGTCATAACTACAGAAGCCCCACTTGTCTCTATTCCCGCTTCGCAATCTGCACCGCATTTCAATAGAAGTGTTTAAATGAAAAGTAATACGTGGCGGGTTTACTAGACTGCACGTAATGCAATTAAGCCTAGTGAGTATAATTATAACCTGGTAATCAGTTACGGGCTTACGGGTCGTGAAAACACCACTTATTATTCTTCTAGTTTGTTTACTTCAATTCGAACTAAAACAAAGATAAATTTTGAATTTTTATCAATAGTTATGAGCCTTGGATACCTACTAAAATAATTATTATTTTGTCTATTACCAACTAAAGCCGTTTGACAAGAATTGAAACATACAATAAACTTATAAGTAAATTAAGAAATACTGTAACTGACATTGCATAATTTTTTGACCCTGACATTGATTATTATAATTACTATTTTAATGTACACTTCCCATGTAATATTTTTTATGACTATTTAGGCCTTTTTTGTTTTATTAATTTGACTATTTTCGTTTTATATTTTTATTTTATTTGTTCTGCAATTATTTCAATTTAGTTTTTTATTTATGTTTTAAATTAATGCATTTATTTGGTAACTTAATGTTATTTGAATAGGATTATGACTTAAAATAGATAATTTTAACTTAATATACCTATCTAATGTTACAAGCGTATTATATGCTACCGTCTGTTATCTTGTAAGCATGTATCTTATAAATAAATAAATAAGTTTTGTGGGTGGTAGACAAAGTAATATTAAGAAATAATTGCCGTTAGTTAAGGAATTTAGCCAATGCTTACTCTAATATAAAAATGTCATTTAATTTGCACTAATTTATTATTTAGATTTATTTCGTTATAGGGCAAGAGAATTCGGTGTAAGGTACCTACGCAGATAGTCTTTATTTGCTCTCAAAAAAATATGTAAGCGAGAATATACAGGGTCAGGCATTGTATTCCTGTTTATTACAAATTAATATAAGATAAGAGCGAAATTGACTTTACATAATATGAAAATTATGTACTTCTAACTGAAAACAACATAATGAAGTATTGATTTGTTTTTTATATTTTTATAGCAGCTAATCCCGTATGTTGCTTAATTTTAATAAATGTTGCGACATTACAATATACTTAAATTTCAACAGTTTTACGAAATATCGTTGCATTTATTCATAAAGTTCATTCGCTCCAAGGAACTTCTATTCAAGTCGTTAATTATCCACAAGAACATCTTTGTGGCTTATTGCAAAAAATATATCCAGCTGTGGATTCCAAGAATAATATCATCCATAAAAATATTATATTTTCACGTAGCCACGTAACTACGTAGCCGTAGGTTATCGAAGAACTAGTATAGCGAATTTCAAACGTACTATCTGTAGCTGTTGCACGTAGCACATAGAGTGTAGTAAGCGTGATATGTACCGACTGAATGTCGTACGTAGTACAATATGGTGTTATAAGTAATGACCGCGAAAAACGCGACATACCTGTATCTATAGACGCCTCGCAACTTTATTATCTATACTCCTAAAATATGACAAAGGAATACGTAAAACTAAAACTGATTTCTAGGTAGAAAAAATTGCTAATGGCATAAAACATTACATTTTATTATTATCTATATTAGTATTCATATTATAAATGATTTTATCGTTTTTTCTTTTTTCAACAATTGTAATACGTAAGGCAATTAGATTTTTATTTACTTTTTATTTACTTTATTATTAGTACTATTTATTTAGATTTTTATTTACTTTTATTTAATAATTTATGATATTATTATTACTATATATGTTTTATACGTGGTACAGGCATGCTGCAGCTAAATAAGAGTTATAGCTCAAATAATTCGGCTTGATCGAGAAAGAAAATCAGCGTAAAATAGCAGCTTAATGTTGCTTTGTTTCGTATGGTGACTATAGAGAACCCGTTTTACTGTTTACAAATAGAGACATGCCGTATTAGTCAGGAGTGGCAACGCATCAGCATTTTGATTTTTAACTTCTCTCTCTCGTCTTTGGGACACAGCATTCACTTACCGTCAGACGGACTGTATGCTCGTTTGTCACCCTTATTCTTTAAAAAAGAAACACAGAAGAAGCACAAAGTGTTAGCAGAAAGATGAACAAACAATATACAAAGACGAGCTAGAGAGTGCTGAAAGAGTTCAGAAACGGTTAAATTTTGAACACAATTACTATTTTGGTGTAAGTATGCTTTATTTTTGCATATGATTTTTTTTAAATCGCAAATAAATACAAAAAAGCAGCAACGCAACAAAAGTCAATGCGGTATCAAGTCAAAATAGAGGTTTTAATACGTGTCGTTCCACTGTCACTTTGCGCCTTATTATATGATATTAGCTAATATTATATACTTTTAGAAATAGGACTAAAAAAGTATATATTTCAGTTAGTATCTTTTCATGGAAACCTTTAGACATATATATACGTAATACATTGATATTTTTTATGTATATAATAAATTTTTGGGTTTAAAAATATTTTTTTTTATTATACAAAACTGCAAAAATACTTCGTTACAATCATTTTTTTACTATTATATTAGCCAGAACACGAATATCAACAACTTTTTTATATTTCATGATTTCAGTTAGATTTTCATAAAACCTTTAGACAATTAACTGTAATAAATTGATATTTTTTATGTGTAATAACATTAAGTTACGTTAAAATTTCTAATGGGCCCAAAAACGATTGTCTCCTTTTACTGACGTTCAACTGACGTTAGTAATAAGAAATAGATTGTTTAGGAAGGAATAGAATCTGTTTATTGTTGTACTGTTATTATTTTTTGTCCCTTTATAAATTTTGAGCGCTTGCTTTTGTTAAACACTTCCCTCTATCTCTCTTCTTAGTGAGTCTTGTCATTATAAAATTATGGTCCATAGCAAAGTCAAAGATAATATAGTAATTTTTTTTAATTCGGCTAAGTGATAATGTGATGTTAACTAATTTAATATACAAAAAACTTTATATGTTTTCACTTATAGTATTTAAACTAAAACTTACAATTCGCTTCCCAAGAACTGGATAATATAATAACACAATAACTAACAGTAAGTAATATAGGCAAGATAAGCACAATATATTAAGCAAAAGTATGTAAATAGTCAAGAGGACAGAAAAACTTACTAAAACCACAAAAAAGCATCATTTTCCAATACTATAATCCCAACCCCAAACCACTATCCGATCTGATTTGAACAATCAAAAACTACCAACTGTACCAGTTTGCTTCGAAAATCAGCGTTGCTCATCCGCATCGTGAATGAGAGGATAAGTTCAATTACTTTAGGTAGGTGGAGTTGGGTAGTTGGCGTTAGATATATAGAATAATTACTATCTAACATTGTATAAAGATACGACACAATTTTTTTTAAATTCGAGCATGATAATTTAATAGCGTAATTTAATACTGAATCTTAAGTTTCCGTAGTGTAGCGGTTATCACGTGTGCTTCACACGCACAAGGTCCCCGGTTCGATCCCGGGCGGAAACATTTTGTATTTTCGCATATATTCGCTCTTTATACTTTAAACTTTTGGTTATTATTATTAATGTGTC